>CM062297.1:3487888-4064078 GCA_031216915.1 Pictodentalium vernedei
CCACGATGATTCCGTGTACTAATGCGTATTGCACGTCGACGGTGCGCATGTCTTTAACCAATCTAACCCTGCCTTTACTGTACTGCGGAGTTGCGATGTTGGGGAGTTAGCACCTGCTCGTCATTGCTCGGCAGTCCTCTCCGGGTACTCCGGCTTCCTCCCCTGTAAAACTTTCACAGACGCGATATGACCTTGGCTGTCAAAGTGTCGTTAAACCTTAATAAATAAATAAATAAATCCACGCGTGGGAAGTGATGATATCCACTCATGCGCTTACCAATGATCATCAGCAAAACTTTAATTAATGGAGAAACGGGTTGTACCAGATGCTTCATTAATTACATTTTTAATGATTATTATTTTAATTAGTGTTTGGGATCGTGTATTATTGCGTCCGTGGAAATATTTCACACCCGTGGAAAAGGGAGCAGTCCACGGCTACTGTTGCAGGTTCAAACACTGTGAACTTGGGAGAATCTCACTCGGTGGAGAGAAAGAAATGCTTGCTGTGACGTTGTTTGTGGAAAAATATAAGTTATTTAATTATTTCCATTTAAAACACTATAATCCTTTTTATGATTACAAGTGTAATCCGGAAAACGCAAGGAAGTGCAGAGATTTGGATTCTCTGCAAACAAATCCACGTCGTCTGCTCCTCCACGAGCAACATTCATCAATGAAAAAAAATCGTAAAATTATGCAAACTTTGCTGAGAACTTTTCCTTCAAAGTGCTACATTGGAGTTATTTCCCTTGTATTGTTGTTTGTTCAAGACCAGTCGGATGTTTTAGCAATTTCGATCCTCCACAGAAATATAATTAAATTAATCCATTCAATATTGGTGCCCCGGATGAGATCTTTTTATACTATACGATCATCGACTAAAATGGACGAATGCATTCTGGGAATTATAGGAAGGTACATTGGAACTTTGATCCTTTATCTAACGAAACGCCAGCACCCGCCCGCGAAATTTTCAAATTTTAGCAGCTGAAAAAAAAAAAATATCAAATCGTTTGATCAAAACCATATCATGTGACCCCTCATCGGAACGAGCTCATGGAGCTCGTTCCAGTGAGGGGTCACATGATATGGTTTTGTTTTTATTTAAAAAAAAACCGAAAAACATTTAAAATAATACACTTTGATATCCTGTGCGTTTGGCAATGTGTTAATTTCAAAGCTCTCTTGAAGGATTAAATGATTATAAATCCCATTACGATTATTGTTTGTTTATTCGTCACTCTAGCCGTGATATATACTACCTTCAAATTGGTTATAAACAACGGCTGACACTACAATAATTTAAAAAGGAAGAGCTCGATTCGCTGTTTTGAGATGTTGAACTTTTAGACACATATCCTGTCCATAGAGCTACACTCTTTCAGGCAGAGACGGAGACTCCTCAACTTTCCAGTACCGGTGTAACGTTAAAACATACTGTTGAAAATACGAAAGGTATTGGAAACTAGCCGCCGGGCTACCGTAAAAATTCATATTTTTGCAGGCAGAGACCGAGACTCGTCAACTTTCCAGTACCGGTGTAACGTTAAAAACATACTGTTGAAAATACGAAAAGTATTGGAAACAAACCGCCGGACTATCGTAAAAATCAGCATTTTTGCAATGGATATATTTTTTTCGGTCGAGAAGCAGAACCAATGATTCGTATTTTTGCAATGTCGATATTTTGTTCGATCGAGATGTAGAACCAAGGGATCTGCTATGTATATTTTACTTCACAGTACCAGACGCTTGTTCAGTCGTCATCAAAAGTAAACCAATTAAAATCTTTAAAAACTCATAGCCGATTGGCGACAGGCTGAAGATATTAATTCTTCCCCGTTAAGAGTCGACCTGGACCATGCTGTTATTGAAAATCAAAAATTAAAGAATTAAAAAAAAGACAATTTCCACTCAACAAAAGAACTTCTCCGTTGGTATGATTCAGGGCTTGCATTTTAGAACCGTGGCCAGGCTGATGAATAGGCCAGGTGAAAAAAGACCCACCAGTCTTGATTTGTACTGTTCAGAGCTGATTTCGCAGATTACATAAACTGTGGCAGATGCATTTGCCGGGTTGATAGATAGGCGACCAGGCGGACTGATCAGCCTGGTGAGAAATGTCTTGAGGCTGATTACCAGGCTTGGGCGGATAGGGCTGGTGAAAATGCAAGCCCTGATGATTATGCTTTGAGTAGAAACGGTAAAATTTTGTTACCGTAAAATTTACGGTGATATGTCCCATGCCTGGTTGCGAGCCGATTGCCATTAATTTGACAGCAGACCTACCTTTTAACGGTGTATTGACCGGATTTGTCCATCTTTAACTGTTTTATGGTCTTCTTTCTTTCGTTTTAATGTTTGTTTTCTATTGTTTGTGTGTTGTTGTTTGTAATGTACTCAGTCATAACCAGCCAAGACAAATTTTTGAGTTCGTTGGTTTGGTATGGGTGTATTAAAAGTGTCCGTCGCGAGAGCTTACTGATCGGATTATTTGCATTATGGTTGAGCTCAAAAAGACTAATTATTGAATTTGAATTATGGGAATCCTAAACTAAATATATCACATACATACTTCCGGTTAACATTATTAGTTTGTTAGAGATCACGCACGTGCCGTCTTGGTCAAGGGAGGTGGCGGCATTGTATGTGTTTATATGACAGCAGCTAGCAGTAACAGTTGTAAAGACAGTAGTGAATAACCGATTGTAATCTACAGTAAAATAGGATGGGGATAGTAAGAGTATAGATGATGGAAGAACCGAATTAAAGTCACTGAAGCCAGTAAGGGTGTTTGATGAGGAGAGAAATAAGGGTAGTTGTAGGTAGATTCTGGGGCTTAAATAATGGGTTGTAACTTGTAAGGTGGGGGAAGGTGTCCCCGCTCTGCAACCCTAACATGTTGTGTCAGTCGGGGTATTAACCCTTTGAACACCTGCGGCCGCATTTCCGGCCAGGAACATGATACGTCATAAGGTCATTATATAATAATAATAACTCTTTGGCCAGCCGCTGATTTGTCGCGGTCCTCATAAGAGAAGGCCATCATTCCCCCTGCACCCCACCCCGTCTTCCCCTCCTCTCCTCCCAGCATTCAGATATAAACTGCTTAATAGTGTCCCTCACTTCCTCTTTTTCAATTTCTTCAATAAGCATTCCTACCCTCTCCCTCGTGTCCCCCTTCAGCCATCTATCCTTTGTTTCTTCACCCCACTTCTGCATTATTGTTCCAGTAAATTTTATTCTATGAGGTATATACTGTGGGCATTCCAAGAGAAAATGTTCCAGGGTCTCCACTACTCCAGAGTGGCATCCCTTTTCCCCATCTCTCCCAATTTTTCCCCGAAGCTCCAGTGATCTTGATCTCAGTTTGAACAGCAGTGACCCTCCAAAGGTGCCATCTAGGTACTTCTCAAAAGCTGGCTTTTCTTTATATTGTAACCCCTGCAGTGATCTTTTCACGCTAACCCCTGCTCGCCAGTTTCGATTGCAATCTTCCATGACTCTCTCTTTGACAAACCTTTTGCCTTCTTTCATTCCTACTTCTATGTTTGTGACCTCTATAGAGTAATTGTCCATTAGTTCCCTCACATGTTTTGACCACCCCGTTTCTATATTAGAATTCCAAATGGTATCGAGCATCAATTTGCACCACCGGTTGTCAGGCAGGTTTCTCAAGTAGTTAAAGTAACACAGTTTTCCCAAATCTACCCTGTCCTTGATTTTCATCCACCCAAGCTCCCCCCTTACTGCTTCCAAAGCTGCAGCATTACTCGACCCTGTTATCCATCTGCTGGCATCATTCTGAGTACTTTCCAACTTCTTAATAACAGTTTGGTTTAATGGAATCACGTCCGTGCCATACGTTATACTTGGTAAACCCACCCTCTCCCACAGTGTTTTCCCCACAAAGACCTTGTTGAAACTATTTTTCCCTAAAAGTTTTAATTGGTTCAGAATTCTTTTCCCCTTCAGAATCAGTTTGGCTGAGTAATTTCTGTACACCCCTCTTCCCGTTACATTTATGCTTACCCCTAGATACTCATACTCTCCCGTTTCTCCTACAGTGATTTGTTTGCTTTCCCCTTCGGGGATTGAGAACTCCCCCACTCCCCATCTCTTCGTCATATCTACCTTGCGTCCAACGGGTATTACCTTGCTTTTATTTTCATTTAGTTCGAGCCGCCAAGTGTTCCCATATCTACCAACAATTTCCAGCAATTTCTCTAGCCCCTGTTCAGTTCTAGACATTAACACCATGTCGTCCGCAAAGAATAAGCCTGGTATCTTTATGTCTCCAACATTTACCCCCTCCGCACTCTGAATTAGTTCGTCCCCTAAATCTTTAACATACAATGCAAACAAAATCGGTGAAAAGATACACCCCTGCTTGAGGCCTATATCCATAGGGACTCGTTTTGTAGTGATACTCCCTAGACTGAGTTGGCTTTGCACATCTGTATACAGTGCTTTCATGATTCCCACAAAGTCACCCCCCAGTCCGATGCCCTCGAGCTTTCGCCACATACCTTCCCTCCACACTCGGTCGAACGCTTTTTTCACATCTAGAAATGCCAGAAACATCTTTTTCTTTTCAGCCTTTGTTGATTCTATCAGTTGGGTGAGTGTAAATAGGTGATCAGTGACTCTTCGTCCTTTCCTGAAACCATTTTGAATTTCTCCTAAAAAACCTTTCTCTTCAATAACTTCCTCTAGTCTACCGTATATGACCTTACAGAATACTTTTCCGATGTTACTACTAACTGATATCCCCCTATAGTTATCTAGAACTTCCTTATCCCCCTTTTTGTGTATGAACGACACCTTACTTTCCCTCCACTCTCTGGGGACCTCTTGCTTTCGCAGAGCCAGGTTGAAAAGGTTTGTCAGGACTTCAATAAGTGCCTCCCCTCCATTTTTGAGGAATTCGTTCGGAATTTCATCAGTCCCTCCCGCTTTACCATTTTTTAGTTTCGAGACCACGTTCTGCACTTCTTCTGCCGTTATTTCGCTACATACACGATTGGATAGGTTCTCCTCCACCAGTGTATTTCTTTTTGGTGGGGACCCACTGCCCCATCGCCTATCGTTTATCTTTTCCCAGTGCTTGACTAACTCTGAAGCGATACGGCCTTTATCTTCTGTACTTTCCCCATCCACTTTGATACTCTGCACACTACTTTTCCCCCGTTTATTTACCCAGTTCCAAAATACGTTTGAGCTCGAACCCCCCCCCCCCCCCCCACCCCCGTTTTCTTTATTGTTCTGGCAAGACTGCAATTGCGCTCCTTCCTATTATTATTCTTTATCTCATTCACCTTTTTCCGTGCCAGTTCATATTCTCCTTTCATTAGTCTCGTGTCATTGTTATCCACCCCTTTAAGCTTCCTACTTCTTCTGTAAGCAGCGCATTTTACCTTCCTTTCTTTTATAGCCTTTTTCAGTCCCTCGTTAACCCTGTATCCAAGCTCTCTCGTTGGGACCCTCACCCTTCCTATACAATCCTTCCCTGCCTCTGTTAGGCTATTTACTATGCCATCTGAAATACTCTGGACATTTGCATCCCTAGGTATACATTCAAGACTTGGTTTTAGTTTTTTCCCGAAACTGCTTCCAGTCGGCTCCTTGTTTTAGTCCCCAAACTTCCTTGAAGGTATTTTTGTCTCTATTCGTCTTTTTGCCCATAATCTTAACTGTTATCAGGTTGTGATCACTACCCAAGTCATTTTTTCCCTCGTCATCTATTTCTACATCTATAACCTCCCTCCATACGCTAACGTCAGTGAGTATATAATCAATTATTGTTTTCTTATCGTTCCTCTCCCAGGTCCATTTACCCTTACATTTCGCATCCCTGTTCAGGATCTTTAAACCAAGCTCTTTTGATAGGTCCAACATCTTCCTCCCATTCGTGTTAATTTTCCTATCACCTCCCTGTATGCCCTCCTCCTTATCCCCGATGTGCCCATTGAAGTCCCCCATTAGGACAATACTGAACCCTCTGCTTTCAAGCTCTGTGATATTCGATCTAAGAGTTGTATATATTGAATCATTCCACTCGGGCTTACTTCCCTCCACTGCTAAGTATACAACACCAACGGCAACACTCCTGCTTCCTAACTTGATTTTTGCCCAGACTATTTCGTTGGATACTGGAATCTGAGTCCTTGCTTCTGTGAGATCTGTAATCAATGAGGGCTGTAATTCCTCTTTAGCATAGATGCCAACACCCCCACCCCGTTTCTGACCCTCAGTTCGCCCAGCTCCTATCCACACGCAACCCTTCATCTGATCAACCCGCTCATCCCGACGTATCCACGTCTCACTTAGACCCATTATATCGAAGTCTCCTTCGTCCATCATTGTTGATATTTCGCTTGCTTTCTTGTGCAGACCCTGGATGTTGCAGTACCCAAACTTAATGAATCTTTGTTTTTTGTCATCACTGGCACATTATTATAACCCTGGTATGTCCCTGTGTTGTGCATGTTTGTTGTTCTTCCTATGTTCCCAGCATTTGTGCCCCTCTGGGTTATCGGCTGTGGTCCCCTACCCCCCTTTTCTCCAAAAAAGGCCCAGCCACCTGTAAAATTTTTTGGCTCAACAGGTCTGTACCCATCCTACTTAAATGCAATCCGTCTCGCCCATACAACTCTCCTTGTCCCCAGAATGAATCCCAGTGGTCAATGAAATGTATTCCCAAGTCTTCGCAGTGCTCTTCCAGCTCCTCGTTTAGTGCCATAATCCGCGAGTTCCTCTCATTCCCACCACCCATAACGGGGAGCACCCCTGAAACGATGATCCGAGCATTACTGCTAAGTAGCTTACTAATTAGGTCCTTGTATGTGTCCACCAAACGAACTGATTTCCTCTCCCTGATGTTATTGGACCCCTGATGTAATACCACTACCGGATAAGGCCCCGACCCAGCTACAATACCGTCCACTCTATCCCTCAGGTCCTCCACTTTAGCCCCCGGAAAGCACAGAACTGTTCTATTTTTACTGTCCGGACCACAGACAACCTTGTCGATCCCCCGAACTATGCTACTTCCCGCAACCACCAACTTACTTTTGGCCCTCGCCCTATTTATCTCCTCTAGTCTCCTATTGTTCGCAGCGTCCTCTTCCTCTCCAACAGCCCCACTCGGAATCAATATCGGTATCGGTATCTTTGACCTAGGATTACTCCTATCCTTGTCCCTCCGTCTCTTTCCAGGCCCTGAACTATCTGGACTACTCCCCTGGTCTTCTCCCGGATCCCTCCTCCTTTTTCCTGGCCTAGACCCCAAGCTACTATCTGTTGCAACTACCTCCATCTCCTCCTCTGACTCTTCCGAATCGAGCACATCAAATCTGTTTCTGATGCTGCACTCCCCACTGCCTTTGGACTTTACACCCCTATCTACCTGCTTCTCTGGCCCCCCTTTCCTACCACTTTTGATAGTCCACGCCAAACGCTTTACAGCATTGCTCCGGCCTGGGCCCCCCTCATCTGTCCTACGTACTTTTCTAGCAGCCCCCACCTCATCACCTATCTCATTCACATCAAAGGTTCTACCCCCATGTTTCCTCTTGGAACCACCGACAACCATCCATCCTTCTCGGAAAGCTACTTTCACAGGCGTAACTCCAGACAGCCCCGCCCTACCAAGTTTTCCCTTCAGCTCAGCAATCTCCCCCTCATACTTAACAATTGTCTCAAGTAGGCGGAGAATTTCCTGACAGTTTGCACATACCTCTCCATATCCCATCGAACGACAGTCCCCATACATCATAGAACACTGTTTACAAACTTCAAGCCCAATATCGCCATCGGTGGCCCCACCAACCCGGCTCTGACCGACACCCCCAGTGACCTCTGTCTGCACACCAATACTTACCCCGTTGGCACCGTTGACCTGGACCACATATTACACGTATTTACCTCCATACTTACCTCCGTCTGAACAGACTTGCTCGCCATCATCAAAACAAAATTACGCGATCGGACAGGGAAAACTGTAAACACGCGACAAAAGGCAACACGACGAACCGTTCGACGACTTAGCGCTCACAGTTTTATTTAAGGCCTCCTAACTTTGTCCCAGTTACTATACTAAACTAACTCCCCACAAAGTTGAATAAAATAACCTGAAAATGAAATATATATGATTAGTAAACAATAAAAATACTTAATTTCGATTCGTAGCCAAGGAGACTTCTGTATACTTGCGGATCAAATAACTTCAAATCAATAAGATGGCTGTTCAGGAAATATTGCGGGTAGAACAATCAGTATTTTCAATGTGCAGCCCGAGGCTGCACATTGAAAATGCTGATTGGTCTACTCAAATAACGCATATGGACTCTTCTAATTGATGTCATTGAACTGTCATGGAAGATACCGCTAGAGTTCAAAGGGTCAACAGTATGATACAAATCAATTAAAATAAGAAGTTGATAAATACCCGCCAAGCTACTATTGCATGTATTCTGTACTGAGGCGTACTGCACGTCGATAATGTGCATGTCTTCAACCAATATAACCCTCCCTGTGCTGCAGTGCGGAGTTACGATGTTGGGGAGCTGGCAGCTGCTCGTCCTTGCTCGGTGGTTCTCTCCAGGTACTCCGGCTTCCTCCACCCGAAAAACCGTCACTGTCATGATTAGCCATTGTGCATAAGTATGTGACCTTAAAACACCAATAAATAATATTTCGTTTTAACCAAATAAATATTTCGTTAAAACCAAATAATTGTCCTGTAGCAGCAAACAGGGTAAGATAACATCGCCTCGCTACTTTTTGATTGCAATTTCTTCTAACTTAGCAAAGTAACACGGTTATGTATTCTAGTAAAACATGAATTTGATTCATTAAAAATAACCATTTCACTTTAATGTGGAAAAGAAAAAGTGTAATCGTATTCCCTTGAAACACTCTCCAATCAATTAATGTTATGGGGTGCGCGGTGGCGTTGCGGTAACCGGTTCTCGTCAGATCACCGAAGTTAAGCAACGTCGAGCCCGGTTAGACATCAGATGGGTGACCGTCTGAGCGATCGCTTCCGACTCCCGCTTTGTGTCCTTGGACAAGGCACTTAACCCCAACTGATCACGTGGGGGCACGATGACGCCGTGTAGTACGGCGTACTGCACGTAGATGGTGCGCATATCTTCAACCAATCTAATCCTGTCTGTGCTGCAGTGCAGAGTTCGATGTTGGGAAGCTGGCAGCTGCTCGTCGTTGCTCGGTGGTTCTCTCCGGGTACTCCGGCTTCTTCCACCCGTAAAACTGTCACTGTCATGATTAGCCATTGTGCATACGTATGTGACCTTAAACACCAATAAATAAATGAATATAAATTAATGTTATGATCCCTCCGTTTTCGCGATATGTGCCTATTAGCAGTGTTTTTTTGTGCTGTCCCGTTTTTCACAGCGTGGTAGAGAAAGAAAATGAAGCGGTGGAATGTCCAGGGGTATCTCCCCCACCCCACCCCCCCCCCCCCCGCCCCAACATAGTATTGTGTACTTGACAAGTGTTTAGGCATAGCTCGTCTCCGATCAGCAGGTTCTGCCTTGCGCAACAGGGATGGGTGGCGCGTTTTCGTTGCTTGTAACCCGTAGTGCTGCTGGTGACGTCACGCGTGTGTTTCTGAAGCAAAATTCGTAAGAAGACGACAGACTTCGTGTGGAACAACGACACGCGTAGTACAGTGCAGTGTAGAGATAGTGTTATCGACATCAGTAGTATACGGTGCGGACATTATTCTCTTGTTACAGTGGTGAGTAGTATACGGTGCGGACATTATTCTCTTGTTACAGTGGTGAGTTTCGTTTATTTACTTTGATAATTACTTTGACATTGTTCCTTGTGAGTCTCGTCCCCTTTCGGCAGACAGAATCCAGGGGAAGGGGAACCTGTCGTGTGAGATAGGCTTTACAGCACTTTTGGTAGACAGAATCCAGGGGAAGGGAACCTGTCGTGTGAGATAGGCTTTACAACACTTTTGGTAGACAGAATCCAGGGGAAGGGGAACCTGTCGTGTGAGATAGGCTTTACAGCACTTTTGGCAGACAGAATCCAGGGGAATGGGAACCTGTCGTGTGAGATAGGCTTTACAACACTTTTGGAAGACAGAATCCAGGGGAAGGGGAACCTGTCGTGTGAGATAGGCTTTACAGCACTTTTGGTAGACAGAATCCAGGGGAAGGGGAACCTGTCGTGTGAGATAGGCTTTACAGCACTTTTGGTAGACAGAATCCAGGGGAAGGGGAACCTGTCGTGTGAGATAGGCTTTACAACACTTTTGGCAGACTGAATCCAGGGGAATGGGAACCTGTCGTGTGAGATAGGCTTTACAACACTTTTGGTAGACAGAATCCAGGGGAAGGGGAACCTGTCGTGTGAGATAGGCTATACAGCACTTTTGGTGGACAGAATCCAGGGGAAGGGGAACCTGTCGTGTGAGATGGCTTTACAGCACTTTTGGTAGACAGAATCCAGGGGAAGGGGAACCTGTCGTGTGAGATAGGCTTTACAGCACTTTTGGCAGACAGAATCCAGGGGAATGGGGACCTGTCGTGTGAGATAGGCTTTACAGCACTTTTGGTAGACAGAATCCAGGGGAATGGGAACCCGTCGTGTGAGATAGGCTTTACAGCACTTTACCATTTTTCCAGATTAAAAACTCTTTTACCAAGGAGTTGGGTACCCTGTCAGTGAAGTTGTTCCGGCTGCAGATAGCTAGTGAGGAGGGACGGCCTGGGGAGAGAACTTTAGAATAGCTTCTCGCACCTCCCCTCCTCCATCCTACAAAAACCCCTCTGATTGCAGGCTTGATACTGAAGACTCTAAATGGCCGACTAAGGTAGTACCGGAAAGCTAAGAACAACATTATAAGATGCATATGCGTACAGACCATGGAGTCTCGAAAGGGGAGGGGCGGAGAGGGGGGGTGCTGCGAAGTCAAGGAAAATCATTTTTTTCTGGCAGTTTTCATACTTTTTTGGGGGGAGGGGCAGAGGGGGGACTTCCCTGATCTACCTGTAGTGGCAAACATTCAGTCTATTGTCTTTGATGAGGGATACCCCCCACACCTCCACCCCCCCCCCCCCCAAAAAAAAAAAAAATTGCAACCAAAGTCCGTAATATAATTTTGTTGGCGTGGTACGTTTCACAGGACGTGCCACACCAAAAAGAGTGGGAACGCGCCTGATGACTTTGGATACACAGGCCTAACTGTTTTTTTTTAAAAAAAAAACATTTCTCGAGAGAGCATGCCCCATGCTGTTGGGAGTGCGCGAGGGGGGGGGGGGGCACCACCGCCTATAAACATTTCTGTCAGAAATTTCAATAATTGTTGAATTTGTATGAATCGAAAGCAAACACATCTTTCTTCTGTCCTCAATATCATCTGTTGACTAGGAATATAGACCTATCTAATATATGATATACAGACAACTGTCTAACTTCAATTATTTGGTGGTGCTTTCTCGTCCATAATTTAAAGCTGACCTATTGTCGCTACGTAAATACACAGAACGGCACACGCGTATGAATGGGTTAATCGATATGGCACGAGTGCCAGCGCGGAAGGATAAAACGAGAGGCCACAAGCCGCATTGTTCCGCGACGGTACAAGTGCCATATCGATTAACCCATTTACACGCGTGTGTCGTTCTGTGTTTATTACACGCCTTCACCACGTCTATAACACCAATTATTATAAGGACATTCAGCAATTCATTTGAGAACAATCAACAAAAGCAACACATTTTATCGTCAACCAAATTTGAGAGAGAAACCTGTGTTACTATTTCGTCCCCTGAGTTCCAATGTGTTCTATATGACGACTGGTATCAAGACCATACCATAGGTAAGAAGTCATGTTTAGCCAATCGTTCGTACCAATGCTGGTAACTTGGCAGAACTTCAATAGGTCATCCATAGTAAGCAGGCACTGCTTCTCATCCCGGAGTTCTCACGTTGATCTCTGTAGTTGCCCTTGTTTCTGTGCAGACACGCTATGCAGATATCGTATTTCCACACACAATTACACACACTAAATTATATTAACGTTCTTACTTTGATGGCGATGTGGGTCCTGAATGTGAACGTGGAATGAGAATCCCTTTCCAACCTGAATGTGAACGCGAAATGAGAATCCATTTCCTGCAATTGTGGTGCGCCCTCTCATTAAAAAAGTTCACCCCTCATTACTGCATCAGTCACAACAATAAGTGTAATTCCCTCTGTTCTCAGAGCTTATATTTCGACGAGAATCCGAGAATCCATTCTCGCACAGATTCGTGCAACAAAATCAGCGAAAATCCATGTAGATTCTCGCCGCACCTCTGCCAGAGTTCGAATGAGAAGAATTGAGTCAATTAACCCTCTGCCTATCATAGCAGCAGCAGATTAACCTATACAAAGCTAACACATGACCTGAAATATCCTGACACATTGTCAGTAATATTGTACAAATGTGGCTGTCATTGGAACCGGCTCAATGAGCCGGTTCCAATGGCATCCACATTTGTAAGGTTTTATTGATAAATATTGTTTATTTTTTAAAAACAATTATCAAATTCAGTTTCGATTTTAAAAATTAAAAAGTTGTTTTGGGTAAAGAGGTAACAGATGTTATCAGTATACAACAGGGGTTCAACCATAATGGACTAATGGGATCCTAGGACACTCATAGCAGGAATGGATTTTCGCAATCATTTTCCTGAGAATCCAAATGGATTCTCCCAAAGTTGGATGAAATATAAGCCCTGGTTCTATACCTTCGAGTTATCAATATGTCGCTGCTTACAGTTATCTGATGAATTGCTACCTTATGTTTAATATTTAAAATTAATCTATAGATTACAGATTAGGGTTTGGTTACAATTTAACGCATAGAACAGGGAAAGTGGCGAGAGGAAGGGTGTGTGTGGGGGGGGGGGGGGGTGGGTGGGTGGGGAGGGTGTCATCCCCCTAATCCTGGCCAAAATTTCCAAAAGTTGGAAATTCTGAGAGCAATTCATGAGTAGTTGGAAATTCCATCTATCTGGATTTTGGAGCTTCTATGGGGATGCTGATGTCTCATTTTCTTCCCAAAATTCCAACTCGGTTTCAAATCGGAAAAATTCTTACTGTTACTATTTTCAACTACCGTGTACGCAATATCGAGCTTCATAAGTATGCATGATGTCAGTCGGTACGAGATTTCTATGACACGTTAACTTATCGTAATAAGCATTCCTCGAAATGCACTTCAAGAAAATAACATCTTGTAAAGTCGTTATCCTGAGTTAATTCCATCATTCACAGTTACAAAATGATGAAACATCGAAAATTGATCATTCCTGCATAAGATCTTATTTAATGTTAGGACAGTGTGAATTGTTCAAAGTTCTAAGCTTGAGCATATGTTTAGCACATATTCAATTCCCAGAAGAATACCAAATAATAATAACCTGATAATTCTATCATAAATATGTTGGCATTTTAGTTACTAGAATCAATTTCATGTCCCCTTTCATGGCTTAATTTTCAAAATCTTTCTCGGTTGTGAATTTCCAACTACGGGGAGGGACCGGGAGGGGTTTCACTACCCTACACCCCATAATCGAAAACCTCTAGCCACGTCCCTGTATAGTATCTTAACCCTTTATCCAACGCACACGATATCAAAATTTATTATTTTAAATATAATTTTTTTTAAAATTTTTCCAAAAAAATCAACAAAACCATATCATGTGACCCCTCATTGGAACGAGCTCAATGAGCTCGTTCCAATGAAGGGTTACATGATATGGTTTTGTTGAAATATTTTGAAAAAATTAATTTTTTTCAACTGCTCAATTTGCATATTACGCGGGCGGATGCGGGCGATTCGTTAGCTAAAGGGTTAAATACTCTCCAGTAAACTGAGTATTAATTCATCTGTATTATTCTGTTATAATGATTTGACAGTTTTCCGTGTTGTTTGACATTCCGCAGTTGATGATTTAAAACACCTTCCGTTGATCTGATTGGCCTTTTTCCCATATACACCACAGCGTATTGTCGTTAAAACTTAAACGGGATAATGGAATATTTGCAACGCCCCACAAACAGTTTATGTCTAGTGAAACCGTTTTGTCGCTCATCTTCATAGTAAACAATTTCGGTATTCAATTTCAAACCGAACAGATACGTGAAGACAGAAATTTGAAACCACTCCCAATCAGGTCATTATAAGACGCCTTTGCTCAAATAACTTTGAATTTTAAATACTTTTTGGATAAACCTTCGCCAATAGCACAGATCTCTTATTATTCACAGAAGTGCTTGTCACATGATAAAAATAATACTGAGGAGGCTTGAAAGAAGAGACCTTCTAAGACACGTTTAATAAATATCGTATGCGTGTAACATTCATGGCATATCATCTTTAGCTTAACCCTTTAACTCATTCACACGGTAACAAAGTTTGTTATTTGGGTTTCGATGTTTTCGAAGGAATTCAACCAAACCCTGGTCATGTGATCTCTGAATGGAACGAGCTCTGTGAGCCCGTTCAAATGGGGGTTATATGATGGGGTTTCTAGGAATTCTTTAATTTTTTTTTTATTTTCAATTTGTAAATTACGCAGACGGTTGATAGCGATTCGCTAGGTAAAGGTTTACTGACTATGTCTTTATTTCATTCTGCATCCTCAACTTACCTCGTCATGAAAATAGACTTTCAATAAAGTTAGTTCCCTTGAAATTATTGGATGCACGAAGAGTATCAAATATTGAAGCAAGCACTCAGTCAGGCGTGAAAGGCATTTCAGTCCCAGTTCTAAGTTCTGTGAAATAAAATGTTCAATGTCTCTTAAGGAAAACCTTTCCTGTCCATATCTTGGACCATTAATCTTTCAACTTCGTAAAATGTAGGTAGGCCGCGCCTGTGGGAAAAAAAAAAAAACTCAGCACGAATGACTCGTCGCATCCTTTATTCAGCAAGTTTCTTCCAGTCAATATTGTAACCACCTTCCTGTTCTCCTGACTGTACATGTGTGAGAAGACCCTTTTGAAACCGGGAATTAAAGTCAACTCCAATCTCCACTCGCCTATACTACATCCGAGTGTCAAGTACAATGTTAAAGTCAACTCCAATCTCCACTCGTCTATACTACATCCGAGTGTCAAGTACAATGTTAAAGTCAACTCCAATCTCCACTCGTCTATACTATATCCGAGTGTCAAGTACAATGTTAAAGTCAACTCCAATCTCCACTCGTCTATACTACATCCGAGTGTCAAGTACAATGTTAAAGTCAACTCCAATCTCCACTCGTCTATACTATATCCGAATGTCAAGTACAATGTTAAAGTCAACTCCAATCTCCACTCGTCTATACTACATCCGAGTGTCAAGTACAATGTTAAAGTCAACTCCAATCTCCACTCGTCTATACTATATCCGAATGTCAAGTACAATGTTAAAGTCAACTCCAATCTCCACTCGTCTATACTACATCCGAGTGTCAAGTACAATGTTAAAGTCAACTCCAATCTCCACTCGTCTATACTACATCCGAATGTCAAGTACAATGTTAAAGTCAACTCCAATCTCCACTCGTCTATACTACATCCGAGTGTCAAGTACAATGTTAAAGTCAACTCCAATCTCCACTCGTCTATACTATATCCGAATGTCAAGTACAATGTTAAAGTCAACTCCAATCTCCACTCGTCTATACTACATCCGAATGTCAAGTACAATGTTAAAGTCAACTCCAATCTCCACTCGTCTATACTACATCCGAATGTCAAGTACAATGTTAAAGTCAACTCCAATCTCCACTCGTCTATACTACATCCGAGTGTCAAGTACAATGTTAAAGTCAACTCCAATCCCCACTCGTCTATACTATATCCGAATGTCAAGTACAATGTTAAAGTCAACTCCAATCTCCACTCGTCTATACTACATCCGAGTGTCAAGTACAATGTTAAAGTGTTTTATGAGTAATTTGCAAGTTTTTATTCTTCCGAGGAAAAAACTCACCTCCTGGACTTTTATATTATTGGAAAGGAAAATATGTGTATTATATGTGTATTATATGTGTATTATATGTCACGGTGCACCCGATGTTGATATACGGAATGGAAAAAGAGTTACAGAACATGAAAAGAGGGTAAAAACGCAGATTTCTTGATATTGAATAGTTTTTTTTTTCAGAGAATAATAGCCATTCATTCAAATTGTTTGGCAAAAAAGCTAACTTCTGTATTTTTATACCACTCGATTAAAGAATGCCTCAAGTTTATGAGGTGATGCGCACATCGATGAAATAAATTCGCTAACATTTCGAAGTGTCAATTTTTATATAATTGAAAGAAATTAGTTGAAACTAGAGGCTCTACAGAGCCTGTAATCGCTCACCTGGAACTACATATAAAAATGTGATTTACCATAGGCTTTCCATGGTAACTATGAGCTGCAATTGTGGCCATGTTTGTAACCTTACATCAACATTACATGAGGATCATTGGTAGAAGGTAACCCAGTCTTCAATGACGTGAAGTTTCAAAACATTTGAATCCACCAAACAGAATCATAGAATATCTCTGGTGGCCATATTTTCCAACAAACAGGAACAAAAAGAGGATCGTTTGTAGAGGCCTCGTATAGACCATTCTTGCCAAGTTTTTGGTTCACGTCGGCTCAGTAGTTCCAGAGAGAAGATGAAAATGTGATTTCCCATAGGGGTTTCCTATAGTAACTATACTCCAAAATTGTGGCCATGTTTGCAAAACGATCAACATTAAATGAGGATTGTGGTAGAGGATGTCCCAGCCATCAACCATGCAAAATTTCAAAACATTTGGCCCTGTGGTTTCAGAGGAGAAGAGTTTTCAAAATTGACCAATCAGAATCAAGAAGGAGAAGAAGATGAAAATGTGATTTCCCATAAGGTTTCTATAGTAACTATAAGCCACAATTGTGGCCATGTTTGCAACCCGATCAACATTAAATGAGGATCGTTGGTACAGGGGGTTCCAGTCATCGTTTTTGTGAAGTATCAAAACATTTCGCCTGGCAGTTTCAAAGGAGAAGATTTTTGAAAATCTACCAATCAGAACCAAAGAATGCCTCTGGCGGCCATGTTTTTCAACCCACGGGAACAATGAGGATCATTTGTAGAGGACCTACCATAGACTATCCCTGCCAGGTTTGTTCCAGAGATGAAGAGGAAAATGTGATTTCCCATAGGGTTTCTACAGTAATTATAAGCCGCAATTGCAGCCATATTTGTAACCTAATCAACATTAAATGAGAATCCTTGGTAGAGGGGGTCCCAGTCATCATTTATGTGAAGTTTCAAAACATTTGGCCTGGCTGTTTTAGAGGAGAAGATTTTTGAAAATCCACCAACCAGAATCAAACAATGCCTCTGGAAGCCATGTTTTTCATCCGACGGGAACAAAATGAGGATCGTTTGTAGAGGACCTCCCATAGACCATTCCTGCCAAGTTTGGTTCACACCGGCTCAGCGGTTACAGAGAAGAAGATGAAAATGTGAACAGTTTACGGACGCCAGACGACGGACGACGGACGTCAAGTGATGAGAAAAGCCCACATGGCCTTTTAGGCCAGGTGAAAAAGGCCTAGACAGGGATCTTCTAGACCATTTTCAACAACTGGACATAAATGCAGCTAAAAAAATGTATTGAGAAAATCGACACGGTGTCTGATTGTCTGTGAAACGGACACATTCTCGAGGTACATCTACTGTTGAGATTGAAAAACAAACTGAAGGATAAGCACATAAACAACATCAACGGCGTGATTATGTGGGAGGGGTGATTCCTACATCCCGCAAGTTTTCCGGGAATATGTTTAACCCCTTGAACCCGGGAGTCCGCTTTTCCAGTCCAGGACACTTCACCCCGATTGTCTACATGGGGGCACGATGACGCTGTGTACTGAGGCGTACTGCACGTCGATGGTGCGCATGTCTTCAACCAATCTAACCCTGCCTGTGCTGCGGTGCAGAGTTCAGAGTTACGATGTTGGGGAGCTGACAGCTGCTCGTCGTTGCTCGGTGGTTCTCTCCGGGTACTCCGGCTTCCTCCACCCGTAAAACTGTCATGGTCACGATTAGCCATTGTGCATAAGAATGTGACCTTAAACACCAATAAATAAATAAATAAATTACAGCCCAGGAACGTAATACGTCATAACTGTATTAAGTATGATAGCTGCCTATTGAATGTGTGGGGGTAGACCGATCAATATTCTCAACGTGCAGCCCGAAGGCTGCACGTTGAAAATATTAATTTGTCTACCCTTAAATAATCAAAATGGACTCTCCCGATTGTTAGCATTGAACTGACATGGAAGATACCATCAGTATTCAAAGGGTTAACTTATAAACACTTATGCCTGAAATACCCAAAACTCGTTCATGTACTCTCGCAATCATACATCTCGCGTTATTTTGGTAAAGTTATGACATCACTTGCTGTGTACTTACGTCTTTTAAAGGTTGTTCTAAATTTGGAACGAAAAGTTACTTTTCGTCCAAGGAGAAGACTCTCGCATTCTCGACCCAACAGGAAGTGACATGAAATGGACTTTTTTTTCTCTGCAGCCATTGGAATGATGCGGAGGGGAAAGTTACAAATGGAGAAGGAAAACAGTTTGCTCCCCATTTCATTCAGTCCGGTTCTGTATCTGAAGATGGGTATGCATGCTGACTTGTCAGGGTTATGTTAGGGTCTTAACAATAACTTGTCCGATCGCCTTATGTCTGTGTTTGATATGCAATTTATTATATCACCTGACCGTTCTTCCGTTTAAGGAACCCATTCATTTAAAATGATAATGCACGGCCATAAATTCATTAAGAAAAATAGCTTCGGGAGTACTTTAATGTATTATTGCGCGCGGTAAACCCTCACCATTGATTTCTTGTTTCTATTTATATTCTGTACCTTCCGTAGAGAAAAATATGGCTTTCAGTATTTTCCCGACGAATTCTAAAGTACAAATTGATCATCAGGCCCTAAGGTTAATAACTGGTCATCGGATGTGCCTAGATGCTTGACACGTACACTGCGGACAAACCACGGATCTTAAGTTATAACGTAATCTCAGGCCTTAGAAGCCGCTATTTGTTTCTTGTTTCATTTAAGTTATCTTTGGTGGGGGTTTTGGATCACATGATGAAAAGAATCTTCATCTCGTCCCCAGTTTACCTTAAAGTTTACAAAGCTCGTCCAGTAAATTAGGTTACAACCTTGCTGAAGCTCGGTCCAGACCTAATTTATTGCACACGTTTCGTAAATTGTCATACAACCTGAGGATTCACTAGACACCCTCTACACATACACCTATTTGTACGTGTTTCAATTTTTGTCTGGTTTTGTTACTTTACTTGTTGAATGAATGGAATTTAAAAAAATATATATCTATCTGATATATCTGATAACTTAACATAAACTAACGCGACGAGATTTTCAACTTTATTCAATTTAATAAACTCATCTAACGAGTCGCGAGTTCATATGAAATTTCTGTACCGAATTCACGAAAATCGGCCCATGACGAGATTTACCGAGGTTTACCGAGACTCAGATCGATTTTTGTGAATGAGGTTCAGAAGTTTCATGTAAAATCGTGAAGCGACTGATTTGCGCTCCCGCGTTGTGTCCTTGAGCAAGGCACTTAACCCAGATTGCCTACATGGGGGCACGATGACGTTGTGTACTAAGGCGTACTGCACGTCGAAGGTGCGCATGTCTTCAGCCAATCTAACCCTTCCTGTGCCGCGGTGCAGAGTTCAGAGTTACGATTTTGGAGAGCTGGCAGCTGCTCGTCGTTGCTCGGTGGTTCTCTCCGGGTACTCCGGCTTCCTCCACCCGTAAAGCTGTCACCGACATGATATGATCCTGGCTGTTAATGTGTCGTTAAACCCTAATAAATAACTAAATGAGGCACTGTTTTTTTATTTTTTTTTTTTGTGCGTCAAAAACATAGCTTATGACCCGTCATTGGAACGAGCTCGTTGAGCTCGTTCCAATGAGGGGTCATAAGCTATGTTTTTGGGACAAAAAATGAAATGTAATAAAAATTGAATGGAGAATTTTGTGAATAGCGCTGACAGGTTTTGGTAGTTACGTTGGGTAAAAGGGTTAACGTTTACTCTGGAAGATGAGGTCGGGTAAACAAATCCATACACTAAGATCGAGGTGGGTGGACAAAATGTATTTTTGTAAGATTTTCGGGTAAAGGGTTAAACCGTATTATCTTTTGCATTTGTGCCTTAAAAACGTCGGGCTCATTCCAATGATGGACCATGAGTTATGCGTCTAGGGTAAAAATGAAAATGTTTGGTTATTCGGGAGATGTTTTCTGCAAATGTCGTCTGTATTTGTATTATGTAAACAGTTAATGAGTTTGAGAATCTTCATGTTAAATCGTGTTGAGATTCTTTTTATCACATAATGCGTAACTCAACGTTTTCGCAAACGATTAACCATTTACCTAACATGAAAAGCAGACGACACTTGCAAATAAAATTCTTGAATAACTAATTTGTTTTCAGTTTTTGTTTCAAAAACATAGGTTATGACCCCCTCATTGGAACGAGCTCGACTAGCTCGTTCCAAAGAGGGGTCATAACCAATGTTTTTGAGACAACAAATGGAAAAAGATAATAAAAATTAATGGGCCACGTTTGTGAATAGAGCTGACCGGTTTTGGCCGATACGTTGGGTAAAAGGTTAAAGATGGCCAGCGCTGTTCACAACAATCACCAGCCAAAGTTTGGTTTTAAATTTTTGCCTCTAGTTATGACCCCCTCAATATTTAGTTATTCGGCACATTCTGTATATGTCGACAGCTATTTGTATTAGGTAGATCATTTTTGAAAACTAACAGTAGATTAATTCCATTCATCTTCAGAAACCAACTCACAACGTTATTACGTCACGTCTGACGTAATGCACGTATTAGACGTGTTATGAACGATATTTCCCTTAACGGGCTATTATTTTTGGTGTTGATTATGTGTATGTGATAACTAGAGGATATAAAAACGAGCGCTTAATCAATATAATTTTTATGAAACAGGTCTAGAATTGTCCGATCTGCCGATCCTTTGGCGATGTAAAATTGTTAATGAGAAGAATATTTTAAAAATAGTTTGTAGCATTTTCCACCACCACCTCCTTTTTGGGCAGGGGATGTTGAGTTGAACAAAAATGCAATGCCCCTTCTCACTTGAATTGGCCCAGTGGTTTTGAAGGAGAAGACCAAGGCATGGTGTTGACGGACGACGGTCGGACGACGGACGGAGAGCGATTAGATAAGCTCAGCTTGACTTCGTCAAGGTGAGCTACAAACTCCCCAAATCACCAAATCGTCTTCAGATGTCTGGAGAATCCAACTTCTTTACGTGGCGCATAATGCTACAAAGGGCGTTCCTTTGTTTAAGAGTAGCTTTAATGGTTCGGATTTTCCCCAAATCCACGGTTTTTACTTACTACAGACTTATTCTGACTATCCTAACAGTCTTTCTAGTGTTAGCTATCTCTGGTGGCATCCTTTACCTTCCAACGATCAGACTGCTTCTGCATTTCTCGTAACCAAAACTGCCCATACATAGTTATCTCCCTTGTATAGAGAAATCCTTTCTGATTCCTCATGCCAATTATAGTCAATTGAGCAGGAACATGTATATCTCGAACTTATCGTGCAAATGAGCTATACAGGAACTGCTCTCATGAGTGTCTCCATATACGAATCTTATGCTCATCTGGGGATTTCAGGATAGCTATGGGGTGGTGGTGTGTGTGTGTGTGAGTGGGGGGGGGGGGGGGGGGGGGGGTCGGCGGCTCAGTCGTAGACTGTTGGACTTCTATCATAGAGGTCCCTAGTTCGATCCCCGTCGGGGACGACCCGCGTTGTGTTCTTGGGCAAGGTACCTTATCCCGGTTGCCTACATGGGGGCACAATGACGCCCTGCACTAAAGCATACTGCACGTGGTGCACATGCCTTCAACCGCTGTAACCCTGCCTGAGCGGTGCTTGAACAGAGTTAGAATGTTGAGGAGCTGACAGTTGCTCGTCGATGAACGGTGGCTCTCTCCGGGTACTCCGGCTTCCTCCATCCGTAAAACTGTCACGATTAGCCATTGTGCATAAGTATGTGACCTTAAACACCAATAAATAAATAAAATAGGATAGCAAGGTGATGTACTATTGGGGGGTATCATTTGGAGGGTACCTTTTGGGGGATACGTATCGGTGAATATCTCCCTGAAGATACTTTTTACACATACCGTCTGTTCAGTTTCTGTGGGAGACCCTAGCACAGCGTCCCCTGAGTCCCAATGTGTTTTATGTGCCAGTAGGCACATAGAACACATTGGAACTCAGAGGGCGACAGGTCAACTTGTGGAAACCAATACAACCAGTAGTGGTGGAAGAAAAGAGGTTAATGTCGAACCCTGCAATCCAATCATAAATGTGCCCTGTAGTGCGTGCCAAAGGAATATATTGATGCAAAACTACACTATGTTCAAAGGTCGTTGCTAAAGGCAATGTTTTTGACGGAAACAGAAGAAACTCGATAGCTCCCATCTAAAGTTCATCTAAGACAAGCATTCCAAGTTTCAAAGTGATCCGATTAATAATGAGTCTTGTGGGCTGTGCTAAACAGACATATTGATGTACAACTCAACTACGTTCAACGGTCGATGCCATCGGAAATTGTGGACGTAGGTACGCACGCCGACGGACGGCATGTGACGGCAGTAGCTCAGTAACAATTGCAAAAGAGTGGATAGAAAGCGTACCTTCTATCAAACTCAGACTCCCTCCGTATTCTGATTCAGACTTGAACACAAAACTCACGAAAAGCTTGGGAAAGGGATTTTTCAAATAGCTCCATTACTAATACATTTGGGTAAAACATCAGAATTTCTACGTCGAATTCCATACTAATGGTTCAGAAGAAATATTCTAAGAACGCCAGCGTTGGGAAATTTGCATTCGTAAACGTCAAATTAATAAATAATTAGTGTACACAAGTAACACAACTCGTGCCTCATCGCCCCCCCCCCCCTCCCACCCCCGTTCACATACGAACCAATCCCTTATCCGACAAGATGCCATGATGTATTGGATTGATACTATTAATCGGTACACGTATTTTGCGGTTGCTATTTTCGCAGCTTGTCAACTTCTCCCTCGAGACAGGATTCAGATAATGAAAAATATACAGAATATAACAAGAAAATTTAAATACTCGGGACCCATCTTGGATCCATCTTGGGACCCGAGTATTTAAATTTTCATGTTTTATTCTCTGTATATTTTCATTTTCTGAATTAAATCATAGTTTATATGGGAATTCTTTTCTGCATTGTCTGAATCTGGTAATTCAAAATATTTCCACCGAGGACTTGACTCTATTATCACGGTCGAGCAATTAAACAATTAACCACTTGTCAATTTAGTACAGAGGGTATCCATACTATACTATCCACACTATACTATCCATACTATACTATCCATACTATGGATACCCTCTGTACTAAATTAACAAGTGGTTAACCGTACAACATGGTGAGTCGAGTGGTACAATTTCCTCGACAGTGTTCCTGGGTCGTTGCCTTTGGGTATGAACTTGATGCCTGACTCATTGATACCCATTTAAAATTATACAAGATTCCTGATTGGCCAGTAACCAATGCATCCAGTACTGTACATTTAACTCCAACAGGGTGTACAAAGTTCAACGAGATGTATGAGAATGTCACGTGACAGCTAAAAGTGGTTAACAGACATTCCATGGTACACTTCGCCGATTTAACTTTCACCCTTCGTCTCAAACATTTCCGTCGGTAATAATAAACATTCGGAAACAAACAAAATAAGAAGAATCTCGTTTCTTGAGAATATTCCGAATAGGTGAACTGAAACATGTGTACATACTCCAATGTCCGATTTTATTTTCCAGAAGAGGGATTCTGTTGTGGTGTTTCTACAGTATAGATCCGTTGTGGTTTCGACAAATAGGCAACCTATACAGTTAAATGAATTGTTTCCTCTGTGAAATTTATTAAAGCATTTGTACAAGTTTAAATGTAGTGCCCCTCCCCCCTCCCCCCCCCCCCCTCAATTCTCCAAGAACACATAACGCATAATTGTATCTAATAATCGAAGGGAGAAAACTCTATCCAATAAAACACTTTTACAGTAAACTTTTGTCCCATAATAATAACGAAGCGTCATTTCCCAATTTCCGTGAATTGAAACCTCCCAAATGTTTGAGTTCAATCGAAGGGAGATAACTCCAAATCGTTCTTGTTCACTAATAAAGAAACATGTTTCTTTAAGTTTGTCTAACTATTACCTTTATCAAGGTTTTTATTGGATTACCGTTTGTGGATTATATAATAGAATAAAACTCGACGTTCTGAAGGACATGGTAATAAGTGCGACACACGGTGTGTCAGCAGGGTGTACGGGGCTGTGCTACCCTTTTGGGATCCGTATTTACTTCGGGTTACAGCCTCAGGAAATACTGATATCAGAAGGGTAGTTTTGTTCCGTAATCCTGCTGAAACACCGTGTAACTGATAATATAATTCTTTCAAACAATAAAAAACGAAACACGTCCGAAACATTCGCTTACTATTATTATTTAACAAAAACTATTTTCATTTAACGAAAATAATTATTAAAAATAACAATAATATAAGATTTGTTTCGTGTTTACTCTATTCTTATATAATATTATCATATGACTCGTCCATTTTGTTCACTTTGAAACATTTGATATTTTGTTTTCATATTAATCAGTGATAAATAAAGCCTTCCGTCAATTTCATTGGTCAATTTCAAAACTAGACAATTTGATTGGCTGAACAAAATACAACTGGGCCATATTTTCATAATTTGCATAATTAGAGTTGGAAGCTTTCATTGGTTAATTTCAAAACTGAACAATTTGATTGGCTAAACAAAATACAACTGGGACACATTTGCATAATTTCAGTAGGGAGAATTTACGTTATCTGTCCTATTTAGGGTGGGTTATATTGTATTAATCTTTTACCTACAAGAAAAACGCCATTCATTTTTTTTTTTATATTTTCACTTTTTGCTTCCAAAACATAGGTTATGACCCCTCATTGGATCGAGGGGTCATAACCTATGTTTTGGAAGCAAAAAAAAATGAAAATTTTTAGTTATACAAGGATGTTTTTTCCAAGCGCCGTCTGCAACTCAAGTTAGGTGATGGGTTAAAAAGTCACACTAAGTGTGTAATGTGTGCGTGTATGTGTCATATGATAAATAGAATATGAAATGAGTGTTTTTCTCATATAATATTTATGAAACGAGTCTAAGAATTTTCCGTTTTGGCGAGCCTCTGGCGACCCCAAACGGAAAATTCGGACGAGTTTCATAAATATTATATGAGAAAAACACTCATTCCATATCCTCTAAATAACGAACGCTTCTATACAAATTATACATGAAACGTAAATGTGTTTTTGTATAATATTGTTGTTTCGTTAAACAATAATTTTTTTCAAATTAGCGAATTTTAGAGAAATGTTTGCTTTTGGGTGACCAACAAATTTTCCGACCAACATCAATTTCCGACCGACAGGGTTATGGTGGGGCGAACGCCCCCTACTCGTAGCCAACCCACTAGCTTCAGTCCTGGTGGTTATTCACCAAGGAAACGGTTACAAAAAGCATAACCGGGTTACAGTGTTCCCTTAACGCCAACCTGGCAACCGTAAATATAATCCCCTTTACAATTTCAGTACTGTTGATTGGTGATGTCGTATTTCTATGTCAATAGTGTGTGTAAACTGATGTTTATTTTACACCTAACCGGAATCTTAAGAGTTTTACGTCACACGGGGAAACTTGTCACATGATCGTCGTTTTTAACACATAAAAGACAAAATGCATATAATTCATCATAACGAGGTGTCATTTATTATTTCCATATAGTTATAATGTATTTTTTAGAGTATGTGATACGCACTTGGATAAATATATTATATTATTTCTTAACCTCGGCATATCCTGGCCTCTTCTATAGAAAACATCTTTTTCACCAAATGCGTATATTTTAGTATGGGTAACGGTTGAGCGACGTATTACGTTACACAAAGGCAAATTTATTACAACCTAAAACCAGTTCTAACCCATTCACCGACGGATTCCTTCCGATTCGGACTGAAGAACACGGAAGAGAGATAGCAAGTTGTCCGACACTCACATACAGTGTGAGGAACACAAACCAAAATCATTGGTACAAATAATTTCTTTTATAAGTGTATTTCTTCATAATGTTGCCAAATTAAGTCATGGCTGCTTTACAGCAGCCATGACCTAATTAGATAACATGGTTGCGGAAAATTAATTTAAGGAAAGTGGTCGGTGAAAGGGTTTATTAACTTAAACTAAGGTTTCCTGTCCTCCCGAATCATCACTTTCAGCAGCTAACATCTCCCAGTGTTTCCATCGTTCCTTTTGCCACTCTGCTGAACCGGGAGGAGGAGTGCGTACATCCAGCGGACGTGACATAGACGAAGTTATTTTACGAGAACTTTTCGGAGAGTTCGAATGAGATGCTGGTGGCGTCGGCATCACCCACTGATCCGATCCTTGCGGACTGTTCGTTGATGACGTATTCACATAGCTACCCATGCTAGAAGTACTGTTTTTGCGTAAATAAAACGGCGCTGGAATGCCAAGAACGTTGGAGTAGTTTTCCGATTTCGGTCTTTCAGCATACGCCGAGTTTGTCCTTAATGTAACTTGGGAACTTGAGCAGTCACTTGAAGCTTGAACCCTAGGCGATCTTAAACTTGATCTACTCGCTGATAAAAGAGGGCTCGCCGAGCTCTCGACAGTCAAAGTAAATACGGGTCTTTCGCTCTCAGTAAACATATCGTCTGACTGTGATTGTCCTTGAGGTTGAGAAAATGACGGACACAATCGTCGTTTTGAACTTGGAGTGATAATATCCTCGCTTTGAACAGCACGTAACTTTTGATGTCCCCTGGAACATACTGCTTGTACATGTAACAAGTCCATATCACTTTGTGGACAATTTGTCATCAACTGTTCACTGTCCTCAAATACACTACTACACACAGACTCCGGATCCTGCTCAATACTGAAAATAGAAAGGATATATCTTATGAATCGGCCGTTTGCTGTGATGTTTTTACATTCAGTGTTTCGTTTTATTTGTAAGTACCTTTCTTTAATGGGTTCGTGACAACCGTTACTTATTCCCAGTTCATTATTCCACATTTGTTATCAACCGATTGAGTTGGGAGCACGGTGGCTCAGTAGTAGACTGTTGTTGAGTTGGGAGCGCGGTGGCTCAGTAGTAGACTGTTGGATTTCTATGGTAGAGGTCCCGAGTTCGATCCCCGTCTGGGGCGACCCGCGTTGTGTCCTTGGGCAAGGCACTTTATCCCAGTTGCCTACATGGGGGCACTATGACGCTGTGTACTAAGGCGTACTGCACGTCGATGGTGCACATGTCTTCATCCGCTGTAACCCTGCTTGAGTGGAGCTTGAACAGCGTTAGAATGTTGAGGAGCTGACAGTTGCTCGTCGATGCTCGGTGGTTCTCCCCGGGTACTCCGGCTTCCTCCACTCATAAAACTGCCACGGTCACGATTAGCCATTGGACATAAGTAAGTGACCTTAAACATTAATAAATAAATAATAATATACCGATTGAGTTATAATTTATAAGTCATATCTATGTGCTTGTAAACATGACTACAAATTAAACCAAAATCATAATCTAGGACTTTTTTAATTCAAACTCGTAAAGCCGAAATCAATAACAAGGACAAGATGAATTTTTAAATCGGAACTGATAAACTCGAAAAATCAATATTTTTGTGAGGCAATCTCGAAACAGTCAGAAAGTTGTGATGCGTTTTATCCAAAGATCTCCATGCAACTGGATTGCTGGGACGAGAGCACCACTCAATCACCACCCCCCCCCCCTCCCCCATCACCACCCCTCTATGTTTGATGACGAAAAAGATGATGGCATGTACCAAGCACGAAACCCAATAACACCACATCAACGTTCCAAGCTAGACAGCTGTTTTTGTCAATAAAAACTAAACAATGTTTTAATTTTTCAATTTGAAGCGTGACGAAAAGTAATACATATCATCAATATATTTATATTTCACAAACTTCAAAATACAATACGGCTACCATTTTCCCTTGGATACGCAATATATCCACAGACGTAATAATATTAGATTACAAAGACGAATTACAGGAATAATCATCAAAAAATTAATTAATGAAGCACCGGGTGCAACCCGCCCCGGTGCAACCCGGTGCTTCATTAATGAAACTTTTGCTGCTGCTGATTTTTATTACGTGGTAAACGCATGCGTGGACATCACTGCGCACGCGTGGATCAGGACCAGTCCACGCCGACCATACTGTACATTATTTATTTAGTGATCGGCATTTACGAGGAGTAAAAAGTTGAAAAGATTTGTTTATTGCTGAGAATTGTTTATTTAATGCCAAAACCCCGTCCCCGACACTAGCCGTATGATGGTAACAGGTTGGACACGTTTCTGTGTCTAATCAGAGAGAGTTCTAGCAATCCAGTTGTATAGAGGTTAATCCTTCACTTAATCAACGACCATATCCGTACAGTACTATTCACAAAATCGTTATTCCGTGCTTAGTATCTTAACAGACACCTCATTACAAGGTATAGCTGATACAGTCTGATAAGGGTTTAGATTCATATAGTAATCTGACTGAGCCTACTGAGACTTCAACGGGAGTAGAGACTCAACCAAATAGCACCATTCATCTAAACCACTTTCTGCCTATCTGGTTTCCAGACTTACGGCATTCCGGGGTTCTTTACAAATAGGAAACTTGATGTTGATCGTACCGAGATTGCTTGTGCTGACAAGCATGTAATAGTGCTATAAGTCAAAATTAATACTGGACAACTCTAGAAATTGCTGTAACAAGATCAGAGACTAGGAGTACTATCGACAACAGTGATTGGACGTGGCAATAATAAGGGTAGGATTCAGCTTTGGTAGTATAAGAATAAAGTACTGTTAGAATACAGTAGCAGTAGAAGTCTATCATCCGACAAATAATAGTAACGACGAGTGGACGAGTTAATACAACAACACAGGTCAATTGACTGTTATAGTACAGTTGAGCCCACTTAATTGGATATCTCTTAATTGTATAGCCCTGTTAATTGAATATAATTTCACAACACAAAACCATTTACCATACCTCCAGTACAAATTTGACCTGTTAATTGAATATAGATTATAGAGTAAACTCCTGTTAATTGAATAAAACATCTTGTAACTTGTCGAGAAATTACCCTGACACTACCCAGTTTTCCTTTGTTTATAGACCTATTTGGCCTCGGTACATCCAATACAGGCATTTAATCTATTATATCTTGTTTGACAGAGCTCATAGAGCTCTGTCAAACAAGATATAATAGAATAAATGCTAAGTTTATCTCTAGAATATAGGAAAGTGACAATCCCTGTTAACTGAATACTCCTGTTAATTGAATAATTTTCATTGGCAAATTGGCTATTCAATTAACAGGGTTCCACTGTAATATGTTTATTATATGACGATTAGTATTGTAAACTGACCACAACACCTGAAAAATCAAATACAACAAGAATTATATTAGCCAAATAATCATTAACAATTTATGGAATTGGGGATTCCCAAACGCGTAGTAATATCGAACGTTGGTGTCGAACATGAAACTTAAAGTAAAAACAATCGAGGCAAGACTTGAATTTCAATTGGAATTGCTTTTTCGATAACAGATTCTCCTACTTTTGTTGCATTTGCATCTTGCAAATAGTTGTCAATTGTAATTTTACAATTGTTCAGCATAGCATTTTCAAATAGACCTCGACTGGAATGTTTTGCAAGCGAGTTTAATGAGGAGACACTCGTGTTTATGTTATATGTCAGCAAAGGCATCGCCTCGAAATTATATGCACATGAAACTTCGATATTAGCTGATGAAGCTGAATGAATTATGCTCTGTTGGGGAGCTTTTGTAACAGACATTGAATTAGGATTGGTGCTTTGAGTTATAGCTCAAAATGTCGCTCATCCGATGTTGCATATCAAGAGAAGCAGAAGCATAATTGTGATTGTGGTAAGGGCAATTCCAGAATGTAACGGCTTGGTGCAAGTTGACTTCCTAGCACTGTGATTTGTTTTTTTCCCTTGGTAAGTTAGCCTGTGTTGCAATATCACCCAAAGGCTGCTCTTTATACCATGAAGGCATTAGTAATGGTCTACGAGTCACGAAGGCACTGTGGTGGTCTACGATCCATGACGGCAATTCGGTGGACTATGAGCTAGGAGCCTTCAAAGGCAAATACCCTGGGGTGGTCAATAGTCAATAGATACAATGATGACTAATGAGTCGAGGAGTGGTAAGAGAAGTCAATGTTTCGAGCAACTGTTGAGCCTCATAATAGATAAAAAATTGAAAATAGTCACAACGACAATTGAGACAATATTTTGGAGGCATTTCGACTTTGAGCACCAAACAAGCGCCATCAAAGTTGGCAGCTTTCAAGAAGTTTTCAGGTAACTAGATATACTACCACACAGTCACTTATATCTTAATAAAAACAAACTTTACCGTTGTGGGCCCTAAAGAAATCACGTGCTACCGCAGAAACCAAAATGGCGAATTCCATCAAACAAAATGGACGATGGAAATAACATCACACATATAACACGCGCTATGCATGGACACCACAGCTACGTTATTTATTTTGAGCAATTTAAAACAACATATTATGTCAAGTTCGTGTAAATGAGGCCGGGGGGGGGGGGGGGGGCACAATGATGGTTTTGAAGTTGAATGTTTGTGGAACGTTTGTGGAAAATTTTGAAAAAAATATTTCAAATAACAAATTTATATTTTGTGTGACTTGGGTCAAAGATTAATGTTGCGGTTTGATATTACGCCGGATCTGAACAACAAAATATTTAATCACGCCTCATTTCAACAAAATCTCTGCTGGAGTGTTCAGTGGAGAGAGAATAACGTTCACTCGACGAAAACGCTCTCAACCACACACAAGATTGAGCGTCATAAAGACCTAGCCACTTGACAGGAACCATGCGGGTGGCTTATTTTCTACACCAAGAATGTGTTTGTGGTAACCTGGTAAATATTATTGCGGTCTGAGACCAGACACGTTAACGCCATGTAACGATGCTTTAATAATTGAAAGCCACACTTACTTCGATTCATTTGCCAGTCGTTTGAGAATCTGATCGGCGTTATCCGGTTCTGTGACCATTAACACTTTTAGCACTTCATGATAGATCTCTGCGGGTAACTAAAATAAACAAATAAAGTAAACATTAAACTCTTACCTTACAAAATCAGCCGCAATATACAAATTCGACAGTTAAAAACATGAATGTTTCCCAAAAGTTTCAGAAAAATCATTTAAAACCCTTCATTGGAACGAGCTCGTAGAACTCGTTCCAATAAGGGGTCACATGATATGGTTTTATTGAATTTTTTTTAAACAGTTTTAAAAATAATAATTAAAAAAAATTGACAGTGCCTGCGTTGGGTAATGAGTTAACAAGTTTTGAATCTGCAGAGTTTGGGCAAAAGGCAGAGGACGTGGGTGGTGGTGGGGGTGGTCGCACCCTGCCCCGACAGCGCCCTGTTAGATGATTTTCAGAAATATGGAGCAGAATCACAGATCAAACCATATTCTACAGACATAACTGACAGGCCGGGAAATGGGTTTGCAGACGCTTTGTTCTGTGAAGTATCGACCAGCGTGCCCCCATAAATTTTCCAAAAGCGCCCTCCTAAATGTTTAGCCCCTCTACCACTTTTCTGTGCCTTACACATATTTGCATTAAAGTCACGCAAAACATCAGGATCACAACATACAGAAAACTGTCCAGCACCTTAGAAATGGTTAGCCACAAAATTAGCTTGAAAGCCGTGAACATAACCTTTAACTGCCTCTCCATTGTTTTATGGAGAGCACAAACGTAGAGAACATATATACAAACACATGACGGTCAAACACATACTCCCTTTACGTCATGTAAACTGACGACATAAAGCTTGGTAACAATGAGGTCGGCATTTTTAAACATTTACCTCGGACAATAAACAGGCATTACAATATAGGAGAGCGAGGGAGAAAATTGGCAAACTAGTCTGACAATAGAACACAGAAGCTGATAATTTTGATAAATATGATTTTTTGCACACATCTTTCTAGAGGATATAGAGGGTATGGAATGAATGTTTTTCTCATATAATATTTATGAAACGAGTCTAAGAATTTTCCGTTTTGGCGAGCCTGTGGCGAGCCCAAACGGAAAATTCAGACGAGTTTCATAAATATTATATGAGAAAAACACTCATTTCATATTCTATTTATCTTATGACACACACACGCACAAATTAGCCACTTCGTATGACTTTTTAACCCATCACCTAACTTGAGTTGTAGACGGCACTTGGAAAAAACATCCTCGTGTAACTAAAAATTTTAATTTTTTGCTTCTAAAACATAGGTTATGACCCTTCATTGGAACGAGCTCGACGAGCTCGTTCCAATGAGGGGTCATAACCTATGTTTTGGAAGCAAAAAGTGAAAATATTAAAAAAAAATGAATGGCGTTTTTCTTGTAGGTAAAATATTAATACAATATAACCCACCCAAAATAGGACAGATAACGTAAATTCTCCTTACTGAAATTATGCAAATGTGCCCCAGCTGTATTTTGTTTAGCCAATCAAATTGTCCAGTTTTGAAATTGACCAATGAAAGCTCCCAACTCTAATTATGCAAATTATGATAATATGGCCCAGTTGTATTTTGTTCAGCCAATCAAATTGTCTAGTTTTGAAATTGACCAATGAAATTGACGGAAGGCTTTATTTATCACTGATCAATGTGAAAACAAAATATCAAATGTTTTAAATTGAACAAAACGGACGAGTCATATGATAAATATATTTACCTAATATATTTCGGAGTGATATTTACTAGTTACAATATGTTTTAGCGGGGTGTACGGGTCAGTACTTCCCTTCAGAGATCCGAATTTCATGAGGCTGAAAGCCGATGGAAATACGAATCTCAGAAGGGTAGTGCAGTCCCGTACACCCTGCCGAAAAACCATGCAACGAATTAATTACCCATCCCCTTCAGGGTGTTGAGTTTGTTTTATTACACAACCCCCAAAAGGTATTCCAGCGACGAAAACCTCGATGAAAGTAATAATTATAGAAATTGAAAGAACAAATCTCTTTTCATTACTGAAAAAGAACGATTTGGAGTTATTCCCCTTCGGCTGAATTTAAACATTTGGGAGACTTCAAGTCGTTATTATTGTGGGACATCAATTCGCTCAATAAGTGTTTTTATTCGATACAGTGGTGTGTTGTATGTCTTGGTGAATCGGGGACCTGTATTCAAACGTTTACAAGTGCTTTAATAAGTTTCACCAAAGAAATGATTTGTTTCTCGAACCCACAACAGATCTGTAGTGTATAAACACCGCAACAGAATCCCTCATTTCGACAGTAACATCGTTCATTGGGGGCATGTACGCATGTTTTATTTAAAGTTTTCGGAATATTCTCATGACACAATATTGTTCCCATTTTGTTTGTGAGCCTGAATGTCTATTATTACGGACGGAAATGTTTGAGGCGTTGGGTGAAAGGGGCATCGCGAAGTGTTCCATAGAATGTCTGCACACCCATTCTAGCTGTCACGTGATAGTCTCATACACCCCGTTGAACTTTGTACGCTCCATTGTAGACAAATGTACCATACGGGATGCATTGATTACTGACCTATCAGGAAGCTTGTATAATTTTAAATGGGTAATAAATATACGAACCTCGTATCATGTGGGGTGTATATTTTTTTTATTTCTTGTGGGGTAATGTATATTTACCTGATATCTTTCATAATGATATAAAATCATATCTTTGATAACTTCTATCACTTCCTTCCTCTCCTCCGCCCGCTCTGTCGACTCCACAAGGTATTCTTTTTCCATGGAAGACTTGGCTTTATGGAGGATATTTGGTCCAAAAAGTGTAGCCAGGTTGTGAGCATCCATTTTGTTGCCTGGCAACTGAAATTAATCAAGACCGTCGAATATGTTATGCTGAAACATTTATAAAATATACCAACGAAGTGTCAGTAACACATCGCCAACAGTTATAGATAACTCCAAAGTACTCCTTAACCCCTACACAAATTTGTTACAGCATTATTCTTCAGCCAAGTGGTTTTATTTGCAGACTTTTGTTCCAAAAATGCCTTCTTCGTAATGAAGAATTCAGTACACACACAGAAAGACACGATATGGCACGAGGGTCAGCGCGAAGGATAAAACGAGAGGCCTTCACGTCTGTATAAACAATTATTTGAAGGACAATTGAATCAATTCATTTGACAATATCAACAAAAAGAACGTATTTTATCATCAACCAAATTTGTGACGGGAACCCGTGTTGCTATTTCATTCCCTGAGTTCTAATCTGTTCAATGTGCCTACTCGAACATACAACACACAGAAACTCACGGGACAATTTTTAGCTATCGCTATGGTTCGAATTGTAATTGCGTTGCACGATTTGAAAAAATCCACTGCAATTTATTTAAAAATAGTCCGTCAACTATTTCCGTTCCGCACATATATTCGGAACGGCCTGCCATTTTCTGCATAGTAGCTCAAAGTAAAAGTCCAAAGAAAAAGGACTCCATATTCAATAATTAAAAGAAGTGAGCGCTCTTTCCGTTCCTCCAACGTTTCGGCCTCATGGCCTTCGTTGAAGGCCATGAGGCCGAAACGTTGAAGGAACGGAAAGAGAGGTCACTTCTTTTAATTATTTTCCGCATAATTTAGTGTTTCTGTAGATTGGGATTTCATAAAACAGACGAGTAATAAAAAATAATGACGATCAAAATACCAAATTACGTAGAATAAACTCGCTGCGATGAGTAAAGTACAATCACAGACATGGGCGTCATTGCTAGGGAAAAAATCGGGGGTGGGTGGGGGGGGGGGGGGCGGATCGGTAACACCATCTAAGCGGAGCGCCGCCATCGGTTGGCGCGTAGCGTGCCCCAACATTTTGGCAAAAAATACCTCCCAGATTGAGGGAAATGGCACTTTCCAGGCCTTCACCGAAAATATTTGGGGGAGACCACATCCGCCACCACCCCCACCCCCCCCCCCCTCGTGCACCGTTGTCATGACGTCACTGATCAGAGATTTTGTTTATATTATGTTGTATGATATTATATATATGTTACATTCAGTTCATTTTAATGCGTTACGTAGCGCGAGTGACTAATAATCTATTTTATTTTTGGTGTGTGTGGGGAGGGGGGGGGAGTATTGATCTAAACAGTAAATCTCAGAATGAATTTTACAAAGGTGTGAGGCTCAAAGCGAGAACCCCAGAATATTCGGTTTGTGCAAACAAAATGGACATCACATTGGACATATTCTAGAGCAAGAACCCCAGGATAACTCGATTTGTGCAAACAAAATGGATACCACATTGGACATATTCTAGAGCAAGAACCCCAGGATAACTCGATTTGTGCAAAGAAAATGGATATCACATTGGACATATTCTAGAGCAAGAACCCCAGGATAACTCGATTTGTGCAAACAAAATGGATATCACATTGGACATATTCTAGAGCAAGAACCCCAGGATAACTCGATTTGTGCAAACAAAATGGATATCACATTGGACATATTCTAGAGCAAGAACCCAAGGATAACTCGATTTGTGCAAACAAAATGGATATCACATTGGACATATTCTAGAGCAAGAACCCCAGGATAACTCGATTTGTGCAAACAAAATGGATATCACATTGGACATATTCTAGAGCGAGAACCCCAGGATAACTCGATTTGTGCAAACAAAATGGATATCACATTGGACATATTCTAGAGCAAGAACCCCAGGATAACTCGATTTGTGCAAACAAAATGGATATCACATTGGACATATTCTAGAGCGAGAGCCCCAGGATAACTCGGTTTGTGCAAACAAAATGGATATCACATTGGACATATTCTAGAGCAAGAACCCCAGGATATTTGATTTGTGCAAACAACATGAACATCACATTGGACATATTCTAGAGCAAGAACCCTAGGATACTCGGTTTGTGCAAACAAAATGGATATCACATTGGACATATACTAGAGCAAGAACCCTAGGATACGCGATTTGTGCAAACAAAATGGATATCACATTGGACATATTCTAGAGCAAGAACCCCAGGATAACTCGATTTGTGCAAACAAAATGGATATCACATTGGACATATTCTAGAGCGAGAACTCTAAGATACTCGGTTTGTGCAAACAAAATGGATATCACATTGGACATATACTAGAGCAAGAACCCTAGGATACGCGATTTGTGCAAACAAAATGGATATCACATTGGACATACACGAGAGAGAGAACCATTAGATACTCGGTTTGTGCAAACAAAATGGATATCACACTGGACATATACTACAGAGAGAACCCTAGGATACTCGGTTTGTGCAAACAAAATGGATATCACATTGGACATAACAGCGTGAGAACCCCAGGATACTCGATTTGTGCAAACAAAATGGACATCACATTGGACATATTCTAGAGCAAGAACCCCAGGATAACTCGATTTGTGCAAACAATATGGATATCACAATGGACATATACTAGAGCAAGAACCCTAGGATACGCGATTTGTGCAAACAAAATGGATATCACATTGGACATATTCTAGAGCAAGAACCCCAGGATAACTCGATTTGTGCAAACAAAATGGATATCACATTGGACATATTCTAGAGCGAGAACCCCAGGATAACTCGATTTGTGCAAACAAAATGAATATCACATTGGACATATTCTAGAGCAAGAACCCCAGGATAACTCGATTTGTGCAAACAAAATGGATATCACATTGGACATATTCTAGAGCAAGAACCCAGGATAACTCGATTTGTGCAAACAAAATGGATATCACATTGGACATATTCTAGAGCGAGACCCCCAGGATAACTCGATTTGTGCAAACAAAATGGATATCACATTGGACATATTCTACAGCAAGAACCCCAGGATAACTCGATTTGTGCAAACAAAATGGATATCACATTGGACATATTCTAGAGCAAGAACCCCAGGATAACTCGATTTGTGCAAACAAAATGGATATCACATTGGACATATTCTAGAGCAAGAACCCCAGGATAACTCGATTTGTGCAAACAAAATGGATATCACATTGGACATATTCTAGAGCGAGAACCCCAGGATAACTCGGTTTGTGCAAACAAAATGGATATCACATTGGACATATTCTAGAGCAAGAACCCCAGGATACTTGATTTGTGCAAACAACATGGACATCACATTGGACATATTCTAGAGCAAGAACCCTAGGATACTCGGTTTGTGCAAACAAAATGGATATCACATTGGACATATACTAGAGCAAGAACCCTAGGATACGCGATTTGTGCAAACAAAATGGATATCACATTGGACATATTCTAGAGCAAGAACCCCAGGATAACTCGATTTGTGCAAACAAAATGGATATCACATTGGACATATTCTAGAGCGAGAACTCTAAGATACTCGGTTTGTGCAAACAAAATGGATATCACATTGGACATATACTAGAGCAAGAACCCTAGGATACGCGATTTGTGCAAACAAAATGGATATCACATTGGACATACACGAGAGAGAGAACCATTAGATACTCGGTTTGTGCAAACAAAATGGATATCACACTGGACATATACTACAGAGAGAACCCTAGGATACTCGGTTTGTGCAAACAAAATGGATATCACATTGGACATAACAGAGTGAGAACCCCAGGATACTAGATTTGTGCAAACAAAATGGACATCACATTGGGAATGTACTCGCGCAAGAACCCTAGGATATTCGGTTTGTGAAAACAAAATGGACATCGCATTGGACATGCACTAGAGCGAGAACCCTAAGCTACTCGGTTTGTGCAAACAAATGGACATCACACTGGACATGTACTAAAGCATAACTTCAATTCAAGACAACAACTTTGGTCCACCTACCGGTCCAGAGAAGATCGAGGTTTCGCCGTTTAGTTTGAAATCAGTGTTCACATCCAAACATATTGGACCAAATGGTGCAATCACCGTTCAGTAAACTCCTTCACGGAAATAAAGAGAAGTTTAGTCGATCGTTTAAACGTATGTTGCCTTTTTTATACCCATGTTGCCCCTTTTCCACCACAGGCTTTGGTGAGTGGGTCATAGTTTACCAGTAAGGTAGAGTTTGTTTATCACCGAAAAAAAAAACACTGCGTCACTTGCCACCGAAAAAAAACACTGCGTCACTTTCGGGGTTGCCACGGGGGACTTTCTGCTCACTCTACGAATGTGAAAATTGGTGTTCACGATATGTTTTTTATCATCGCACCAAAAAGAAACGAAAATTATACTCTACAAATAAAGGAAATGTGGCAGTGAGTGATATAATTAATTACTTAACACAATATAGGTAATTAGCAAGGAACATCAAGTAATATTTCATACTGTCACTGCTTTACTGCACAATATTCAATTAAGGACGCCCATTTACACAGTTTGGACTTTGTTTTTTGGGGTTCATAACTCAAGAAATAGACAAAAAGAAACGATCTTTCCTTACAATTAAACGTTCGCGACCCAAATAAATAAATAGTGTTAGTCGTCCTCTACTTCAGCGAACAAACACTTAAAAACTAAAACTGGTAGACATATTATTTTTCTGGCATAAAAGAGGGCGCATATTATTGAAATGCAGGTAGCAATTGACACACTTTCCAAGTCAAATGCACTTATGTCATTAAATTTTTTATTGACCAATGAATTACGTAATGCAAAGAAAACGTCATAAGCCACGCCTCCCTCAAATTTCATTCAACTGTTCATTTCACATAAAAGTTACGTTCCGTGGTAGGTGGAAGTAGGCCATCAGTATTAAATTGTATTTTGGTTTTGACCGTTTTCCGAGAACTGAAAAACACAGTTTGTAAAAGTTGAGTTAGATATAAAGCCAGATGACATGAAATTAGTTGAATTCAATGTCAAAATTGCCGTATTCGTCGTGACCAGCCATTGTTTACAATCGATTTGGGTAAAACGATGAACGCAGACGATCACCCAGTGTGCGTAAAAATTGAAATGTCAAATAAATACAGTTGTGAAGAAAAAGAAAAATTGACCCACCACGGTCATTTAAATATTTTATAAATAATTTCATGGTGATAAATTAGTAATATAAATTTATTTTTCTTGTTCAGATTTAGAACGTGCCAATGTTCTAACTTCTATTGATTTGACACCATGTTGCAAATCCGAAGGCTGGTATTTTAGGGGCGAGGCTGGAGGCGGACCTAGTTGTATTTTTTTCGGTTCCTTGAGGTATGAAAAGAAAAAAACAGAATCGTGTGAGCCAATCGTTTTATCTGAAAACGCATGAACCGAAAAAAAGTTTAATTATTACAGATTATTAAATAGTTACTGTACTTCAGTCAAACCATTTTTGAATGGTTCAATAAAATGACGTCATTCTGAATACTTACCACCTGACCCGTGCTGTCATTGGCATCGCTGGAATGTTCGTCGACCTTAGATAAGAACTTTAATAGTGCCCATAGCGTTTCCCTATTGGCTACCGGAAGTAGACATATTAACAGCGTCGTCGCTAATTCTTGAACACTCGATGACAGTTCTATGGAAAGAAAATATATTAATATACAAACTAAGAATTACCAGATAAATTTAATCGTCTCTGAAAAACACCCAAGTTAAATTCAGATGAGCATAATGCTCACAACTCACCATAAATAAACACAATATTCCCAATTAGTGTTCAACCGATGATCGGAATAGGCCATCCCAATCGAACAATAATTATTGTTGGCAATCGGATGACAACAGCAAAGGCTTCTGGTAAATCGGTTTAACCGATTGTTGCCAAGCATTTTCTTGTGAAGATTCATCAACCACACTTTATTATCCGTAGTTGTTCAATTGTTAATCCTTTACCCAACGAATCGCCCGCATCCGCCCGGGTAATATGCAAATTCAGCAGCTGAAAAAATATTATTTTTCGAAAAATTTCAACAAAACCATATCATGTGACCCCCTCTTTGGAACGAGCTCCTCGAGCTCGTTCCAAAGAGGGGTCACATGATATGGTTTTGTTGACATTTTTTGAAAAAAATTAAAAAATAATATTTAAAATAATAAATTTTGAAATCGTCTGTGTTGGGTAAAGTGTTAATGTAAAATGAGGCCAATGATACCATTCAATGAAGTTGACAAACAACCACAATGCGTATTCTTCATTTCTCTAGAATTACGGAATATACAGATTAAACGACATGACATGTAACGCTTACAATTGAGCGTACTTGCGGCAATCGCCAGTTTACACCGGATAAAATTAAGGCTGAACTCCATTGACTCAGATCGCAGTAAAATGACCATTCGCGCGCACTTGGGCGGTACACGTTTCTCTCATTCTTCTGCGATTTGAGTCAACGACGTTTAACACTGTGAAATATGTTCAAATTAATGAAGTTCTTTCAAGCCTCACTCATCTAGTAGTGCAGAGTATTATAGTCGGAAACGGAATCGGCCGAGTGCGATCTTAAATAACCGGTAAATGGTCAGAGGCCATTTCTGATAATCCGTTGAACATTTTACCGAATATACTGTATATCCATTCACAAACAACTATAATATTCCAACAGTGTGTATCAAATCCCAACATTACTCTCATCCAGATAAAAAAGCAAAGTAACCTAAAACGGTCTATTATATATATTTATACTCACCTCCACACGCTAAAAACTAAAGTGTTAAAAACTACACTTGAAGTGCTGTATTTAACACTTACTAAGTGCTGAACTAGCACTTCATTCAAGTGTAGATATCCCAGGACTTGACAGGTGTTGACAATAATACCACTTGACAAGTGTAATGTCGCGACACTTAAAAGGAAACAACGCAGATGACGCGGATCAGGCTCGAACTCTCGAGCCTGATCCGAGTCATCTGCGTTGTGTTCTTTTAATTATGTACCCACCAAGCGCAAATCAAATTATGGACGATTCTGGAAGAACCACCAATGTTAGACACATGGGAACTGCCATCCATTCAAGTTTCAGATGTCTGACGATTGTAATGTCTAAGTGCTTAAAGCATTGCACTTTGAGTGTTAAAATCAAACCCTAAGAGTTAGAATGGGTTTAACACCTTGAAAGTGTCAGTTTTAACACTTTAGTTTTTAGTGTGTATAAGGAAACATTATAGAGTACGACTACCGGGGACTCGTCATTTTCCACAGATGGGCAATATTTTCACGGACACAATAATATTAGATTCCAAACACTAATTATTGAACTAATCATTAAAAATTGAATTAATGAAACACTAGGTATAACTCGGTGCTTCATTAATAAATAAACAATGTTACTAATGATTTCTATTACATGGTAACTGCAAGCGCTGATATCACCACGCGCGAATTACGACCAGTCTTCATCCATTGTACTGTATCACCAATAACCGTTCTGTCCCAAATATGATATACCAAAATAAAGGCTATATGACAAATAAAAATTACATCCAGGTAAACCGTGTTTCCCTGCTAACAGGCTGTGCGAAGGATCTGTGGTTAGGGAACTATATACTTCAACTCGAAAGGCCCTCAGTTCAGTTCTAACAAGTCGTAATTGGGTTGTATCCTTGCGCAGGACGCGTAAACCCAACTGCTCACCAGGGTGGGAGTGGGGGTGGGGGAATGGACGACGCGATGTACTGATACGTTCTGTACATCATTGGCACACTTGCCTACATCCACCGATAACTCTGCGTGTGCAGAGTAGGTAAGCTGGAGAGCCTGACAATTGCTTGTTGCTTCTCGTTGGTCCTCTGTGAGTACTCCAGCTTGCAAAACCCCCAGCTGAAGGAATCGTTAAACCCCAACATACACGCAAACAAACTACATTTACAAAATCATGTCATTCCATACAAACATTACATTGCAAACAAAACTTGATGTCACAGATAAACACTGAATCAACACCAAATTTGTTCGCATTAAGTCAATAGTGATAGATGGAACTTTTAAAGGTAATGGACGCAATACAAGTGTCTCAATCGTTATGGAAAATATTATATTTTTCAACCAGCTTGTAAATATATGCCTTCTAAATGTTTAATAGACTTCACATAACATTAAATTGAGAAAACAAAATAGAACTTAATATTCACCTGTAACTTAATTAAGAAGACCGTGTTGTTTTCACAGTGGTATTGATAGAAACTGTCATTTCTTTCATGCTGTCTTTCAGATGGCCATAAGTGATTGTTTGCGGAAAGAATGGGCTTTTGACAAATGAAAGACAACGCAATGATGAAAATATACAGTATTTTAATGGTGCTAATTACACATATCTGTCACTAATGCTTTTGATGGAAGAATGTTCCCTCGACAAGTATGCTGCTAGAACGGTCCATGATCAAACAATGCCGGTAATTGCTGATCAAAAATGTAACGTTTGATATCCTGAACACAATAGCAGTGTCTGACGGCAGTAGCTAGTGTATCTACCACTTGTCTGGATAACAGCCTGACCCCCCCCCCCCCCCTCCTAATGCTACAAGTAAGCCTTCTGACACGGTGCATAGGCAACTACTGCCACTCCTCGTGCCATGCAGCTTCCCAAATCGGCCAAATTCTGTGCAAGGATCCCTTGCTTGCACACGACGTCCAAAAAAGCCCCAGATGTGTGCTAAGGTTTCCAAATCGGGGCTCATTGCAGGCCACGGTAGTGTTGTAGTAGCGTTGTTCTGAAGGAACTCTCTCACGGCATGGGGACGATGTGGCCTTGCATTGTCGTCCATGAATACAGGGCGAGTAGCCAACGGGCGGTTAAAAAATGAGGCACGACAACCGTAGTGAAAAAGTCCCGAATGTACTGATGACCATTGAGATTCCCACGTGCAATCATGAGAGGCATTCCCAGATCATTGCTGATCCTCCATCATACGAAACAATAAGTTTGATGTTCCTGGGCACGTAAGCCATGTTTCTATACCTCCACACTTTCATGCAACAATCTATGACGTCAAGCAGGAAACTACTCTGGTCTGACCAACGGACACTCCTCCACGTCGTCAGATTCCAATGTTGTCATGACATACACCACATCTAACGTCGTCACTTATGCTCATTGGACAGAGCTGGACGCTCCATGACCATTCTGAACCGCATGCCCAGTGCTTTGAGACCCCATATACAGTGTTTTGCTCAAATGCCTGTTGGGGAGCCAAAGGCGTTTTAAAACTCCACTTAAAGCAGAGGGTTCACGCCTAGCGAGGCGATTCAGGCACCGATCTTCCCGAGGAGAGGTCTTTTGGGGTTGTCCGGGCCTTGGACCGTCTTTACCATCGTTGGTTTGTTGACGTTTTCGGACAATTCTGCTGATTACAGAATGACTATAGCAAAGTTGACTCCCAATAGCTTTGAATGACATGCCTGTTGAAGCCTGCCAACGATTTGCCATCGTAGTGCCTCTGACAGTGCCCTCCTTGCCATGTCATTGATAAAAAAGTGACAATTCTTCTTGTTTTATACCCAGATATTGCATGCGGATGCTACTGTTTATTTGTGACATTCCTGGGAAGCATGAATCTCTTCCTTAATCCTTACGTCCCTGTTCCATGTCCGTTCTGAGCCACCACGGAGCCACTCGTGGTGTCTGTTTTCGTTACTAGGTGAAGACCAATGAATATTTTCAACGTGCAGTCTTGAAAATAATACTTTCAGGTCCACACGAATGAGATAATTCTCGTTATTCACTAAGACACCGTAGATTTTCCTGTCATTATATACTGTGTGACATTTTAATGCGCATTATTCACCCCAATTCGACGGCAAACAGTTACAAGACAATAACAAAAAGCTGCTGATCGCACCCTCAAGGCGACGTTCAAGATGACGTCATGCATCGAAGCGTAACGCCATTAAAGAAGCTACTAAAAAGCCCTCGAGAAAAATAAAACTTTCAGATCCACACTCATGAGATAATTCCCGACACTGACTAAAATAGAGTAGATTTTCTTATTTATTGTACACTACGAGACATTTTATTGCACAATATTCATGGGTGACCATTTCAGCGACTGATTCGTGCTTCCGCGTTGTGTCCATGGACAAGGCACTTAACCCCAATTGCCGACATGGGGGCATGATGACGCTGTGTACTAAGGTGTACTGAACGTCGATGGTGCGCATATCTTCAACCAATCTAACCCTGCCTATGCCGCGATCCAGAGTCCAACAATGTTGGAGAGCTGACAGCTGGTCGTCTTTGCTCGGTGGTTCTCTCCGGGTACTCCGGCTTCCTCCACACGTAAAACTGATATGACTATTGCTGCTAAATTGTCGTCAAACCATAATAAATAATAATAATAATAATAATAATAATAATAATAATAATAATAATAATAATAATAATTGCACAAATCGACAAGAAATGGGCACGTTTCAAAACGATAAAGATCTGATCTTCCTTCGAGGTGACGTAATACGGCGTAGCGTGACGTCATATAGGAAGCTTCTGAGGAATATTGCTCGATATATATCGAGTCGATAGATATCGAGAAATATCTTTTAGATAATTTGCGATAATTCACAGACTAGCAAATAATAATAATATATTGTATCTATATATGGAATTTTGTTAATATATGATTTTGACAGAAATTAAACACCGATATACTCTGTGTAACATATTGTGCATGCAACACCAGAACCATACATCTAGTTTACTTGAAACGACTAGCAAACTTTAATATCTTTATAGCTGATACTATAAAAAACAGTATAAACGTTGTGGTTCGATGTTCCATAAAAAACAGAACATTTATGTTTTAAAACATTTTAATCTTTCACAATCTTAAAATCACAAATGGGAGATAATTCATGAAATGAAACATCAGTTTTGTGGGGAGGTGCGTTACATCTCCCTCCCCTGACTACTCGCCTGCACAACGACTAAGATGAGGTACTAGAGGAATGCCTCTATCCTACAGTCCTACTGTTGAGATGAATATATAGACAATATACATATAGTATTTTTTTATATCTGGTTTATACAACGAGTTGAAATATAGTTAATATTTTCGAGGCTCTGCCGAGAAAATATTAACTATATTTCAACGAGTTGTATAAACCAGATATAAAAAAATACTATATGTATATTGTTTTTATCTGATAACAAACAGCAGTTTCACAAGTTGAGGCTTATATTCACTTTTATGCTCATTCCCACGGGCCTCCGTAGAAAATGAGACAAAGCAAACGCGATCTTTTGGTTGTTGCTGTACAGTCATAGCCACTGGTTGCAGTTGATCTATTATTCATGTTTTTTTAGCTCTCCCTGGCGACGATGATAATGTGTATTCAATCGAGAAGTTTCCAATTTCCATTAATTATGGTCCACTTTTGTTTTTGTTTACAATTCGTTCGAAACGTTTTTTTCACGTGGCAGACGAACGTGTAATTGGAGCAGTACTTTGATCGTGGACGTAGACGTAGCTATAAATAGCGCATTACACATTACTGACAGTCTAGTAAGGTTTTGAACGAAGTAGGTTGTAATTATTTCTTTATTACAGCAAACTAAACTGAAAATTTACACGTTTATACTTATAGAAAATATGTCATATATATTTCGATTAAATTTCACTTGCTCCTTCAACGTAGAAATCAAACTTGCATTACGAAGTTTATGAATGAATGAAAATGGAATCGAACGACGTCAAAGGCCGTTCGCATATATTATAATTATATACAACACCCGTTGTATATACTTCAAGTATATACAACGGGTGTTATACTCTATGGTTATCAGATAAAGTGGAATATCCTTCCTTGAGGTTTGAAATCTGTAATTAATGCAAAGAGACCCGTATCGTCGAACTGGTGAACAGCGCTTCCTACCACGAAAATAAGTTAGATTTTGCCCACATCAACATTTTTTTTTTCGAATATTACTGTAACGAAGTAATATTAAAAATCAAGAAATTATTTTAAAATATGTATAATTATCAATTTCGTATGCATTTTTTTCCGAAACTGAAGACTGAAACGTCTGTAAAGGATTTCTTTTTCTTTTATCGTTCGATACGTCATATTTCTGGCAACATGAATCTGACCGACTAATTTTTTGAAGAGGTAGTGTGACAAAGCAATCACATTCTAGTTATGCAGTGTGACTAAAAAGGTTTTTGAATTGCTCAGACTTAGGTTCAACTCTATAAACATTTACATTTGAATTTTCCAGAATTAGGTGATATAAATAATCGAAAGGAATCGATAACATTTTAGAAGATGTGTCAATTTACATACTGGTATACTTCTGCCTATTCGTAAACTGACCTTCCTTTAAATCCTTACATTCTGACGGCGGATATTACAACTCAGCACAGGATTTCTCTAGCCACTGAATTAAGTATACTTAGAGCACAATAATTAAATTCCTCACCCCCTCCCACACCTCAACGTTGTAAATTGAATAGATCTTTGACAATGATTTCTCGAGATAAATACGGATACATTTTTCAACATATCTAGTCATGGCTGCTTCAAGGCAGCCATGACTAGATATAATGAAAAATATTTTGAAAATACCCCGAGGGTTAAGAGTTGAAACGCTAATGACCCAACTACTTCTTGTTATAGTTAGAAAATGAAATTCTGAAAAAAGTAAGCGAATAGTTGGAAAAGTTTTATGGGAATGGCACCCGCGGCGAGATACACGACAAAGGAAATAAACAAGTTTTCAAATCACTCACTTCTTGTTGCCACGAAAGGTGAGTATAAGTCTCTGGTCAAAAGAGGTTCGGGAAGATCTCGAAAATATTCCTTTAATACTGCGCCGACTTCATGAGGATTGTGTTCCTCATTCAGCTTTACATCTTTACCAGAGTCAAACTCATCTCGTAACTGAAAGTAGAACAAACTCTGGAATCAATATTGACGTGACGTCTTTAATTAGCATATGTACATGGTGTAAAGATGTGATTGTAAAATTGTCAATATTATTATATAAGCATCGCGGGTTAGAAGGGGCATTACTGTACTACATCATACATAATAACAAATATTAAGACAGACCTCACAAAAGCGTGTTGTTGCTCAACATTACCAAAACGAGAAAAAAACTCAAAAACACAAAAATAAAAGTTTAAAAGACAATAATGATATTAAAAAAACATATATTTACACTCAAATAACAGGGACCTCTGATATTTACACTCAAATAACAGGGACCTCTGATATTTATACTCAAATAACAGGGACTTCTGATATTTATACTCAAATAACAGGGACCTCTGATATTTACACTCAAATAACAGGGACCTCTGATATTTACACTCAAATAACAGGGACTTCTGATATATACACTCAAATAACAGGGACCTCTGATATTTACACTCAAATAACAGGGACCTCTGATATTTACCTCAAATAACAGGGACCTCTGATATTTACACTCAAATAACAGGGACCTCTGATATTTACACTCAAATAACAGGGACCTCTGATATTTACACTCAAATAACAGGGACCTCTGATATTTACCTCAAATAACAGGGACCTCTGATATTTACCTCAAATAACAGGGACCTCTGATATTTACACTCAAATAACAGGGACCTCTGATATTTACACTCAAATAACAGGGACCTCTGATATTTATACTCAAATAACAGGGACCTCTGATATTTACACTCAAATAACAGGGACCTCTGATATATACACTCAAATAACAGGGACCTCTGATATTTACACTCAAATAACAGGGACCTCTGATATTTACACTCAAATAACAGGGACCTCTGATATTTACACTCAAATAACAGGGACCTCTGATATTTATACTCAAATAACAGGGACCTCTGATATTTACACTCAAATAACAGGGACCTCTGATATATACACTCAAATAACAGGGACCTCTGATATTTACACTCAAATAACAGGGACCTCTGATATATACACTCAAATAACAGGGACCTCTGATATTTACACTCAAATAACAGGGACCTCCGATATTTACACTCAAATAACAGGGACCTCTGATATTTACACTCAAATAACAGGGACCTCTGATATATACACTCAAATAACAGGGACCTCTGATATTTACACTCAAATAACAGGGACCTCTGATATTTACACTCAAATAACAGGGACCTCTGATATTTACACTCAAATAACAGGGACCTCTGATATTTATACTCAAATAACAGGGACCTCTGATATTTACACTCAAATAACAGGGACCTCTGATATTTACACTCAAATAACAGGGACCTCTGATATTTACACTCAAATAACAGGGACCTCTGATATTTATACTCAAATAACAGGGACCTCTGATATTTACACTCAAATAACAGGGACCTCTGATATTTACACTCAAATAACAGGGACTTCTGATATTTACACTCAAATAACAGGGACCTCTGATATTTATACTCAAATAACAGGGACCTCTGATATTTACACTCAAATAACAGGGACTTCTGATATTTACACTCAAATAACAGGGACCTCTGATATTTATACTCAAATAACAGGGACCTCTGATATATACACTCAAATAACAGGGACCTATGATATTTACACTCAAATAACAGGGACCTCTGATATTTACACTCAAATAACAGGGACTTCTGATATTTACACTCAAATAACAGGGACCTCTGATATTTATACTCAAATAACAGGGACCTCTGATATATACACTCAAATAACAGGGACCTCTGATATTTATACTCAAATAACAGGGACCTATGATATTTACACTCAAATAACAGGGACCTCTGATATTTACACTCAAATAACAGGGACCTCTGATAAAAGTAGACTTTCAAAAGAAACTAACATATATCGTGATTTGTTCGTCCAGTGGTGCTACGAATTGTCTGGCAGTGATTTCATACCGTAGACTGGATGGGTTTGGAGAAGCTTGGAATTGGTTCCCCTCCGCTACAAATGCCCAGTTATTAAACGTAGCGGGGGTGGGGGTAGGGGAGGGGGGATTTATAGTGCGATACCTGATCACGTTGAATTGCAAAAATGTCTAACATAAAATGTATTTACTGGTGACGACCTTCTCTGTGTCTTCTACGATGCCGTTCCGATTTTGTTTCAGTATTTATTTTAAACTTCTGCATTCTGAAGTCAAAGTTCCAAATTTCAAGTACCAGAATTCCCACAATGCAAATAGGAATTTAATCAATTCAATCTTCTTTGACAGAGCTCAATGATTTCAAGACCGGTCTCCTTACCGACAAGAACGCGTTCAGATCGTAACACATTCATACAAGATCGACAATTCACATGTAGAAAATAAGACTAAATAAAAAACAATCAAAGGAAAATATCATCTTGAGATGCCTTTGTTGTGTTTCTTTTTCGGCAAGTGATATTGTCAAGGATTGTGAGTAGGAAAGCGAATGGGTCGCGATTTGGTCGAAATTTTCTATCGGGTTCTGTAATCTCAGTACTGTAGGTCAAGCAATCTGAATAGGGAGTGTGGTGGCTCGGTGATTGCGGCATTGGACTTCAGACCGAAAGGTCCACGGTTCGGGTAACTGTGTTGTGTCCTTGGGCAAGGCATTTAATCCAGATTGCGCACGTGGTGGCACGGTGAAGCCGTGGACTAAGATGTACAGCACATCGATGGTGCACTTGTCTTCAACCAGTGCTAACCCTGATTGTGTGGAGTTAGTACGTTGGGGAGTCGGACAGTTGCTCGCCGCTGTTTTGTGGGTCTCACTTGGTACTCCGGCTTCCTGCACCCGTTAAACTGTCCGTCACGAGGTGACCCTGGCTTCGAAAATGCCCTTAAACCCCAACAAATTAATACCTAAATAGTACAGAGACAGGAAACTGTTTTATGTTTAAATTTATCCATCTCCCCTAAACCCTTTACCTAACATGAAAAGCCGACGACACGTGCAAACAAATTTCTTGAATAACTAATTGTTTTCATTTTTTGTCTCAAAAAATAGGTTATAACCCCTCTTTGGAACGAGCTCGACGAGCTCGTTCCAAACAGTGGTCATAACCTATGTTTTTGAGACAAAAAATGAAAAAAATAATTGGCGATTTTTGTGAATAAAGCTGGCCGATTTTGGCCGTTACGTTGGGTAAAGGGTTAAGGGTTTTTAGAACTGAAGAATTAATGAGTCAAGTAAAGTCCATAAACAGATTCACAACATGAAATATTAGGCTGTACCCTACACTTAGGCAGTTCTAAACTGAGGGGGTGTGTTGAAACTAATGCCACGTAAATTTGAGATGTTTTTAATATCAGATATTTTATTCCATTGGGGTATTTGTTGGACAACAAATTTAAAATTTTGGGTCACCCACTTGAAGACACATGCATAGAGGTAAAATTACCATAGCAATTAATGTAAACAGTAGCTTAGAAAAATGGACTGTTTTGTCACATTTCAAAAATATTGTGCGATATCTTCCAGCAGCAGATCGCTGAGGCCAGTAGAGAAAGGTCACAAGGTGGTTGTAAATGGCTGGTTTCGGCATCTATTCAGGCTGAAGTTCTGCATTTGGCAGTGAATCGGTTCTTCCACAATTAAATTGTTCATTTCTAATTTGTCTCTTCATGTTGCCTATTTTGGGTGGATTTAGAAAATGTAATACATTTGACGGATTAGATAACTGAATAAGTTCGATAATATTTGCATTTGAAGACAGTATATGTCATGTCATGTCATGTCATTTTTGTGGACTGCCTGGAAAACTTGTGGAGCAGAACCCTAACCTTTATAGACATTTGATACTTCGCCTTGTCACCATAACAAGACGCCCACACTGACACCTCATCCACAACGACAGATTTTTATTCAAAAATTTATCTTTTACTCAGGTTGTCTTGAGGCGAAATAACGTTTTTACAACTATTTCATTTTTCAGTTTGTAGAAAAGATTTGTGTGCTGACATGCTGACAAAGAAATAAAACAGATGTGTGTGCTGACATGGTGACAAAGAAATACACAATTTATACAGATGTAGGCGTTTGTTAATGTGAATCATGAGTAAATAAACACTACAAAAGTCTTACCTGTTTTGTTCTCTTCTTTGAAGACCCCACCCTGAATATTCCTAATACACGTAAACCTGAAATTTAAATAAATGTTACGTGAATAAATAAACATGAACACTAAAACATAACCAACATATCTACAACATGCTGCTAACAGTCAGCATGAGTAACATATCTGTAACATTCTGCCAACATGAGTAAAAATAGCTGTAACATGCCGCCAACATGAATAACATATCTGTAACATGCTGCCAACATGAATAACATACCTGTAACATGCTGACAATATGAGTAACAAATATATAACATGCTGCCAACCGGAAAAACATACCTGTAACATACTGACAACATGACTGACATATCTGTAACATGCTGACAACATGACTAACATATCTGTAGGTTGTTGACAACATGAACAACAATATATCTACAACATGCTGACAACATGAATAACATATCTGTAACATGTTGCCAACATGACTAACATACCTGTAGCATGCTGACAACATGACTAATATACCTGTAATATGCAACCAACATGAGCAACATATCTGTGAAATGCTGACAACATGACCAACATATCTGTAACATGCTGAAAACATAACCAACAAGTCTACAACATGCTGCTAACAGTCCGCATGAGTAACATATCTGTAAAATTCTGCCAACATGAACAACATATCTGTGACATGCTGCCAACATGAATAACATATCTGTAACATGCTGCCAACATGAATAACATATTTGAAACATGCTGCCGGCGTGAATAACATATCTGTAACATGCTGCCATCATGAATAACATATCTGTAACATGCTGACATCATGACTTGCATATCGCTAACACGATTACAACGTGGCTTAATATTTGTAAGGTGTTGGCAACATGACTTATATATCTCTAGTGTGCCGACAACATGACTTACATATCTGTAATATGCCGACAGCATGAATAACATACCAATGGCATGCTCACAACGTGATACGTAACATGCTGGCAACATGACTTATATATCTGTAATATGCTGCCAACATGACTAACATAACTGTAACATGCCGACAACATGACTAACATATCAGTACTATATGACTAACATGTCTGTAACATACCGACAACATGACTGACATATATATAACATGCTCACAACATGACTTATATGTATGTAAGATGCCGAAAATATGAGTAGCATATCTGTAGTACGCTGCCAACATGATTAACATATCTGTAGTAAGCAGCCAACATGATTAACATATCTGTAGCATGCTGACAAGATGATTAATATATCTGTAATGCTGTCAACATGATTAACTAACATATCTGTAGCATGCTGACAACATCGTTAACATACCTGCAACGTACTGCCGACATGATTAACATATCTGTAACACGCTGGGATCATAATTGTCATATCTATAACATTCTAACAACATGATTAACATATCTGTAACATGCTGTCAACTTGATTAACATATCTGTAACTTACTGAGAACATATTTAAAATAGCAGTAATATTCTGACAACATGATTAACATACATGTATCTGTAACATGTTGAGAACATAAGTATCACATCTGTAACATGCTGATAACATAACTAACAGATCTGTACCATGCTGGCCAAATATGATATGTCTAAGGATTTACCGTATGAGGTACTTTTGGAGGGCTGGTTGTAGGAGGGGGCTGGATCTCTTTACACTCACCTTATGTTTCTATAATGTCTAAGTTTTTACTATATGAGGTACTTTTGAAGGGCTGGTTGCAGGTGGGGGTCGATCTCTTTACTCTTCCCATATGTTTTTATATGTGTAAGCGTTTACTATATGATGTACGTTTGGAGGCTTGTTGTAGTTGGGGCCTCCGGAAGTCTTTACACTTACCATATGTTTCTATATGTCTAAAACACGTCTTTACTATATGAGGTACTTTTGGAGGGCTGGCTGTAGGTGGGGGTTCCGGATCTCTTCTCATACTCCCCTGCCGTGATGTAGAGAATGACTCGGCATCTAAGAGACTAGAACTGGTATTACGAGAACTCTCGGAATCAACCAATGAATCAGTACTAGCGGCTTTCTACAATAAAATAAAAACAACCAGGTGAGTATCAAAACAATGCATTTAACTTTTAATTTATTTATTTAATGGGGTTTAACGACTTTTTCAACACAGGGTCAACTTGTGTAAAACCGTTAAACGGGGGTGGAAACCGGAGTACCTGGATAGGCGAGCAACTCTCAGACGTTCCAACATACTAACTCCACACAAGCAGGGTTAGCATTGGTTGAAGACAAGTGTACCATCGACGTGCAGTGTGCCTTAGTACACAAGGCCACCGTGCCCACACGTGGACAATGGGGTGAATAAGTGTCTTGCCCAAGGACGCAACGCGGTTGTCGCTGGTGGGAATCGAACCGAGGACCTGTCGGCTTGCAGCCTGCACCGCTACCAACTGAACCATCGCGCCTCCAAATGCGCTGGAAGAGAACTGATTTGATGGGTGGAAATGAACAATAGATTTCTGTTCCCACTTCAGGGTCTCATGGAATGCAATGAACGATTTTTTTCAAAGCAGTGTTTAAGTTTCCGTTGAGGAGAGGGGCGTTACAAATATGACCGACTGGGGTGGGGGGTTTGTAAACTTGATTTGTTCAGACAGTCATCGCTCAATTCCGACTGATCGAATATTACAACCACATCACAAAGCCATGCTTCGATGAAGACATGCCTTGATGATAAATGGAGATTATTACCATTATGTGGATGTACAAAATATGTATCCGAGTCGAGCTCCGGGTTCTTAGGACAGATCACGACGAGTCGTGATCTACCCTTAGAACCCGGAGCGAGACTCGGGTACATATTTTGTACATCCACGTAATGGTAATAATCATTTTATCTTACAATATATTGGGGATAAGTCAATAATGTAGATAACTATATAACGAACTATTTATTCGTACGGATGAATAAAAAGAACAAACATGGAACTCACGCGAAAGGAAAGTGTTTCTATCCGACCCCCTCATACAAACATCTGTATCAGGGGGTCGAATACACGACAGTTGCGGAGTTAATACAGACAAAATATATGTTGATTGTAAGATAAAGTTAAAATATTATTCGGTTGAAATCGTGTGTTCAAGTAGATAATTTAAATTGTTGGATGGAATCGGCCAGAGTAGGCGGAAGCTCGATGAAATTAGAGGGGCACAAATTTACAATTCTACCATGGTTCGACCCAGTGTGAGAAAGGCTGCAATCGTATATCGGTAAATGTACAAAGACTCGCTGTATCTGTCGTCAGCTGAATATGCCGCGATGTGGTTACTGTCTTGTCCGTTTCTTCTACTTCAACCATCTTCCAACTCGAAGGACAACCATCAGATTGGGAGATAGATGAAGTTGGAGAAATGGACGGAAGCGACCGAAAGTGGGATTTTTGGGCTAAATATTGCTTGGATTTGCAAATAATGTTACAGTAATGCCTGTATATTGACATGTTTGCATGCGCCCATTTTTAACTGACTGTGTTACTGCGAAACATATCTGTGGAAAAGAGTGGAGGGGCATGTGCCCCATGTGCACCCCTGGCTCCACCGACTGTGATCAGTGGAAATTATAGTTACCCCTTTGAACCCCATCGGCCCTTTTCCGACCAGGAACATGATACGTCATAACCTCATTATATAGGATGGCTGTTCAGTAAATATTGTGGGGTAGACCAATCAGTATTTTCAACGTGCAGCCCGAGGCTGCACGTTGATAATACTGATTGGGCTACCCCAAATAATGAATATGGACTCTCCCAATTGCTGCCATTTAACTGACATGGAAGATACCACCAGAGTTAAGGGGTTAAAAATGATACGACTTCTTTGAAATTTATTTTTTGTTATTTTATTAAAATGTCTTTGGTAATGCTAGGCCCGAAACACCACGAACATCACGAATCCCGTACTGCAGACCACGTGCGCATGTCACATTAGTTCAGGCATCCAATACAGTGTTGTCAGAAAGTGCATGATTACAAACAATCGCGAAATTATATTTAAGATTACAACCTCCATGGGAAAATTATTTGGGGGTATTAAACTCCTTACCCATACTTTAGAGACGCTGTTTGAGGTGCATTATGACCAGTCAGCTTTCATCCAATGTTTACATAAAAGTGTTATAATTATCACAATGATACGTCCTGGAGCCAATACTATCTTTTAAAATTATATTTTCTAGAATTGGAATTTCTACCTATTAATACAACGCACTAAAATGAATCATTAGCATTTTAAAAGATATGGCAATCTGCCAACTGGCGATTTACACACATGTTTATTATGATTTATAGAGGTGTCCTGATGACAAAGAAGTAGCAAACTACGCACGGCTACGGGAGAAGTCACAGTTTCGTGGTCATCAGGGCGAGGCCTTATTTAAAGCTGACAATCTCGTTATGCGTAGAACCATTTGAACCTTAAAAGCCGCTTCTGGACCATAATTATGATACGTCATGATACGTCATGATACGCCATGATTACATCACGTAGGTCCTGAGTTCGATCCCGTTCCGGGACGACCCGCGTTGTATCGGGGGCAAGGCACTCTATCCTGGTTGCGTACTGCACGTCGATAGTGCACATTTCTTCAACCGCTGTAACCCTGCTTGAGCGGAGCTTGAACACAGTTAGAATGTTGAGGAGCTGACAGTTGCTCGTCGATGCTCGGTGGTTCTTTCCGGGTACTCCGGCTTCCTCCACTCGTAAAACTGTCACGCTCACGATTAGCCATTGTGTATGTGTAGGAGACCTTAAACGCCAATAAATAATAATATTACACCAAGTATGATGCCTGCTCAGTGTATTTGTGGGTTACCCAAGATGATACGTCATGATTACACCAAGTATGATGCCTACTCAGCGCATGCGTGAGGTACCCACCAAGTATGATGCCTGCGCAGTGCATGTGTGGGGTACCAAAGCTGATATGTCATGATTACACCAAGTATGATGCCTGCTCAGTGCATGTGTGGGTTACCCAAGCTGATACGTCATCATTACTCCAAGTATGATGCCTGCTCAGTGCATGTGTGGGGTACCCAAGCTGATACGTCATCATTACACCAAGTATGATGCCTGCTCAGTGCATGTGTGGGGTACCCAAGCTGATACGTCATCATTACACCAAGTATGATGCCTGCTCAGTGCATGTGTGGGGTACCCAAGCTGATACGTCATCATTACACCAAGTATGATGCCTGCTCAGTGCATGTGTGGGGTACCCAAGCTGATACGTCATGATTACACCAAGTATGATGCCTGTTCAGTGGATGTGTGGGGTACCCAAGATGATACGTCATGATTACACCAAGTATGGTGCCCGGGGTACCCAAGCTGATACGTCATCATTACACCAAGTATGATGCCTGCTCAGTGCATGTGTGGGGTACCCAAGCTGATACGTCATCATTACACCAAGTATGATGCCTGTTCAGTGCATGTGTGGGGTACCCAAGATGATACGTCATGATTACACCAAGTATGATGCCTGCTCAGTGCATGTGTGGGGTACCCAAGCTGATACGTCATCATTACACCGAATATGATGCCTACTCAGTGCATGTGAGGGGCACCCAAGCTGATACGTCATACGCCAAGTATGATGACTGTTCAATGCATGTGTGGGGTTACCAATCAACATTTTCAGCGAACAGCCGGAAGGCTTTACGTTGAAAATATTGAATGGTCTACCCCCAGGATAACGAATACGTACTGTTCCAATTGCTGCCATTGAACTGACTCTGAAGACGCCATAAATGTCCAAATGGTTAAGGATTAAGATAATACGTCATGTGGGGATGAGCATCAATGTAATATCTTATGTAGATCTGACAGATACAGATGATCCTGCGTGGCAGTATCTCTTTCCCATCAAGGAGCGGATATTGGGAGTAACTGACATAAGCTTTTTAATCGACAAAATGCTAATATTATTTCGATGAAACGATCAGTTATGTGCATGTAGAAACTTACCCTGTATGCAAACTTAATATCCACCGTGCCATTTGCCCCTGGATTATCCAGTGAACCTTGAGATGAACTACTAGATTTTCTGTAATAAACAAATATTAGAAATAATTAGTTTTTTTTCAACCACCCTCGTGTTAATGAGGCGGTGAGAGAAAGTGGATTATCGACTCTTTACCAAATATATTGAACACAATCTACACAGCACTGCATACAAAAATAATTAATGAGTTATCATGTTTACCTTCAAAATAGAGGTCCCGGATTAAGAAAAGGATGTGTGGTATTTGAAATAGAGAATATTTTCAAATTTTATTTTGATATAGATACTAGAAATTTGAGGGAAAACTTCGCGATTTCATTTGATTCGAATCAAGGATATTCCGTAATTTTCAGTTTTTTCTTCGAAACCCGTCCGTTGTAGAAAATTATCTTCGATTTGCTCTAGATCGGGGTTTAAGTCTTTAATGACAAATTCCCGCGAAAACGTTTCTGTGATGGGAGATGTAAGGAATTGACACGTGATCTTGCAGGTACAGTGGAACCCTGTTAATTGAATAGCCACTTTACCAATGAAAAGTATTCGGTTAACAGGAGTATACAATTAACAGTGATTGTGTCACTTCCCTGCATTCTAGAGGTAAACTTAGCATTTATTCTATTATATCTTGTTTGACAGAGCTCTATGAGCTCTGTCAAACAAGATATAATAGATCAAATACCTGTACTGGATCTACTGGGGCCCAAAAGGCCTGTAAACAATGGAAAACTGGTGCAAGTCAGGGTAATTTCTTGACAGGTAACAAGGTTTTTTATCAAATTAACGGGAGTTTACTCTATAACCTATATTCAAATAACAGGTCAAATTTGTACTGGAGGTATGGTAAATGGTTTTGTGTTGGGAAATTATATTTAGTTAACATGGTTTTTCAATTAAGATATATCCAATTAAGTGTGCTCCACTGTACTGGATTTGTCAACCACAAACAAGAAGTCAACGATCCACAGTTGAAAGGCGCCTTCATTTTCGAAATAGATAATCGATTTTTCCCATGTTTTGAATTTGAAAATGTAGCTTTTCCTCAAGTCTCCTGTATGACAGTTCACCTGGTGATAGATATTGTGTTATTCTGTATTACAGCTGACCTGTTGATAGATAAAAAGTTCCCATGTATTATAGTTGACCTAGGAATAGAAGACGAGGTCTCCCGTATTACAGTTAACCTAAAGATAGCAGATAAGTTCTCCTGTATTAACGTTGAAGACGGGTTCTCCGGTTTAACAGTTGACGAAGGAATAGCAGATACGTTCTCTCGTATTACAGTTGATCTAGAAGATAAGTTCTCATGTATTACAGTTGACCTAGAAGATAAGTTCTCATGTATTACAGTTGACCTAGGGATAGGAGAAAAATTCTCCTGTATTACAACTGGCCTAGAAAATGAGTTATCCAGTTTTACAGTTGACGAACGAATAGAAGATAAGTTTTCCAGTATTACAGTTGACCTTGGGATAGAAGATTGGTTCTGCTGTATTACATCTGACCAAGAGATAAGTTCTCCTGCATTACAGTTGACCTATGGATACAAGATAAGTTCTTCTGTTTTACAGTTGACGGAGGAATAAAAGCTGAGTTCCCCTGTATTACAGTTGACCAAGAAATAGAAGATAGGTTGTCCCGTATTACAGTTGACCAAGAGACAGAAGATGGGTTGTCCCGTATTACAGTTGACCAAGAGATAGAAGATGGGTTGTCCCGTATTACAGTTGACCAAGAGATAGAAGATGGGTTGTCCCGTATTACAGTTGACCAAGAGATAGAAGATGGGTTGTCCCGTATTACAGTTGACCAAGAGATAGAAGATGGGTTGTCCCGTTTTACAGTTGACCCAGAGATAGAAGATGGGTTGTCCCGTATTAGAGTTGACCAAGAGATAGAAGATGGGTTGTCCCGTATTACAGTTGACCAAGAGATAGAAGATGGGTTGTCCCGTATTACAGTTGACCAAGAGATAGAAGATGGGTTGTCCCGTATTACAGTTGACCCAGAGATAGAAGATGGGTTGTCCCGTATTACAGTTGACCAAGAGATAGAAGATGGGTTGTCCCGTATTACAGTTGACCAAGAGATAGAAGATGGGTTGTCCCGTATTACAGTTGACCAAGAGATAGAAGATGGGTTGTCCCGTATTACAGTTGACCAAGAGATAGAAGATGGGTTGTCCCGTATTACAGTTGACCCAGAGATAGAAGATGGGTTGTCCCGTATTACAGTTGACCAAGAGATAGAAGATGGGTTGTCCCGTATTACAGTTGACCAAGAGATAGAAGATGGGTTGTCCCGTATTACAGTTGACCAAGAGATAGAAGATGGGTTGCCCCGTATTACAGTTGACCAAGAGATAGAAGATGGGTTGTCCCGTATTACAGTTGACCAAGAGATAGAAGATGGGTTGTCCCGTATTACAGTTGACCCAGAGATAAAAGATGAGTTCCCCTGTATTAAAGTTGACCAAGAGATAGATGATGGGTTGTCCCGTATTACAGTTGACCTAGGGATGGAAGATAAGTTGTTCTGTGTTACAGTTTAACTAGGGATAGACGATACGTTCTCCTTTATCACAGTTAACCTAATGATAGAAAATGAGTTCTCCTTATAACAGTATACCTACAGTTTACAAGTTTCCCTGGATAAAGTTTACCTCGGGATAGAAGATAAATACAAGGAGAGACTCTTTCCAGAAGTAATATATAATATGGGAGACGATAATATTTGCTATATTTCTCGGGTGTCAGAAAGAACAAAACTCAACATACTTTGATTACCTGGAATGTAGTGAGATTTTATTTCACTCAGTATACAATGCCTGACTGTATTAGAGATTTAATTTAAACTGATATGCGTGTATCACGAAGTCCCTTTAGTGTATCTGTTGCTTAGAACAGTGTCCGATACAGGAATTAATTATGTATATATATTTTTTGTATCCTATGTAAATGTGGATTACTATGAATAATACAGACATATAAAGAACTGTTTGAAACTGATATATTTTAGAATCTTTTTCCTATATATTATATATATATATCAATGATTTCAGCTCTTAGACACAGGAATCTCAATTAATGGAAGATGCGTGAAGATGCAGCTGCTTGAATTTAATTTATATTGCCTGTGTCAAGCAGGAATTCCACCAGTCATAGTACTGACACCACCGCTCTGGAATGAAAAACGGAAGGTAACCTTGACGGGAGTCGATCCCAGATCTACAACACCCAATCGCCTAGCGATATATATATATATTATTTATCAAGAAACGGCATTTTCTTGGTGGGGAGTGTCAGCCCGTGACCGACAAAGTCTTATATTAATACAACAGTTGTGTATCGGTAAAGGTTATATTTGGGGTACAATTGCTCAATACTTAGTTAATAAAGATAGATATTTGGCAGTCAATGTATCACGTGATATATCTTACCTTCCACCTTGACAGTTAACTTGAACACCATCCGCACTAGATCTTCTCTCTTTCAGTGGACCAGAATTTCTTCTTTTCTGCAGTTCAATATCGTTAGCTATACATTTAGACAGGGGTATACCAAAAACTAAACCAGTTTCTAAAAAAAATAAATACATCCTACATGTAATTGTAACTTATTACAATTCGTTGTCCGAGATATAACTATCTTCGCGGATTGGGATAAGGGTGACACACATTTTCCTGGCCATTACATAACTTTGGTTCACGGTCTTTACGCACACAAACAGCGCCTACAATCACCGAAATTAAACACGACAATATTGGGGACTCTATGGTGAAGGTCGTGGCACACTACCCAGGCTTTTATCAATACTTTGCAGGTTACACATTACTGCACCTGTTATCAAGACATCACCGGTCTTTCAAGGTCTGGTCCGATTCATGCAACACCAAACTATCAAGCAGCTATGACAGCTACAGCTTTGTGTCTACAGTACAGGCCACCGCGGACTGGTCACTTTCCACGGGTGGTCAATACTTCCACTGACGCAATAATATTAGACTCCAAGCTCTAACTATAGGAATAATAATCAATTTTAATTAAGGAAGCACCGGGTTAAACCCGGTGCTTCATTAATTAAAATTTTGATGATGACTTTTTTACCTCGTAAATGCGTGCGTGAACATCTACCTATGTGTGGATTACGGCCACATGCTAAAAACTAAAGTGTTAAAAACTACACCTGAAGTGCTGTATTTAACACTTACTAAGTGCTGAACTAGCACTTTGTTCAAGTACAGATATCCCAGAACTTGACAGGTGTTACAATCATACCACTTGACAAGAGTAATGTCGCGACAATTAAAAGGAAACAACGCAGATGACGCGGATCAGGCTCGAACTCTCGAGCCTGATCCGCGTCATCTGCGTTGTGTCCTTTTAATTATGTTCCCACCAAGCGCAAATCAAATTATGGACGATTCTGGAAGAACCACCAATGCTAGACACATGGGGAGTGCCATCCATTCAAGTTTCAGATGTCTGACGATTGTAATGTCTAAGTGCTTAAAGCATTGCAATTTGAGTATTAAAATCAAACCCTAAGAGTTAGAATGGGTTTAACACCTTGAAAGTGTCAGTTTTAACACTTTAGGTTTTAGTGTGCAGGCCACAGCGACTGTTCTGTATCCAGAGGTCTGACCCGCGGGGAAAATTCAATCGGAGATGCAAATTTCCTTTATTTTTCGTGACATTGACTTTATTTTGGAATATTATATTTAGGAAATATCGACTGACTGATGAAAAAAACTATATCTCAATTAATGGAAGATCCGTGAATATGTGACTGCTGGAATTTAATTTATATGGCCGATAAACATAACATATGTGATCAAAGTACTTTATTGCCAGTTCGAAAAAAATGTCAAACAAACAAGATATTGCTGGTTAAATATTTAGTTGTTTATATGCAATATTTTTTTTTCTCTGGATGAGATGATTTTTATGGTGACAGAGTTCTATGAATTATGGAGTTACGTTTATAAACATACAAAAAGTTTATTTATATGAGATACAATTCTTACCTTTATCTTTTAGTTTTTCTACGTTTTCTATTGTTTATATGAGATACAATTCTTACCTTTATCTCTTAGTTTTTCTACTTTTTCTATTGTTTATATGAGATACAATTCTTACCTTTATCTCTTAGTTTTTCTACTTTTTCTATTGTTTATATGAGATACAATTCTTACCTTTATCTCTTAGTTTTTCTACTTTTTCTATTGTTTATATGAGATACAATTCTTACCTTTATCTCTTAGTTTTTCTACTTTTTCTATTGTTTATATGAGATACAATTCTTACCTTTATCTCTTAGTTTTTCTACTTTTTCTATTGCGTCAGCTAGATTCGTTGTATGGGACCGTCTCTTTAAAGATAGCATCCGCCTCTTCGGCTTTCTGGTTCCAGTATTTTCTGTAAGGTTGTAATGAACAGTTAATTCGAAAGTTAAAATTTTAAGACAGACATTCAGGTCTAGAATTCTGAAGGTTTAAGTTCTCGTATTTCTAGATAAATGTATTAATGCAAAACACTGCGGTAATTACAGAAAAAGACCCTATACTCCGAACGTGTGGTGTCTCGTCTGCTTTAATTTTCAAGTCATTGAACAAGTTCTTTTTCCGTCTCTCCAACACAATTTCTACGATATCTCTATGAATGGCTGGCACCTGAATAGCAGTAGTCCATAGATGCTTAGGCGAGTACAAACGGATATACTCCAAGGGCGCCCGAACGGCCCAAACATTGGCACGACCATAACACCCAGATCCCTGTTTTTTCGAATTGTTGCCATCGATCATCGATTATGTGAGGGAGAAGAAAAATGACAGTGCATGCAGTTCGTTTTTCGAGGAACATAATATGACAAAATTCCCTGCCAATTTGGCAGGGAAGTTTCTCATATTATGTTCCTCGAAAGACGAACTTTAATGTGGGGGCCCCCGCAAATGTGTTGAGCCCTGGGCGTCCGCCCAGTCTGCCTATTCGTGCATCCGGACCTGCCTCCAGAAAATGTTAGAAAAATGACATCTCTCAGACCCATTTTGGGGCTACTTCTTTAGTATTCCAACCGCTTCCGAAGCGGTTGGAATACTAAAGAAGTAGCCCCAAAATCCCCTCATCTTAGTCAACTGGTTATTAACTGCTGCCATTGTGAGCGCATTATTAAAGAAACAAGACGATCTATGCGCGCACTATTTTCGGATATTCACCAGAACAAAATTAAAAAAATCATAGCCTAGTTATTTGATATAAATGACGTTCGGCTGAAGGTCGGTCACAAAAATTTTTTGCCCCGATATTGGTCGGGGCGGCTCCGGCGCCCCTGTACTCTACGTGTAGCAGTAATAAATATTTGAAAAAGAGTTACCCGCCTTGAAAGTGGCATCGCAAAAAGATGCAGTCTCCGAGGCTGAGCCGCCTTGAAAGATTGTAATTACATTTTGCATCATTGCTGAACATTACAGAAGAGAGAGGAAGTTGATGATTTTGGGGCAGAAATTACAATTGACTACTGGTGTATTTCTGTTGGGAAATGCCAACTGAAAAATGCAGACGTTATGGTTGGTGCCTTCCTGGCAATTTTTCTCTCCTATTTGTTGCATTACCGCTAGTTCTGGGAACTTTAAAAGTTGAAGGGCGATACTTGACAAAGATAGTTGATTGCCCAAATTAAAATAATCTGACCATATTCGATCGGAAAATGTTTAGTACTGTTACGCCTCAGAGACATCAAGAGTCGTGGTTAGCTCGGTTTAGCAGATATTCAGTGTAGTAATACACACGCTTTTCAATTTAGTTTCTTTGATAAAGTTATCTACAAGGTAGAAATTCCAAGCGACCAAACAAAGATTATCTTTACATTCTTGTTTATTCCTTAATACGGGTAACTGTTGTTCTAATTCTTCCAAACTAATAAAAGAGAAGGAAGTTATACAGATCTGCAATGCACTGTGCAAAGACCGAGAGGGTGAAACTAGGAGGTTCTGGATTTTTTTAATGCAAGGACGTTGGAACTGGGGTGGGCTACGGGACGTACGCCCCCACCCCATTTTGTCCAGAAATAGAGAGTGAGAGAAGATGGGGCGGGAGGAGTGAGATGGACTAGGCCAACATCACCTTTACCAGTATATTCACTCTGAACTCATTTGGGTTAACATTCGACCTAAATCAACTGGGTTGAGGGAATATGAATCCAGTCGGGTTCATATTCACTCAACCCAGTTGATTTCAGTTCATTTTTAATCATCTAATTTTAGAATGTATTTACCGCCACCAGATTGCCAGGAAGAGGGGCGTGATTCGGTGGTTAGTGTATTGTACTTCACACCAAAAGGTCGTCTGTTCGATCCCCGCCGGAGGTAACTGCGTCGTGCCCTTGAACAAGGCACTTAATCCCGATTGCCTTCGTGGGGGTGCCGTGGTGCTGTGTACAAAGCAGTACTGCACTTTTCCTCAACCAATGCTAACCCTGCATGTGTGGAGTTAGTACGTTGGGAGTCTGCCATTTGCTCGCCGTTTCTCGGTGGTTCTCTCCGGGTACTCCGGCTTCCTCCACCCGTCAAACTGCCCAGGTAACCTTGGCTGTCGAAAGTGTCGTTAAACCCATAATAAATAAATAAACAAATAAATAAATAAATAAATAAACAGGAGAAGTTTTGGGGGCGGTGGGTGTCTGGGCTACTTAAATGCAGTCACTCGAAACTTGTATTTTTCTTCCGCACTCCAGTCGTTGCGATCTTAATGGGAATTAGAAAGAAATGGGGTACGCATGTTCATTACTCTAACGATGCAGCCGAACACTCCCTGGCATGATTTGTCTCAATGTTTTCGGACATTGGTGAACGTGGAGCCATAAATATGCACTTTTGTCCATGTAGAGGTACGTGAGTCCCAAAATACATTTTTCGGTTTTGTATTCCTCCCATGCCAATAAAGTACATAGGTCCCTATAGATACATATATATATCTATGATCGTGCCCCCACCCCAGTTCGAAACGTTTCCTACACTCCGTATTTAATAAATTTCATATATTATACACTGTGATATAATACATAGTTATAAACTGTAAGAGGAAGCTTACAGAGCTTAGGGATCTCATTCCAACAGTTAGTGCAATCACAGTATAACTCATCGTTATACGCATTTGTATAATCAGCACAAAGTTAGTCACGGAACTACGAGAGCTAACAAATGGCACTCAATGGCAGCATGGGTGAGTATATCTCCATAAAATCAGGCCTGGCATTCTTAAAAATGCAGGAGGGCTAAAACTAGCCCCCCCCCCCCCCTCCCAGCGTGGCATAAGTGAGCGATTAGCTCTCCCCAAGCTTACAAAGCTAAAATTGCAACAGGAAGTTTTATTGTTAATGAATTCTGCCAAGTGGGCTTTGTACATTTTATTTGGTGCTGCTGACAAGGTAGTCTTGCGAGACGGCTACACTGCTCCTCCCACACCCCCGGGCCTTGGCAAGGCCCGGGGGTGTGGGAGGAACAGTGTGGCCGTCTTACAGAGACCACTAACATACATGTAGCAGAGATCTTAAAAGATGTGGGTTTTAGGCATAGGCGGTTATGGTAATCATTATTTTCTAAGGACAGGAGGGCTAGTTTTCGCTCTCCTTAATTTCTTTAAGGAAAGCAGTAGGCGAGCGAATAAATCGCTCTCCTGAAAATTCCAGGCCTGCATAAAATCAAAAGGAACGTAGGCGAACGACAAATCGATCGCCATATATTCTCAGGTTTGTGTTGGACAATAGAAAACATGGTTTGCTCCATTTGTACTGACCTGAAAACAGAGCTAGTAGTTTTTAACTGGAAAAAAAAATTCGGTTATGGTTTCATCAGCTATATTTTGGTAGAAGAAATAATAAAAAAAATAAAATTTGTGAAGTTTTTTTCAATGTCGTTTAGCGATTGAGTAGATATTGATGATTCATTCAATGCAGAGTTATTTGAGAACAGTTATATGTGGGGGTGTATTCGAGCCTCGTTAACGATCAATTTCATGTTTCGCTTTCTAATCAATGTGCAATTTAAAATCGATTTGTCATTCAATATGTGTTGTTATTCTGTTTATTCTGACTTATAATTAAAAGTGACATTATGAATACCATTCTGATGACAATGACTGGTACACCGGATATCAGAACATAAGGTGGTTACTACAGTAAACATTCTCTGTAAAATACGTACAAAGATGTCAAATTTAACAATGCGTCACAACTTGTTTAATATTTATCAAGAAAATTATGCTTCCTTTCTTTTCAAAAAAGCATTATATAGCTTTCTTCTTTTCTTGACTTCTCCAGCCTCCTTTACCAGAACCTTACCCCCCCCCCCCCCCCCCCCCCCCCCGTGGCTTCATTTATTTAATTGGTCCTCGGTTCGAATCCCACCTGAGGCAACCGCGTTGTGTCCTTGGGCAAAACACTTCACCCCCATTGCCCACGTGGGGGCACAGTGACGTTATGTACTAAGGTGTACTGCACGTCGATGGTGCACCTGTCTTCAACCAATGCTGACCCTGCTCGTGTAGAGTTGGGGAGCTGACAGTTGCTCGCCGTTGATCAGTGGTTCTCTCCGTGTACTCCGGCTTCCTCCACCCGTAAAACTGTCACGGTCATGGTTAGCCATTGTGCAGAAATATGTGACCTTAAACACCAATAAATAATAATAAATTATTTTATTTATTTATTTATTTATTTATTTATTTATTTATTTATTTAGGGTTTTAATGACACTTTCGACAGCCAGGATTACATCGTGTGGGACAGTTCTACGGATGGCGGAAGTCGGAGTACAAAGAGGGAACCACTGAGCAACGGCAAACAACTGTCAGACTCCCTACGTACTAAGTCCACACAGACGGGGTTAGCATTGGTTCATGACAAGCGCATTACCGACGTCCAGCACGCCTTAGTACACAGTGCCACCATGCCCCCACGTGGACAATCGAGATTAAGTGCCTTGCTCGGGGACACAACGCAGTAACCCCTGGCGGGGATCGAACCATAGACCGTTCGATTTGAAGTCCAATACCGTGACCATTGACCACCGCGCTCCCAGAATGGGGAGATCAAATCTTTCTTTATTCTGTATAGTAGATAGTTTATTAACAGGACTGGAAATACAGAGCTTATAACGTAAACCGGTAACAGGTTACGCCATATAGTATGCTTGTATAACCTATAGGAAAAAAAAATGAGTCGCGATGCTGCACCGTCTTTTCTGTTTTTACAACGCCAGCTATGATGTTTGTGTTTTAACACAATTCACTCCAAATGAATAGAAACAACTAACGCGTGATCTCGCTTTAGCGAGATCGCGCGTTTGTTGTTACTATTTCTTTGGGCGGAAATTTGATTAAGGAAATATGCATGTCAATCTATTCAAATGTGGATACACGGAACAGTCCGACTGGCAAATCCTGGCAGATTAGGAATTTAATTTTTGCTGTACTATTTCGTCATAACCCAAAGTGAGTTCACGTGTTGTACAAACGACGTAACCCTCACGTATCCTAAGAGGTCGTGATCGGGGTATTTCCGGGGATGTATTAACTTTCTATAAGCCTGTTCCTCACATGATTCTATATCAAAGGGGCTCGATCTTAGTTTCGCAATGTAAAACAGGCATACAAATGGCGTGTATACACGGTGATTTGGATTCCTGTCCAGTATCCAGGATAGGAGCACGGTGGCTCAGTGGTAGACTGTAGGACTACTATGATAGAGGTCCCAAGTTCGATCCCCGTCCGGGACGACCCACGTTGTTTCCTTGGGCAAGGCACTTTATCCCGTCTGCCTACAAGAGTGCACGATGGGCACTGCACGTCGTTGGTGCACATGTATTCAACCGCTGTAACCCTGCTTGAGCGGAGCTTGAACAGAGTTAGAATTTTGAGGAGCTGACAGTTGCTCGTCGATGCTCGGTGGTTCTCTCCGGCTTCCTCCACCCGTAAAACTTTCACGGTCACGATTAGTCATTGTACATAAGTATGTGACCTTATACACCAATGAATATCCAGGATATCTCACGATCTTCTCGGTGATATGTATTCGAATAGTTCAATCGATGACAAAAACGACCGATTATCGATTATTTGAGCTCATCTTCGGCCGATTCCGCTGTCGATTCCGATTATAATACTGTGCAGTACTAAACATGTCTTGGCTTGAAAGAACTACACTCATTTGAATATATTTCCCAGCGTTAAACGTCATTGACTCAATAAAATGACCAGACGCGCCCACTTGGGCGGTATACGCGGCTCTCAGAGCCACGTATACCGCTCAAGTGCCCGCAACTGGACACTATAGTTCTACCCGAGTGAATTGAGTGCAACCTTCACTTTTTCCGGTATAAACTGGCGTTTGCCGCAATTACGCTCAATTATAAGCTTTGGATGTCTTTTAACTTGTAAATTCCATGAAGGGGCGTCTGGAGAAATTATGAATACACATTGAGGTTGTTTCTCAACTTTATTGAATGGTATCATTGACATCATTTTACATTAACAATTGAACAGCCTCAAATCGTTGGCTTGGTGTCCTCTGGCCACTAATCGCAATAAAATTGAATTGGTGTAACGTCAGCGAAAATCGTCGAGACTCAATGTGCCACCCTCCACCCCGAAGATTGCTTCAGGTCAATCAGCGTGATAACTCATTCCAATTAATAACGTGAATGTTGTTACGCTGTGGCTGTAGTCACAGCATAACGGGTTTCACTTCATCAGACGTCATAGCGTTTATATAGCACGGCATCTACTAACAATCTACCAAATTTCCTATCTTAGCACTTGTTTCTGTTATTAATCACTACAATATGATGTAAATATTCATGTTGCATTTCCACGAAAACGCACACGTCATCAGCACATTCATTTTTCACAGACATCAATATAATTTTAAAACGCGATCGGCGATTGCAAGGCGTCGGGAAATATACCATTTTAGCATTGCGCCATTTTACATCCGGGACTCGATATCAACGTCAAAACCGGCCAATCAGGTCTGCTACTAACACTGCACTCAAGTGTGCTGTACAGTCAAATCGTCGCATGCTTATCGTTTGTTTTCACTTTATATTTTTTCTAATTCTCGTCTTCTTTTTGATCAATAGTGAAAATGGCCGGATTATTCGGTAATTTGTTGATAAAATAATGTTTCTGTTGACTTGAGTTTGAGAGGTTGTTGTGAAAGGACATGAAGGATTGTAACACGAACATGATAAATCACACACAACTTTTGTTCTCTTTGGGGATGAAAACGAACGTAAAGTGGGTAAACTGTAGAATTTTATTTGATAAAACGAAGGCGGAATACGAAACTTTCAGTGACGATCAGCCGTTTAGTACTCGTGTATGCAATGTTGATAAACAAAGCCTGTTTGAAAGGGCATATAGAGTCCCGTATGTACAGTACAGTTGCCATGGGCAGGTCGCAATCCACGCGTGGGAGTTATGGCCAGGCATTTGTTTACCAGGTAATAACAATCATTAGCAGCAAAATTTTAATTAATGAAGCACCGGGTACAACCCGGTGCTTCATTAATTAAACATTTTACGTTTATTCCTATAATTTATGTTCTGAATTTAACATCATTGCGTCCGTGGAAATATTGTCAATCTGGTGAAAGTAACCAGTCTACGGCGGCCGAAATGTAGATGGCGCTATGCTACAATGGCGTGCTGAAAACCATCGAGATGATTGTTGTTGGCATTAGTTCATTTCGATCACCCCCACCCCTCCGCCCCATCCCCTCCCTTAATCCAATAATAGTTGTTGGAGACATGTTTCTACATTTGTGACCAAATGGCGTTTCAGCAATATAGTTGTAACGAGATCAATACGTCTGGCGAATGGAGACCGAAAAACTCGAACCTATTGTTTCCGCGAGGCAATTCCGTCCACATAATTAAAGCCGAATGTGGTCGGCCACAATCGGGGTTCTGTATTTTGTGAGTCGACACGTACCGGTACGTGAGAAGACTCTCGCACTGTTCCGCATACCCATGACGTGGCAATTATATTCACAAAATATAATATTTTCAAGGTTAAATGTCATAACAGACGAGGAGTAAATATTTATTTAATCCGATTAGTTTTTAAATAAGTAAACTAGGGGAATTAAATACCTCTCCCACACAGAACCTGACGGATTTCTCACGTTAATTTTTGCAAAGGTAAAACTCGTCAATAGATGTGGTCTATAAACAAAGGACAATAAGCCAAACCTAAGTGCTGCTGTTTTAATTGTCAGCTGTGTAGAAATAACTTGAACAACGCAGCGGGGGTGGTCGTGTAAGTTAAATGTTAAGAAAATGCTTTTATATCGATTATTGAATGAGATCAATCAAAAGGTTAGTCTGTACCGACGACACACTAACAAAACAATTCACAAATGTCTCTTTCATGGATTTTCCTTTTCTGTCAATAGAGTTTTATCGACCAAGATGTAAGTTTGTGTCTTCTATTGCACACTGGCGACAACCCATGTAGTCCCTCTGTTGCATCACACAACTTTACTATTTAACCATTAAAACACAAATACGTCCCTCGATACAAAAGTAACATGTGTTGCAGTAAATACAATCGTCCCACAATCATCTTGAAATGAATATTCAGAACTTTCTTACGCGTTTTGAAATGTTCCGCTTGTAGTTGCGACATCATTTCCGAAATAGCAATGAAGTCATTTGATTCGCATCAAACCAATGCATCTTATAACTCCAGAGAGAGAGAGAGAGAGAGAGAGAGAGAGAGAGAGAGAGGGGGGGGGGGGGGGTGGAGACAGAGAGAGAGAGTGTGTGCTATGCTAACATCATTACCAATATATATTAGTCCACAATACCATCATCAGAGAGTCAAAATGTGCATGAGTGTGTGAGGGTGGGTTTGGGGGTCATAATGCTTCCAATGCAGTCACCCGGCTTGTATTCTCTTTGGGGTTCCCGTCATTGCAATCTCATGGAGAGTAGCCAAAAATTAAGGGGTGTCACAAGACAGGTATATCGACAATAGATCTATAGCGTGTGTCACATGACGTATATATATCGACAATACATCTACAGTGTGTGTCACACAGCGTGTATATCGACAATATATCTACAGTGTATGTCACACAACGTGTATATCGACAATATATCTACAGTGTATGTCACACAACGTGTATATCGACAATATATCTACAGTGTATGTCACACAACGTGTATATCGACAATATATCTACAGTGTATGTCACACAACGTGTATATCGACAATACATCTACAGTGTGTGTCACACAACGTGTATATCGACAAGAGATAATTTTTGTGCACGACAGGACGTTAATAGTGAGCGATATTCTCACACAAAACATGATTATTATGAAAACATATTCGAGTTTACAACATTACAGAATACTTATAAATAAATACCAGAGATTACAGAGTTTTGAATGCATACGATAAACATTATAAGCTAATTAGTGAGATATGTGCGGTGAAATATTCTGCTTGTTCTGTTGACTTTGAACTGCAGAGTTCAGTTCACTGTAGCTCAATTCCAACGAGGCATTTCTGCAAAGTACTTTGCAATTGATTTTCATCACTGGAGACTTGGAATTTATTTGATTTGCGGCAAATGAAACAGTATGCGGAGATATGGTATTCGGTTACCTTAGTGTGACAATATACTGCCAGGCATAAATCCCGGAGCAGGGGCAAATAGATGGACAGAGAGGTGTCACACACCCCTAAAATAACCGAATGTCTATTGCATGCGATGTCGGTTCCCACATTATTCCTGTTGAGTAAGTAGGTTTACTTCATTTAGTACTTACACGAGGTTATGATTAAGAAATTTTAAATAGACGAGTAAAAACTGGTGGAGTGCTAAAGAATTTTGGTCCGCAAACTATGTTTACACATCTGTGCCTTGTTACAATTTATGGGAGAGTGCCTATGGGCACTCTCCCATAAATTGTAACAAGGCATACCCTTACGGACTAAATAATATCACTTCAAAGATAATACAAATCCCGGCCACTGAATATGAAGCATTTGTATTGTGATATCTGTACTCCAGAATGAAGCCCATATACAATCTTAGAATAAAGCTTAAATAAAATATTCAGTCCTCCACCTGTTAAAACCAGTATTGGAATTTTATTGTTTTTTATTGAAGGCGGATCATACCGTGATTATAAGGCGTCATACCTCAATAGCTTTTGCATCGTATTCAACTGGGTGGAAATCATTGTGTCTATAGGGCTTTTCTCGCTACAATCTAGTGAACAGTGCCTAAATGCACTGTCCAGCAAATTGTAACAAAACAAATGCGGGTAACTTCTGACCTCCAACCACTATTGCAGCAAGCTGTAGATAACAGCAGACTCGTTGTATACATTTGAGTACTGGGAAAGTCAGACACCTCTATCCAGTCTCCACCCACCCGCACACCGGGTATTTGTTCAACATGATCTGCCTTCTCTGCGGGTAAGATTATATGCCAAATTTGAGAATGCAAATTTAAAACGCATTTTAAAGAAAACAAATCATCCAATGGATCTTATGTATTCCACCACTCCACCCCTGCACTCCACAGGGTAATACCCCCAGCAACCCCGGGGATTATCCATCTAATATCTCCAAGCTCTATCGAACTATCTAACGGGATACATATCAAATGCCCCATTCTCCGAATTCTGCCGAGTGAAAGAGCAGTGTGGATTATCTTAAATTCCAAGAAAACAAAGGGCAATAACTCCACAACAGAATGTAGCACAAATGTCAAAATCGAACTTGCCTTGTGTTTCATTTGAGAAATCTCGTGCGTTATAAACTGACTGACTGCCGACTGCAACTGGAGTTATCATCCGGAAACCATAAATCATGAAAATTCGAAAACAATGAAGGGCAATAACTTCAAAATGATATGCCGGACGAAGCCCAAAATCGAATTTCCTGCAGATAAGGTTGTAATACCAAATATGGATAGGATTTGGCAATTACAATTGAAGTTACCGTCCGGAATTCAAAACGTGAACGCATGGGTGGACGGAGGAGGTCTCGGATGCACCCTTAAGTATTTATTTTTCTTTTCTGGAAGCCTAATCTCATTACCATCTAAGGACAAAGTAAATACTACTTTTGGAAACAATAACCAATATTTTGACGATGGAAATCTTTTGTGTTAGGCCACACGCCTTGCCCCTAAAGGTTATGAATATGAGGTACGACGGAGGGACGGACGGACGCACGGACGGACGAATAGATGCCTCCCCAGCATAATACACCCCGTTTACCTAACCGTTTCAACATTAGTTCCTATGCAGCATCGCAACTCAGGATTGTGCAAAGGTGCAAATGTTTGTAATTCCTCCGTTTTCTGCATTGCAGATGGCTCATTGTTCCATTCAATAAAAGAATTGAAGGTGTAACACAATCATCTGCAGAAAAATTAACTTTTCTGAAAAATATGAATTTCGAGATTCCGAAAAGAGGGCATATTTTTACCGCGTGATTTCGACAGTGTTTTGGCGTGATATAATATAATGGCTCATGTTGAAAGTGTATAAAGACGTTTTTGAGTTTTGTATTTCCAAAACTTTCTATTTTTACACCGCAACTATTTAACTCAAACTAATTGGTAAACGTCCTCTAGGAAACTACGTGCGAGGCGAAATACAGTAATTGCAAAAAGTCATTGAACTGCCATGAATGTGTGTCAAATTACACAAGAGATACACGTGATATGTCAGTCTGTGTTGCCATTAAAACAAGTCAAGTACGCCCGTGTGTGCAGCCAGGAGGTAACTATTACCCACTGACCTGGATACCTCAAGTGTAAAACATTTTTCGACACTCGAAAATATTTCAGCACTCTTCGGGACAATTAGCTCATAAGATGTAGACGTAAAGGGCGTAAGAAGCAAATTATCAAATTGAGTTTAACTCCCTCCACTCCATCGACCGTCCCGCCTCAGTAATGTAAGGATGATAGCATATTATATAAATTGTTCGGCAGTCTTCCCCGAGAACAGGAATCCAAGCTCTATTGAGCTCTCTTATGGGATACATTCCAAATGGCCCATTCTCCCAATTCTGCCTCGTGGAAGAGCAGCGTGGACTATTTTTTTTAAACTTTGACACAAGAAATCGTCTTACGAGCGACGCTGATGCACATTCACTAAGAATAATACATGGTCGTTTGTGGAAAGAAATGATAACTCCAGTTTACAAAGGGTTGGGGTAGATGACCCGCTCATCTAGAATTAATCTGGCATGCGCTATTATTTCCACAGGCACTATGTTTTTTAAATATGATTTAGTTCAGTTGAACTATAGGAAAACGTTTCACAACGTCAGAGAGAAGAGGTACGTGACAACCGTTACTTATCCCACCTTCCTTATTCGTTATCAAGCGCTAAATTACGCGATAGCCGTTACTTGTTCCCAGTTCATCCGACTTTCGTTATCAAACGATAATGTATGGGGCCGTCGTTATTTATTCCTCGTTCCTTATTCGACATTCGTCATCAACCGATAAAATACGTGACATTCGTTACTTATTCCCAGTTCCTTATTCGACATTCGTTATCAACCGATAAAATACGTGACTTTCGTTACTTATTCCCAGTTCCTTATTCGACATTCGTTATCAACCGATAAAATACGTGACATTCGTTACTTATTCCCAGTTCCTTATTCGACATTCGTTATCAACCGATAAAATACGTGACATTCGTTACTTATTCCAAGTTCCTTATTCGACATTCGTTATCAACCGATAAAATCGGTTGATAACGAATATCGAATAAGGAACTGAAAATATGTAACGGCTGCCACATCCGTAGACAGAAGTAATAGTAGCGTCATATTTTGTTAAGAGCTAATGAAATATGTCTCGGTTTTAATCATAAAACAGACAGAAACTTTCTAGCAGATCGCGATCTGGCATTGCAGATTGCATAGACATCCAGAAGAATTTGGCACTTTAATGGTGTCTGTGTATAGTGCGTCTTCTATTATGTATATTTATGCAGTGGCTCAGCTGTTAGGACATTGGACTTCAAACCGAAAGGTCTACGATTCAATCCCGACCAGCGGAAACTACGGTGTGTCGTTGCCCACGTGGGTGCACGGCGGTGATGTGTATTAAGGCGTACTGCAAGTCGATGGTGTACGTGCATTGAGCTATTGCTAACCCAAATTGTGCGAGTCGTCGGTAGGTTGGGGAATCTGGCAGTTGTTGGTCGCTGATCGCTGTTTCTCTTCCAGTACTCCGGCTTCCTCCAACTGCAAAAAAAGACCGACGCGAGGCGAGGCTGTGTTGTTAAACCCAAAATAAATATATAACACGTACTGGAGCAGACCAGTGGAGTGATGCAAAGGGGAGATAATTAACATTTCTTTCCTAATCGTTAATTGCTTAAATCGCAACTCATTTTTGTTATCTGGCTCACTGAAGTAGACCAGTGGAGTAATACAAAGGGGAGATAATTAACATTTCTTTCCCAATCGTTAATTGGTTGAATCGCAACTCATTCATTTCCAAGTTCAACTGAACTAAATCATATCAATAACATAGTTTATGCCTCCCTCATTATAAAGAGCTCTTTCCGCCTACTCCAGAAATGGGTCTCTTTAGATAGTCTAGTAGAATAACCATGAATTTTAACCCTTTATCCAACGTAACGGCCAAAACCGGCCAGCGCTATTTACAAAAATTTTCATTTGTTTTTCATTTTTTGTTTCAAAAACATATCTTATGACCCCTCATTGAAACGAGCTCGTTGGACTCGTTCCAATAAGGGGCCAACCGCCATGATTTTTGTCGTAAAAATGAAAAAAAAATGGTTATTCAAAAATTGTATTTGCAAGTGTCGTCTGCTTTTCGTGTTTGGTAAAGGGTTAATAACTAGTGACAGTGGACATTAATGCTCAGTTATGATCTCGTATTAATTCAATATACAGGCACTCGTGACATATTGATTCCCATTGTCTGTCGTTTTATTTTTAGTGCTGAAGTCGCAGATCGGATTCAGCTAATAAGCACGCTGGGACGTTTGGTTTCAATTCAAAGCGTCGGGAAGCAGACAGAATTGTAAATGCGCCCAAAAATGTTGGAGGAAATAAATCAATAATTATCTTGGAGGTCAATGAGATGTTGCACCCCCCTCCCCCTGCAATACATCAATAGTCGCATGCGTTTGTAGACAAATGAATGCCGATCGGTAAATTTAACAAAAACATGACACGGTTTGCAAGCACAACTGATGATGACATTTCCGAGACAAAAGGCGGCATAATGAATACGTTATGGCGGCATAATGAATACGTTATGGCGGCATAATGAATACTTTATGGGACATACAGACAAAAGGCGGCATAATGAATACATTACGGGACATACAGACAAAAGGCGGCATAATGATTACATTTTGGGACATACAGACAAAAGGCGGCATAATGAATACATTATGGGACATTCAGACAAAAGGCGGCATAATGAATACATTATGGGACATACAGACAAAAGGCGGCATAATGAATACATTATGGGACATTCAGCTCACAGATAAGATAGAGAGAACTAATAGAGGACGGTTAGACCCCTTAGGGTTAATTTAACACTTTACCTAACATGAAAAGCAGACGACACTTGCAAACAAAATTCTTGAATAACTATTTTTTTTCATTTTTTGTCTCAAAAACATAGGTTATGACCCCTCGTTGGAACGAGCTCGACGAGCTCGTTCCAACGAGGGGTCATAACCTATGTTTTTGAGATAATGAAAATTAATTGGCGATTTTTGAGAATAGCGCTGGCCGGTTTTGGCCGTTACGTTGGGTAAAGGGTTAAAGTACTTAGGGCATACAATGTGTGGGGAGCTGTCTAGTCAAAATGCTAGTCTGATGGAAGTAACATTTCATAGCCGTACAGGTTGAGTGAAGAAACAAGTGAGAAGTGGGAGATAGGGTGTGGCGAAAACTGGAGGGAGGTGGGTGATAAAAGTAAGACCTGGACTGATAAGATAGGTATGGGCGAAGACTGGAGGGGAGTGGGCGATATGAGAAAAGATCTGGACGGATGGGATAGATAGGGTCGAAGACTGAGGGAAGTGGGCGATAGGAGTAAAGACCTGGACTGATGAGATAGGTAGGGGTGAAGGCTGGAGGGAGGTGGGCGATAGAAGTGAAGATCTGGACTGATAAGATAGGTTTGGGGCGAATACTGGAGGGGAGTGGATAGGAGTAAAGACCTGGACTGATGAGATGGGGGCGAAGACTGGAGGGAAGTGGGCGATAGGAGTAAAGACCTGGACTGATGAGATAGGTAGGGGTGAAGGCTGGAGGGGAGTGAAAGAAAGGAGTAAAGACCCGGGCGGATAAGATAGGCAGGGGCGAAGACTGGATGGAAGTGGACGATAGAAGTGAAGACCTTGGAGTGAAGTGAGAGGTTGAGGTGAAGCATGTGGTAAGGGTGTGGAAGAGGTGAAGACATGGAATGAAGTGAGAGTTATGATGAAAAAGACAAATGATTCCAGTTAGTAAAGGGCACTACAATGTTTTGCTGCTCACAACTTTTGACTTCGCTCGTACTAATAAATACAGATTTCTAACTTTACCTTTTAATTTGTTACACACGGGTGGTCGCACACACCCGGTAGTGTTCCAAAACTACACGTTCTGGAGATAAACAACTAACAAAATAATATTAAGTTAATTATAAAACTCATAAATGTGTGTTTTGTACAGTCGGGGCGTCGGTGTGCAATGTCTTATTAGGATATTTTTCAACAACAAATTGGGCGTAGGCGACGATTACTTACAAAATAAGACAAGCGTAACTTTTTGAATGTCGTAAGTTTTGAGTTAACAATTCATTCCGTGAAAAGCGACAGAGGATGACATGAAATTACCGCATTTAAGATAATTTCTCTTAAACTTCTTAGATGAAACACTTCTTATCGCCCCGTTGAACGAATTCATGTCATTCCACTTAAAACTTAGTGTTCCAGTCATATTATTGTTGTATCTATTTCAACCCTTTACCTGACGTGAAAAGCAGACGAAAAGTTCAAATAAAATTCTAGAAGCATTATTTTTTTTTATTTTTTGCCTCAAAAACATAGCTTATGACCCCTCTTTGAACGAGCTCGTTAAGCTCGTTCCAATGAGGGGTCATAAGCTATGTTTTTGTGACAAAAAATGAAAAATAATAAAAATTGAATAGTGAATAGCGCTGCCCGGTTTTGACCGTTATGTTGGGTAAAGGGTTAAACATCTTTTTTTTCAATCTCAAATACGCGCATGTTCTTCCTTAAAGAAAGATCTGCAGGCACTTAACCCCGTAAAACATGTGTTTTTCAATGGGTACATTATTTTCCTTGCAGATCGGACAGAGAATTGCGAGTGAGTCGCGATCCGGTCGAAATTCGCAGCCCTCTTCCTTTACAACAATACTGTCCAGTCTTTCTTGTTGAAATACAGTTAAAACTAGAAGTCCTGTCACGAACTGTATACTTATCTAGGTTTAATTGTGCGTAAGAATTGCGCGCAATTGTCATATCGAATGGTATCCAAAGCACGGCAGCTTCTCCTGGTTACTCATAGCAAACACATGCAATGTTTCTGCCAATGGACCTCAGGGTTAACCGGAGGTCCACTGGCTGAAACATTGCTTGTGCACAGGCCATATGTACAGAATTTGATAGCCTTACAATGGTCATAACGCGTAGATTAACGCGCATATCGACGTGCTATTTGAGCGCATTTCGTGTCAGGACTTCTAATTTTTACTGTATGCGACACGAGAAGATTAAATTCCAGATGTTTTTTCCTTCGTTTTTCTTGATGTAGACTTGACGTTGCACTTTTGGGTTAATAAAATCTCAATTAATAAGCGTACGCCTATGGCAGTACTGTACGTGTGTACTGTCATTATAAAGTACTGCATATGTGAGTTCGATAAATATATATTTTGCATTCGTTTGTAGTTTTAGGGGTGATTGAGCTTAACAACCACATAAATTAGGATCATCCTCCCCTCTTGAGTATCTATGGCCGCGGCAGTTGTCACAAGGATATTTTATACCGGGAATGGGACAAAGGATACACAAATTAACCATCTTGCTCCCTCGAACAATTTTAATAACAATTTACTGGACTCTAGTATACATGCGACGAGAGTCGGGTTACCAAACGTCTTATACTTCTTTACAATCGCCTTTCCTGATATTTCCTTACAACATTTTACAAATCCCTTAACAACACAATTGAATAAAATAACGGTAGTATCTGCTTATTGGAAACTTGTCTATTTGTCGATTCTTCGAGGAGAAAATACTTTAATTAGTATTAACAGTTTATGGGCCAGCTAATTAAATGACGCCTATTTTGTCACGGCGGTAGATCTGTGAGAGATAAAACAAAGGATATCTAAGTTTGATATTTAACCAAACATACCTTGTTTGGCGGAGCTTACTGAGCTCTGTCAAACAAGTTATAACTTCATTATATAAATAAATTGTATACACAACACTATATATTGGGACATTAGCCTGCACGTTTTTTTTTTCTGACTCTTCATACACAAATCACTTTTATAAATGAGATTTTCATCAAATTCCTAATCGACTTTATTGATAAATACGAGAAACATGACAAAGCAGTTACGTTGATGTGACGTACATTGGCGTGGTTATTTTTTAAATCACATTAAAATTAAGAAATGTGTCCAGACTGTATCTGAAACCTTTTTTGGTAGATGTTTAATGTAAAATTGAAATCTGAACACTGTTCTTTATTATAACTAATGTATGTGATTAATGTTGACGCTGTTGGTTCACATTTCAAGTGATTTAGCTAGAAGCTATACAAGAAACAAAATATTAGTACAAAAGTTTTCATTAGAAACCTGGACACAGCTATCTATCACGGGAGTCGGTATGACGTTAATGCAAAACATTAGAGGTGTAAAACACAAAATTGTAATAAACCTATAACAATAGTTTTAACCCCCTGCACACTGAGGTCAAAATATCTAAATTTCAGGCAGAAAAAAATTCCCATAATGCAACTAGAAATTTAACCAATTCAATCTCGTTTGACAGAGCTCATTGAGCTCTGTCAAACGAGATTGAATTGATTAAATTTCTAGATGCATTATGGGAAAAAACAGCTTCCTGAATTTTTGGTATTTTGACATCAAAGTGAAGGGGGTTAAAGTGTAATATATGGAAATTAGATTTCAAGTACCGTACATGAAAGGTTCTCGTGTAAGGCTTCCTCTATCAACATAAAACACTTTTCGAGCATGCATTTCAAATTAAAAAAAAAATCTACAAACTGCTTCATTCTGGGGAAATATAAGAATAAACACTTGAATGGTAACTTTTTTACGACGAGAACAAGACTGTAGGAGAAAGGTTGTGAGGGAATATATTGTAGAAATACAGTATTGTGCATAACTGGAAATGGTTATCTGGGTACAGATTGCTTGAGTAGAAGTATTATTGAGTCATTTCCACAAGTGTTGCCTATATATATGTGTGTTCCAAGAAGAGTGAAATCCTCGCCCTCTGATTGGATGAGATCTGGCGTATTGTCTTTTATGTTTACGGCTCCAGTAGCAAATGTTACCGTCTGACGTCACCACGAGTAATATTTGAAATGACGTCGCCCGTTTAGCTGTTGCTTCATGAACGGAGTGACTAGCAAAAGCAAGCCGCTTCATTTTTTTTTTTTTATGTTTTTTTTTATTTTTCACACGTGCAGCAGATGGTGTTCTGGATGAAGTGTTGTTTAAATTACAAACCGATATACGATTTGAACTGAGATGGAATGAGTTTATTAGGTTTATTGATTATTTATCCAGTGCCCTCGTGACGTACAGGACTCGTTTATTTACTAAACCTGTGACCCTTAAAAGTTGCCTTGAACAAGGCAACTTTTAACGATCGCAGGTTTAGTAAATAAGCCTCTCGCGTTTCGCAACGTAGGCTTTGGGCTATGGGTAGTGTCTTATTGGAACATATATTTTATTGTGATGAGTTGACAGTAACATGGCCTGAGGTTTGCTTCGCGTCTCGGTAGAACATAAGCGCCGAGCCGCAAACCTCAGACCATGTTACAACAATAACTTATAATGTTATCGCCACTATGTGCTGATCGAGGAACTTGTATCAAGCCGAGATGTTGTCCCTATTAGGTTTCTCAGCGATCCCTTTGTGTAAAAGGGACACAACGGAGGCCTGATACTAGTTTATCGACCAACACCTAGTAGTGATGACATCTCGGAAGCCCTTTTGGTGTTAATGACCAATTTATTTTACAATATCCCCCCTTTCTGACTTGCTCGCATACATACTGTAAACCATTCAGCGTTTAAGAATTGACTTGTTTATGACTGCGGATCATGATGACGTCATGGTATTACGTTCTGAAGCTGTGCATGACATAATCTCCATTCGCCGTTTCACTTGTACTATAACTGCCGAATGGAGGGTGAGAATAGTGTGTGCTATAAAATTAATTTTGTCCGCGCAGTGATGAAGAGGGATGCATATTGAGAAGTTCTTGTACAAACAAAAACTATATAATGAATATTTATGCTTAGAGCGACTTTGTGTTCGGCCACCATCTACTTAAAGACCAACTTTCTGTTTAGTGTGTTTGAAGGTGGGGGGGGGGGGGGGGGGGGGTCAATAAACGAATCTGTAGTTCACCGACTATTGAACAGCTCCCAACGAATTCAAAAAAGCGAAACAGATGGAAACTAAAAGATAAGTTTGATCATGTAACTGGTTACAAATATTTAACGCAGAGAATTTAAAATGTTCGGCAGGAGAAGTGACTTCTTAATTATTATAAGGTGTGTCGATTAACCCTAGTTATTTCCCTTTGCATTCCTACTGTGAAGTCGGAAATGGGATGGGATTGTGCAATACTTTTGGCAGGTATGAAAATTGTAATTCTTCGTTCCATAAAATCCGAAAAATATTTGATTTTTTTACCAAAGAACTGAAACTTGATTATCTTTGATGACTCCGTTATAAATCGTCCCTAGAGTGCCATAAGGCGCCATCTGCAATGCCAAAGCATTGCAGATGACGCCTTGTTGCTCTCATGAGACGAGCTTCGGCCGTACGGACGAAGTGATCACTGAAGAAAAGGGTATCGACTTGCACAACGCCGTTTTATTTTTAAACCGGAATAATTTAGGAGACATAAATAAACATTTCTCAGACACCAAACATTGTATCGTTTATAAAATGTCGCCATTAATTTCATGAATAATTAGAACATAAGTCAGTTCGTGACAGTAAGATTAGAACATAGGTCAGTTCGTGACAGTAAGATAGATTGATATTTTACATAATGTTGAAAGCGTATGAGATGCTGACAAATGATGAAGAATAGAAGGGTGTCTGGTAAATGGAACAGTAACTCTATTGTCATGCACAAAAATGGAGACTGTATTTCTTCTGAAACACGCCCTGTCTGATCCCAACCTCTCGGAAAATCACTCCAATACGGAACGGAATTCGACTCTCTTTTGAGTTATTTGTTTAGTCAATTTTCGTGTAGTTTGAGCACAGACTATAATATATAAAGAATATGGAATGAGTGTTTTTCTCATATAATATTTATGAAACGATTCTGAGAATTCTCCGTTTGCGCGAGCCTAACTTGAGTTGCAGACGGGACTTGGAAAAAACATCCTCGTATAACTAACAATTTTCATTTTTTGCTTCCAAAACATAGGTTATGACCCCTCATTGGAACGAGCTCAAAACCTATGTTTTGGAAGCAAAAAGTGAAAATATAAAAAAAATGAATGGAATTTTTCTTGTAGGTAAAAAATTAATACAATATAACCCACCCTAAATAGGACAGATAACGTAAATTCTCCCTACTGAAATTATGAAAATGTGACCCAGTTGTATTTTGTTTAGCCAATCAAATTGTCCAGTTTTGAAATTGACCAATGAAAGCTCCCAACTCTATTTAAGCAAATTATGAAAATGTCGCCCAGTAGTATTTTGTTCAGCCAATCAAATTGTCTAGTTTTGAAATTGACCAATGAAATGGACGGAAGGCTTTATTTATCATTGATTAATATGAAAACAAAATATCAAATGTTTTAAAGTGAACAAAACGGACGAGTCATATGATAAAATATGATATCCTTTTACTTAGAAAGATATAGATATTGTTTCGTGCTCCGGTTGAATATATTACCACCAATAAGCATTTAATTCACATTGCAAACATCAATATGTTAATACAGTTAGAGGAACTACAAGGCGTAATCATAAAACTACAGCAGTGATTAGTTAATTCAGTTATTTAACCCTTAGAACCCTAGAACCTTGATGGTATCTTCCATCCCGGTTCAAAGGCATCAATTGGAAGAGTTCATGTTCGTTGTCTAGGGCTAGAAAAATTAGTATTTCATCGTGAAGCCTACCGTACAAATTCTCGAAAAAGTTGTGTACTTTACAAATCAGGGTCGTATCAGCATCCTAGAATGGAATCGGCCGCTCGGGTTCAAAGGGCTAAGAAACAAACATGTCTGATGGTATTGGTGAAGTCATTGAATATCCGGTCATATCATATTTCGATTGAGAAACATTTCTTGCGCCGATTCAAGGAAAATTAATATTTAAGATTTTGTTTTAGATTCAATCAGATGGAATATTTCAGTTGGAGGGAAAGATGAAGCGTATAGGATTAGTCTTCTTCCATGATATAACAGCGTCGAATTACTAACATAATTAAACTGGTGGTAAGGCTAGTCTTGTTCCAGGATATAACAGCGTAGAATTACTAACATAATTAAACTGGTGGTAAGGCTAGTCTTGTTCCATGATATAACAGCGTAGAATTACTAACATAATTAAACTGGTGGTAAGGCTAGTCTTGTTCCATGATATAACAGCGTAGAATTACTAACATAATTAAACTGGTGGTAAGGCTAGTCTTGTTCCATGATATAACAGCGTAGAATTACTAACATAATTAAACTGGTGGTAAGGCTAGACTTGTTCCATGATATAACAGCATCGAATTACTAACATAATTAAACTGGTGGTAGGGCTAGTCTTGTTCCATGATATAACAGCATCGGATTACTAACATAATTAAACTGGTGGTAAGGCTAGACTTGTTCCATGATATAACAGCATCGAATTACTAACATAATTAAACTGGTGGTAAGGCTAGTCTTGTTCCACGATATAACAGCATCGAATTACTAACATAATGAAACTGGTGGTAAGGCTAGTCTTGTTCCATGATATAACAGCATCGAATTACTAACATAATTAAAATGGTGGTAAGGCTAGTCTTGTTCCATGATATAACAGCATCGAATTACTAACATAATTAAACTGGTGGTAAGGCTAGTCTTGTTCCATGATATAACAGCGTCGAATTACTAACATAATTAAACTGGTGGTAAGGCTAGACTTGTTCCATGATATAACAGCGTCGAATTATTAACATAATTAAACTGGTGGTAAGGCTAGTCTTGTTCCATGATATAACAGCATCGAATTACTAACATAATGAAACTGGTGGTAAGGCTAGTCTTGTTCCATGATATAACAGCATCGAATTACTAACATAATTAAACTGGTGGTAAGGCTAGTCTTGTTCCATGATATAACAGCATCGAATTACTAACATAATTAAACTGGTGGTAAGGCTAGTCTTGTTCCATGATATAACAGCGTCGAATTACTAACATAATTAAACTGGTGGTAAGGCTAGTCTTGTTCCATGATATAACAGCATAGAATTACTAACATAATTAAACTGGTGGTAAGGCTAGTCTTGTTCCATGATATAACAGCGTAGAATTACTAACATAATTAAACTGGTGGTAAGGCTAGTCTTGTTCCATGATATAACAGCGTAGAATTACTAACATAATTAAACTGGTGGTAAGGCTAGTCTTGTTCCATGATATAACAGCGTAGAATTACTAACATAATTAAACTGGTGGTAAGGCTAGTCTTGTTCCATGATATAACAGCGTAGAATTACTAACATAATTAAACTGGTGGTAAGGCTAGTCTTGTTCCATGATGTAACAGCGTAGAATTACTAACATAATTAAACTGGTGGTAAGGCTAGACTTGTTCCATGATATAACAGCGTCGAATTATTAACATAATTAAACTGGTGGTGAGACTAGTCTTGTTCCAGGATATAATAGTGTCAAATTACTAACATAATTAAACTGGTGGTCTGAGAGCTGGATAACGACCCAACCAGTCTTACCGGGGACGTCACGTTACTAATATATCAGTTCTTATTGCCCATTACTAATGACTATTACATGTTTAGTAATAAAGTCTATTTGAAACTGTCGATGTAAAGCACGCGAAAGTAAAACCTTCATTGTCCTAAGTAAGAAAAAAATCCATTTTTAAATTTTAATTTTTTAGTCATAAATGTCACGAACCTATCAATATAAACTGAATAATCCTCATATAACACGAATTATGGTAACGTATGCTGTGGGAGAAGTCATCGAGTTAGTCAAAAATCTAAAACGTAGCTCACCTTTTGGCATATTTACTGGGCAGTCTAAATCCATAGTACGAAGCTTGTTGAGTGCTATTTTTTGGAGCTCCAGTCTTTCGGGTTCCGTCAGCTGAAGTAAGCTGATTGGTTTCAGAACAACCTTCCGACCACTGACACTGCACCACGTGCATGATCCCTAAAAACAAGAAAAGATAACTCACGTAAACAAAATTACAAAACAATTTATTCTTATTTTTTTGACGGAGAATGATATTTCTATACATTCCGAGTATAATATACGATAGATCCAACAAAATTATTTTATTAAATAAGAAACGGAAACATATACCCTTAAAAGTGTCTAAGGAGGAAATATTTGAATTATTTCTAGACATTCAATCGCGAATAATTTGAAATGTCACAATATTCCAGAATTAATAATAATAATAATACTTTTATAGCCTGGAACACACAAATGGTGCTCCTTAGTTGTACAAAACTGCAAAATGCAGTATGGAAACAAGCCAAGACCAATACCGGGTCTGGACCTGCGTCGCTGCATGCAATTGAATCGGCAAACAGGAAGTGGCTGTACGGCAGATCTGAAAATTGCATACACGATACAACTGATCATTATCAGGCTCCAGATGAAATATACAATCAATCTCTTGCATAGAAGCCGAGAAAAGTTTGACGAAACATTTCAGTGTTCGGTGGGTATAGTAAAATTTCAAAGTATCGGCAAACAGGAAGTGGCTGCACGTCAGATCTGAAAATTGCTTACACGATACAACTCATCATTATGAAGTAGCAGACCAAATATAAAATCATTCCCTTTCATAGAAGCCAAGAAAACCTTGACGAAAAAAGTGTTTCGGACGGACTGATGGACTAACGGACGGACAGAGTCGAGAGGTTACTAGACTTGCTCTGTCGCTGGCGACGCAGGTAAAAATAGTGTTTTGCTGAGATAATAAATCTCTTGTAAGTCGATCGATGCACGGTCCACAATCAGCACCCGACAGCCAAGTTTATTTGCTGTGTGAACCTTATGGATCGGTTGGGGCAGGCACGCCACGGGCAACTCGCATCAGCCATGCTGGCATCTGTTTTGGGGTGGGATGGTGAACCGAAGTGTCACAGAAATCAACATCATATAATTGTCAACTTAAAGATACAGTTAAAACTAGAAGTCCTGTCACAAACTGTGCGCTTATCTAGGCTTAAATGTGCGGAGAAATTGCGCGTAATTGCCATATCGAATGACATCCAAACTACGGCAGGTTCTCCTGGTTACTCATAGCAAACACAGGCAATGCTTCTGCCAATGGACCTCCGGGTTACCCGGAGGTCCATTCGCTGAAACACTGCTTGTGCACAGGCCATATGTACATAATTTGATAGCCTTACTATGGTCATAACGCGTAGATTAATGCGCAGATCGACGTCCTATTTGTGCGCATTTCATGACAGGACTTCTAGTTTTAACTGTAGAAACAACTTGTACAAAACATCGTCTAACAACTAACATTCTGAAGAATGCATAAATATCTCAAATTTTCAAGTGAATACCGCACTTTTTTTTCCAGAGAGGACAAAAAAAATAATAATTTCATGAATTATGGTATAACAAGTCTTCACGAGGTAAACGATTTCGGTACAAGAGAAAGTGTGGGATAGTTTTCGAAGCATTTGGAGAAAAGGTGTTGGTCGTTAAGCTGTGCTTGCAGTCTAGAGAAACACTGATTATCTCATTGTGCAAAGAAAACTGTCGTATTGTAATAGGTTGCATTACAGGGCTACCTCAGGCCGCGCCGTATTAACCATGGACGGGGCCCTAGGCTTTTAGGTGCCTCGGAGAGGGGACCCATCCGGTAGTTCAATCTTTCACCCCACTGCAGCTGGCACCCTGACCCTGGTACGGTAGGCACTATGCCACCGTACATAGCCCTATATCCATTTTGCGGGTCTCCTGCTAGGAGTTTTACTGGGATACATAACATCCGAGATGTTTTACGTAGTCAAGGGAGATAATCACCCTTAAGAAATGAACCAAAAAGTGGACTACATCCATAAATAAAGTTACGTGTGGTTTGAAATGTACAGAATCAAATAAACATGAGAAGATTTGTGAACAGCACAACCTGAAATGGATTTTGTATTGCGGTCTAACGACACTTTCGACAGACATGGTCACCTCGTGTTGATAGTTTTACGGGTGGAGAGGAAGCCGGAGTACCCGGAGAGGAGAACCACAGAGCAGCGCGAGCAATTATCAGACACCCCAACGTACTAACACCACACAAGCAGGGTTAGCATTGGCTGAAGACAAGCGAACCATCGACGCGCAGTACGCCTAGTACACAATGCCACCTTGCGTAGGCAATTGGGATGAAGTGCCTTGCCCAACGACACAAGGCGAATACCTTGGGGACGACTGAATCGTGGACCTTTAGGTTTGAAGCCCAATGCCGTCACCACTGAGCCATTGCCGGATGCCACAAAGAATAATCATAATGTGGCAGCTGTAAAAGGTTTCTAGAATATTTAAGTGATAAAAACAGACATCGTCTTTGAAAGTTATACAAAAGGGTGACATGATAAGTCGGCACGTTTTATTGTTATTACCTGGATGCAAGGAAGAAGATCAGAAAATTACTGCAATCGGAACATATTACCAATATGACAAATTTGTTGCAAATTAAAATCTGTTGGGTTAAATCGACCCAACGCAACTGGGCTGAGTGAATATGAACCCAACTGGGTTCATATTCACTCAACTCAGTTGATTTAGGCTGATCTTTGACACGGTACACAGCACCGTGTCAGAAATACGGCCTAGGGTATATACAATTCTGACTAGCTATATGGGGGTGGGTGGGAGGAGGGGGATGGGGGGGGGGGCTACATACCCTTCAAAGAACCCACATAACTAATTTAGTTACCCATTGTGTTTTTATATATATTTCATTGTGGTGTTTATTCTCAGTTGTAGACATTGCTTATAAATGTCAGCTTATTGTAGAATATATCAGGTACGTTCTCCTAAAGTCAAAATAATCGCGTTTAGAACTCGGTATAATATGCACGCACACTAAAAACAACTCATTCCTTCGCTTACAGACTCCCACATTCGTTGGTTTGCTTTCTAATCCGTCCTCTGTTCGCACCTTCGCTCCATTGCCTTCGCCACCTCCATCCCAACACTAATCCCTCACTCACCCAGCACCCTAAAGTCCTACACAATGAATTGTTGATTTAATACACGCTCTCATTCGTACGCATTATTTATGTTACCACAGCTATATATCCTGGGATCTCTCAACGTTCACAACATCCGTTACCTTTCTATTTCCGGAAAAATTTCCGATTGTGGACTGTATTAAACGTAACGAATTTCTTCACTCGCTACGCAAAATGGATATTACACACATAACAAACTTACATTGTACCGTTTCTATTGACTCCTAAAAGTATATGACTGCAGACTTTTATTTGTGTTTCTATTTCTGGGCCAGCTAGACCCGCGGCGCCTACTATCCCGGGGCCTGGTGTTACGAACCTGGTTTTGCTGGCTCAATCAACCTTTCGCTTTTGAATCTACTTCTTCAACCTTTTGCGCGAAATATTAAAAGTTCAACCTATGGGAATGGTTTTGCTGCATGAAATTGCAGTATTTTGACATACTGAGACGGTTAATTTCTGGTAACAGTCATTGATTAAGCGACAAAAATACACAGATGGTTAATTCCTGCACTCTAAATCGGTTGGGTTAAAAATCAACCCAAATCGACTGGGATGAGTGAATATGAACCCAATTTGGGTTCATATTCACTCAACCCAGTCGATTTGTGTTGATTTTTAACCCAAGCGATTTTAGAGTGTGGTAACAATCACTGATTACAAGACATCAATACTCAGACGGTTAATTTCTAGTAACAATCCTTCATTCCGTGAATTCACTCAACAGAGGTCAGCAAAATGATTATTAAGTTGTATTAGTCGAAATTCATATTGGCAAGAAATGTAATATTTTTGTGTTGATAAGTACAGTGTGAAGGTGACAGTAATTTCGTACCGGAAGCTTCCACCTCCAGAGCTTAACATTCATGTGTCAAATATCATTAACAAGATATTTATCATACATCACCAATGAGATATTTGCTGAACCAGCATATTTTGGCCAGAGGACAAACTATTACTTGCTTACTCCTACACTTCATATATCACCAATATTATGTTTATCATCAATTTGAGTAAATATAGTCTGTAGAATTCCATAGATATGGTAGCAATACAAATTCTGTGGAAATCAAATTATAAAACTGGTTATAATACACGCTGCAAATATGATTTATTTATTTATTTATTTATTGGTGTTTAAGGTCACATACTTATGCGCAATGGCTAATAGTGACCGTGACAGTTTTACGGGTGGAGGAAGCCGGAGTACCCGGAGAGAACCACAGAGCAACGACGAGCAGCTGCCAGCTCCCCAACATCGTAACTCCGCACTGCAGCGCAGGCAGGGTTAGATTGGTTGAAGACATGCGCACCATCGACGTGCAGTACGCCTTAGCACACGGCGTCATCGTGCCCCCATGTGGGCAATCGGGGTTAAGTGCCTTGCCCAAGGATGCAAATATGATAAATAAATCCCAAATGCACTTTGATTCACAAACACAATCGGATCAATAAAACTATTCAATGATAGGACAATTTTAACCCTTTGTCCAACGACCAAAACCGGCCAGCGCTATTCTCAAAAAATCGCCTATCAGTTTTCATTATATTTTAATTTTGTGTCTCAAAAACATAGGTTATGACCCCTCTTTGGAACGAGCTCGTAGAGCTCGTTCCAATGAGGGGTCATAACCTATATTTTCGATACCAAAAAATGAAAACATTAATTATTCAAGAATTTTCTTCGCAAGTGTCGTCAGCTTTTCATGTTAGGTGAAGGGTTAAGAAAGAAATTTTACAAATTCACTCAGAAAAGTGCACTTTTGTGGTTCATCAGAACTCCGACGCCTAACGTCATCAGCAGTGAAATCTCAATTATTTCATCGACACTATTTCTGCTTCTTTGGTCTGAATATAACCAATAAGTTAATGGAATGCCTCCTAGAAATGTTCAAAATCTACAGAATGCAGCAGTGGCAACGCGGTGGGTTTGTGGAATACTCGCGCGTCATTGCATCCAACTGTTTCGAATTGTTACGAATGTGCGGTTGCCAATTACAAGATATGCTCATCGACATATAATGACATTTTATATTGGCTTTAGGTATGTTCTTTGAATGCTGGTGTACACCATTGAACTAATAAATTTAACACAGTATTTGTTTTTCAGTGATAAGTATATCGTTCATAGTGTACACAGGAATATGTTAGAAACTCATTTCTACCATTGCTTGGTCGTCTGAGTTGAGATTTCGGTTACACCAAACGAGAAACATATTTTTTGTCAATTTCTGCCACCTTCTATAACAACAAATGTCTGGCAATTAACTTCTTCATCTAACACGAAAAGCAGACGGCACTTGCAAACAACATTCTTGAATAACTAAATATTCTCATTGTTTGCATCACAAACAGAGCTTATGACTCCTCATTGGAACGAGCTCAACGAGCTCGTTCCAATGAGGGGTCATAAACTATGTTTTAGAGACAACAAATAAAAACATTATGAAAACTGAATGGTAATTTTTGTGAATAGCGCTGGCCGGCGTTTGCCGCTACGTTGGGTAAAGGGTTAACCTTTCATATTAAAAAAATAACGTTCCTATAAACCACTCCACAAAGCATGTACGAAAATACTCAAGGTTTAACTTCACTTAATTGCGTTTCTATTATAATTCCATACAAGACAATTTGATATTAATTTCGCCATCCGAGCATTCCATATTGGCTGTTGCAGCAAAAGTTTTCTTCGGGTCGTGAATTGCATAACTTGCGGATAATCAATATCATGATCGCTTATCCCTAACTCCCCTGTCACTAACACTTCTACCCCGCGGAAACCCCGGGATGAAGCAGTACCTGTTCACTGCGGTAAACGGGCTAAGTTTTACTGGTGAAATAGGACCCCGTCACCAATGCTTGAGAGATACAAACCCTCTCTAAAATGGGCAACATGGCTTTTTGACACTCACCCTGGGTCTTGAGTTGATACTCATGTTGCGGTCATGATTAGGCATTGTGCAAAATATGTGACCCTAAACACCGATAAATAAATAATAATGACAGTTTTACGGGTGGAGGAAGCCTGAGTACCCGGAGAGAACCACCGACGAACAACTGTCAGCCCTCAACATTCTAACTGTGTTCAAGCTCCGCTCAAGAAGGGTTACATCGGTTGAAGACATGAGCACCATCGACGTGAAAGTACACCTTAGTACACGGCGTCATCGTGCCCCCATGTAGGCAACTGCGATAAAGTGCCTTGCCCAAGGACCCAACGCGGGTCGTCCCGGAAGCGGACCGAACTCGGCACCTCTAGCGTAGAAGTCCAACAGTCAACAATTGAGCCACCGCGTTCCCAGCAACATGGTTGCAGTAAAAAAAGTGATGAACAAAAAAAAAGTGAGCATGCGTGTCAGAAACATTTTAGTGTGAATGGTGAAGACAGTTGAAGACTATTATAATCCCTGATGGGTACGGGTGTGCGATGGGAAAATCTCACCCGAGGGCAAGATATTTGGGCCAGACACGAGGCTTGCCGAGTGTCTGGACCAAATATCTTGTCCTGAGGGTGAGATTTTCCCATCCCACACCCGGACCCATCAGGGATTATTTTTCTCCCCCCACCACACAGTGGTTACGCTAGCCAGAGGTAATCGGCGGTCACGTGCTGATATAATCAATTCATTTGGTATTCGTTGTTTTGAAAAACTAATGACACCATCGGAAAGAGCACGCAAAAGTTATGTATATACCAAAGGAATATACCACGAAATCATTTAGGAACGGTGGCATCTTGGGGTTTAAAGAGTTTTAGAGCACCAAACTTTGAATACACGGCATTCTGATGACGTCAATATGAATTAGTTGGTAGCCAAATACTATGCATCGCGTCATAATAACGTAATAAATGTATAACGTCACGTGGGTGGGGTGGGATACATCTGTCTCTCCCTGCTATCTCACCCTGGACAGACGTATGTTACACATGCAGTGGGGGGAGAAAGTTGAAGAAACAAAGATAGTAGCGGTGCAATAGAAAGACGGAAAGGACACTGGAGAGAAAGTGAAAATGAAAAGTCGTGTAATAAAGACCAGTGCAGTATATCACGAGAAACTAAATTTCGTATTAGAAAATGAAGTTTGGTTAAAACATATTAGATGATTTACGTAAAAGAAGCAGGTTTGCTGAAGGGAAATAAAATGACACCCAAAGTTTTTTGTGGTAGTGATTACCACCTGTTCCCCTCACATCAGCTTAGATGACCAAATAAGCTCGGTATACCTGACACTGAAAACAGCGATACCATACACGCTGAAATTGTTGCTAAAACAATTTTCGATTCGCTTGAGATAAAATAAGACATAAAATTATTTTAAATTTTCATATCGATTTTCAAGGTGAGGAGATATGCACCATTAACATCGTAAAACACACTCTATTCAATTCAGTATCAATATGTTATGATAAATTATTTAGCCTATGTAACAGGTATTTGTTGTATTGCTTGAACAAAATGAAAGATAACATCTCGACGGGGGAGATAAAGTAACTCCCAGTTTGTTGTACATGTCGTTCTACGTGTTGTTGATTTGTATATGGGCTTATGGGAGTCAATAACCCTTGTACTTCAGACCGATAAATGCTAGAAAATCTTTTCTCATACATTCTAGAATTTAGTCGACGTTAACGTGTGTGAAACAATTAACATTATAAATTATTGTGATGAATTGACGGTAACATGGTCTGAGGTTTGCGGCTCGGAGCTTTTGTTCAACCGAGACGCGAAGCGTTGAGGTTGAACATACGCTCCGAGCCGCAAACCTCAGACCATGTTACCGTCAGTTCATCACAATAACGTATATGTTCCAATGAGACACTACCCACATCCCAAAATCTACATCTCGAAACACGACAGGCTTATTTACTAAACTTGTTCAAGGCAACTTTTCACGATCACTGGTTTAGTAAATAAGCCTCTCGTGTACCCCTCGATGGCATTGGATAAATAACCACTAAACCAGATAAACTCCTTCCATCTCATATATTGGTTTGTAATTTAAACAACACTTCATACGGAACACCATCTACAGCACGTGCGAAGAATCCAGAAAATGAAGCAGCTTGCTAGTCACTCCATTGATGAAGCAATTACGAAACGGGCGAAGTCATTTCAAATATTTCGCGCTGTGACGTCAGAAGGTAACATGTGCTACTAGAGCCGTAAACATAAAAGAAATTAGACCAGCTCTCACCCAATTAGAGGGCGAAAATTTACTCTTATTGGAACATATACATACATACGTGTACGCGGATATGAGATTTCATCAAGCCGGAGAAGAAGACGAGGTATTCTGTCGACCAATCAGCTATTTCAACTCAGTTTCTGAATGAATAATAATTTAAGTGAACGGAATTCCCATACTTTCATTATTCGATTTATTTTTGTTTATATTTTTGGTGAGCCCGTTGGGATAGCTCGCTGGGAAAGCCCCTTGCAATGATATGCCCAGTGACGTAGTAGTATAGACGGGCAATACACCGAAAAAATACCAATCGATACCGATACCATGGGGATACCGAAAAACCAAACCGAACCAATCGTTGTGATTTTCAATTTTTTTTACATTCATTATTTACAGTTAAAACTAGAAGCCCTGTCACGAACTGCGCGCTAATCTAGGCTTAATTGCACGTATGAATTGCGCGCATTTGCCATATCGAATGGCACCTAAAGCACGGCAGGTTCTCCTGGTTACTCACAACAAACACAGGCAATATTTCTGCCATTGGACCTCCGGGTTACCCGGAGGTCCATTGGCTGAAACATAGCTTGTGTACAGGCCATATGTACAGAATTTGACAGCCTTACTGTGGTCATAACGCGTAGATTAACGCACAGATCGACGTGCTATTTGTGCGCATTTCATGACAGGACTTCTAGTTTTAACTGTTCAAGTACCTGTTGAGGCTTGATAACAGCTGAAATGTTCATTTTCAAGAAAGAAGTGACTGATTTTCATTTCAGTTTTGTTAACCTACAGCGGACTGGCAACTATCCTGAATTCCAATTACAGTACAACATGTACATGTCCAATTGCTTATTAGTGATTTCTAGTCAGGTCTTGGCTGCCTGTTCAGGCAGCCAAGACCTGACTAGAAATCACTACCCAGGTGATTCATATATTGTCGGCAGGACTGCCTAAAGATGGCATGGCTAGGCCACATGCTCGGAGATTGCAAAAGCCAGAAATAGGTCTTTGAAAATCACGGTGCGTTTAGAACAAGTCACAAAAGTACTGTAGATTTGATTTGTGGTCGTAAAAGAATATCACTGTTGGGCTCATTAGCAGTGTCATTTATACCTATTGTGTAGAATGATGCTACAACTACCTGGATACTGTTTTTTATGTGAATTCCTCCTTGGCACTATCAGCAAATCTCAGTCACGTCAGATACCGAATACCGAACTGATACCAAGGTACACCCCCTATAAAAACCGAAACTGATACCTAACTCAAAATTCCAATACCGCCCATCTCTACGTAGAAACATTTCGAACTGGGATGGAGGCGGAGGTTGGGGTAACACAAAGGCACCCACATCACATTGATATATACTAGTGGTGGCCCATGTGCCTTTTTTTGGAACGGTAGGAATAGAATACACTTGAGAAAAATGCACACCTTTGGTGGCGTATTTAAAGTCTTCCCGGGGAACTGAAACATTCTATGCGTTAAATATGGCGCTAAATTGTGCATTGGATTGATTTAAAAAAGGCCGTAGAAGAGAGACATATTACGATTGAATGTTCCGTCACATCGAAGATTAAAGAGTCTACGCATCCGAGAAAGGCCGTAGAAGAGAGACATATTACGATGGAATGTTCGGTCACATCGAAGATTAAAGAGTCTACGCATCCGAGAAAGGCCGTAGAAGAGAGACATATTACGATGGAATGTTCCGTCACATCGAAGATTAAAGAGTCTACGCATCCGAGAAAGGCCGTAGAAGAGAGACATATTACGATTGAATGTTCCGTCACATCGAAGATTAAAGAGTCTACGCATCCGAGAAAGGCCGTAGAAGAGAGACATATTACGATTGAATGTTCCGTCACATCGAAGATTAAAGAGTCTACGCATCCGAGAAAGACCGTAGACGAGAGACATATTGCGATGGAATGTTCCGTCACATCGAAGATTAAAGAGTCTACGCATCCGAGAAAGGCCGTAGAAGAGAGACATATTACGATGGAATGTTCCGTCACATCGAAGATTAAAGAGTCTACGCATCCGAGAAAGGCCGTAGAAGAGAGACATATTACGATGTAATGTTCCGTCACATCGAAGATTAAAAAGTCCACCATCCGAGAAAGGCCGTAGAAGAGAGACACATTACGATGGAATGTTCGGTCACACCGAAGATTAAAGAGTCCATGCATCCCAATCCTGCAAATTCTCAATAAGATTGCATTGACGGGTTGGTGAAAATAACTATATCTCTTCTCTGCTTCCGTCTCACTGTGCCTCTCAACTATTTATTGAAAAAGTTGGTGGTGAGAGCACGTGCCCATTGTGTCATCTCCATCTCTACTTTCTACGTCATTGGGTATGTCATGACTCATCACCAGCTCTGTATTGGAATAGAGTGTTGTTGTTTTTTGTTTTTGTTTGTTTGTTTTGTTTGTTCTTCAAAAACGTTTATGACGCTCAAATCGGAGTGTTACAGGAAACAACGGCTCTACAAATGGACGGATAAACAGACAGATTCCAGTAAATATAGCCGCAGTGTAATATACCCAGAACAGATGTGAAAATACAAGTCCTAAAAGCTTTCTCTGGAACGTTTATGAAAGTTAACAAATCCGTCATATTTTTTTTGTTGGTTTATACCAGACAACCAGGTTAAGTGAGAATATACGTAAAATAAAAAGATTCTAAAACGAAAGTTAATAAAAGCAATTTGTCTGTCTGTATAATAAAAGACTGAGACAACATACAGTTAACCACAAAACAGAGTGTACCTTTTGTAAAAAAAAAATGATCAGGTGGTGATATATTTCCACAAGCACTGAGACAAAATGCAAAGGCATAAACCGCGATAACACCGTACCTCGTGAGGGTCACGCCGTACCTCATGCGGGTCACACCGTACCACATGCGGATTACAGCGTATCTCGGGCGGATAACACCGTGTCTCATGAGGGTAACACTGTAACCCGTGCGGATAACACCGTAATCTACGCGGATTACACCGCACCTCGTGCGGATAACACCGTGCCTCACGTACATAACACCGTACCTCATGCAGATAAAACCGTACCCCACGCGAATAACAACATACACTAAGCGGATTACGCAGTACCTCATGCAGATAACACCGTACTCATGCCGATAACGTCGTATCCCACGCGGATGAAACAGTACCTCATGCGGATAACAACGTATCCGTGCGGATAACGTCATACCCCCTTCCCCCATCGGATAATACCGTGCCGCATGCGTTTAACGTCGTACCCCATGTGGATAACACCGTACGTCATGCGGAAAACACCGCACCACATGCGGATAACGTCGTACCCCATGCGGATAGCACCGTACTCCATGTGAATAACACCGTACCGCATGCGGATAACACCATACCCATGCGGATAACGTCATACCCAATGCGGATAACGCCGTTCCTCGCGCGGATAACACGGTACCTCGTGCGGATGACAGTGTACCTCAAGCGGATAACATGGTACCTCATGCGGATAACAACGTACCCATTGCAACCTGCTACAGCTTCTGTGCGGGTAAGCTGTCAGCCGATATAAATTCGCTTTCTTATTTCAAAATTTCATTGAGTCTATCGATAGAGGAATACGCATCTAGTAGCCATGCCAACAACTTCGCTACGTGTGTCGAATTATGACTAGCGTCTTGATCGGTGATTGGAGAGTTGCACCCCCAACTCACACCCCTCCCTCACTCACAAACTCAGAATTGTGGACGTGCCACTCAGAATGCACTACCATAGCAATATAAACATGCGATATTACAGTTACAACTAGAAGTCCTGACATGAACTGTGCGCTTATCTAGGCTTTATTGCGCGTATCAATTGCGCGTAATTGCCATATCGAATGACACCCAAACCACGGCAGGTTCTCCTGGTTACTCAGAGCAAACACAAGCAAAGTTTCTGCCAATGGACCTCCGGATTATCCGGAGGTCCATTGGCTGAAACATTGCTTGTACACAGGCCATATGTGCAAAATTTGATAGCCTTACTATGGTCATAACGCGTAGATTAACGCGCAGATCGACGTGCAATTTGTCCGCTATTTCATAACAGGACTTCTAGTTTTAACTGTAGTTTTGAATATTTTAGATGCAGCAAATACAGTTAACAATTTAAGAGCGTAGAATCAAGAAAGGAAACTTCCTTCTTACGTATTCCGTACAAACTTATCAATAATACGACAAAACAAAGAAATAATTGTATAAAGTATGTCAGAACGAGTAATACTGTTCCATTATAAACCCCTCCTCTCAAAAGTATAAAATGTTCATAACGATCGCATTCCAGGGCGGCTGACTTGCTTCAAATTGGACAGCACGACATTCAGATTGATAAGTTGCTTCCAAATAAGGCAACAATTTCCTGTCACATTAATATTACATTCTCTGTACTCAGGTGCAAAGCGAATTTTTCCGCGTCTCAAAGAAACCTGAAGGCGTAATGAATGGCAATTGGTTCTTAAAAAAGACTGATTCATTAACACTTTCTCAAGCAAATTACCCAAACCCACATCTGCGCCCTCTCGTTCTATCATTTAGCATTGGCTCTCGTGCCATATCGATTAACCCATTCACACACGCGTGTCGTTCTGTGTTTATGCTGACTTGTGGAGTTTACGCGGAATTGGCCGAGTAGGAGGGACATATCGTAACAAAGGCCTGAAACAGTTCTCGTTGCTTCAACAATATGCGTGCCTCTTAGAGAATAATACTAACTATGCCCGCGATATTTCAGGTTATATACTCCCCCAACAAAGTATATACCCCCTCCCCCAATCTCTCCAACCCAACAAAGGACACAGCCTCCTCAATCTCTCCCACCCATCAAAGGATCTAACCTTCCAAATCTCTTCCACCCAACAAAGGACATAGCCTCCTCGATCTCTTCCACCCAAAACAGGATATGGCCTCCTCAATCTCTCCCACCCAACAAAGGACATAGCCTCCTCGATCTCTCCCACCCAAAACAGGATATAGCCTCCTCAATCTTCCCACCCAACAAAGGACATAGCCTCCTCGATCTCTCCCACCCAAAACAGGATATAGCCTCCTCGATCTCTCCCACCCAACAACGGATATATCCTCCTCAATCTCCCCACCCAACAAATGATACAACCTCCTCAGTATCTCCCAACAAGGATATAACCTTCTCAATCTCTCCCATCCAACAGAAGGTATAGCCTCTTCAACCTCTCTCACCAAAAGGATATAACCTCCTCAATCTCCCCATCCCACAAATGATACCGCATCTTCAGTATCTCTCAACACACAATATAGCCTCCCCATTATCTGTCTCCCAACAAACCATATAGCTTCTCCAATCTCCATGACAAGAATATAGCCCCCTCACGCACCCCAACAAGGATATAACCTTCTAAATATCCCCACCCAACAAAGGATATAGCTTCCTGAATCCCCACAACAAGAATATAGCCTCCTCAATCTCTCCCAACAAGGATATAACCTCCTCAAACTATTCCACTGAACATAGGGTATAGACCCCTCAGTCTCTTCTACCCAACTATGTATATAGCCTCATTATCTCCCAACAAGGATATAACCTTCTCAGTATCCCCACCCAGCAAAGGTTATAGCCTCTCCTGAATCTCCACAACAAGAATATAGCCTCCTCAATCTCTCCCAACAAGGATATAACCTCCTCAAACTATTCCACTGAACATAGGGTATAGACCCCTCAGTCTCTTCTACCCAACTATGTATATAGCCTCATTATCTCCCAACAAGGATATAACCTTCTCAGTATCCCCACCCAGCAAAGGTTATAGCCTCCCCAAATCTCTCCCGACAAAAGATATAGTCTCCTCAATCTCTCCCAACAAGGATATAACCTCCTCAAACTATTCCACTGAACATAGGGTATAGACCCCTCAGTCTCTTCTACCCAACTATGTATATAGCCTCATTATCTCATTATCTCCCAACAAGGATATAACCTTCTCAGTATTCCCACCCAGCAAAGGTCATAGCCTCTCCTGAATCTCCACAACAAGAATATAGCCTCCTCAATCTCTCCCAACAAGGATATAACCTCCTCAAATTCTCCCACCCAACAGAGGGTATAGACCCCTCAGTCTCTCCCATCCAGCTATGTATATAGCCTCCCCAAATCTCTCCCGACAAAAGATATAGCCTCCTCAATGTCTCCCAACAAGTATACAGCCTTCTCAATATCCCCACCCAACATAGGATATAGCCTCCTCAATCTCCTCAACAAGATTATAGCTTCCTCAATCTCTCCTAATAAGGATATAACCTCCTCAGTCCCCCCCCCCCAACAAAGGGTATAGCCTCCACAATATCTACCAACAATGATATCACCTCTTGAATATTCCCACCCAACAAAGGATATAGCCTCCTCAGTCTCTCCGACCCAACTATGTATATGGCCTCCTCAAATCTCTCCCAAGAGAAACAAATAGCCTCCTTACTCTCTCCCAACACAAAATATAACCTCCTCAATCTCTCCCAACAGAGGATATAGCACCCTCAATCTCCCCCACCCAATAAAATTTATAATGGTTTCAATCTCCCCACCCAATAAACGATATGGTCACCGAAATCTCTCTCTGTAGACAAGTAGAGTTCTCTTATCACAACGCAGTCTTTTTCAAGATCTCAGCGCTTATATTTCATCTAAATTTGGGAGAATGGAAGCGAGAATCCATACCTGCAATGTGTGTTCTAGGATTCCATGAGGCCACCATGGTTGAACCCCTGTTGTATACTGACAATTAAACCTTTACCAACAAAGCTTTTAAGTTTTAAAACATACACTAAATTTGACATTTAAAAAAAAACAAAAAACAATATTTACCGAAAAACCATACAAAATATGGCTGTTATTGGAACCTGCTCATTGAATCCGTCCCAATGACAGCCATACAGTTAAAACTAGAAGTCCTGACATGACATGTGCACAAATAGCACGTCGATCTGTGCGTTAATCTGCGCGTTATGACCATAGTAAGGCTATCAAATTCTGTATATATGGCCTGTACACAAGCAATGTTTCAGCCAATGGACCTCCAGATGGAGGTCCATTGGCAGAACATTGCCTGTGTTTGCAATGCGTAACCAGGAGAACCTGCCGTGGTTTGGATGCCATTCGATGTGGCAAATGCAATTAAGCCTTGCTAAGCGCCCAGTTCGTGACAGGACTTTTAGTTTTAACTGTATTTGCACAACTTTACTGATAACGTTTGAGGATATTTCATATCATGTTAGCTTTGTATTGGTTAATTTGTTGCCTCTGTGTTAGGTAAAGAGTTAAACTGACTCCATTGTTTTCACGTGAATCTTAGCAGAGGTGCAGCGTTAATCTACATGGATGTTCGACGTTTTGTTGCGCGAATGGATTGTTCTTGGATTCTGGTCGAAATTTTAGAACTGAGATCCAGCGGTGATTTCAACCCAAACAAACTTATTCCAGATCCAAATTTAATATCTCACCAAGAAGAATAAACAAAAATCTTATCTCATGATTTCCCGCATTCTGATTTTCACCACCGACTTTCCATAGTATAGGTGGATGGAGGCGAGCAAAGAAAGTTACGGAAACACGACTGCGTCAGGATCCGTACGACATCTCATCTCCGCTTTGGTGACCACAGTACTGTTTTTTTATCAAACAAACTGCACGTGCTTCTCTTTTATCCTAATGCACATGTCTCTCTGTAGGCCTGTTGTGCGTGTCTCTTCGTAGGCCTATTGTGCGTGTCTCTCTGTACTCCTATGCGCGTGTCTCTCCGATTATAAAGGAGACTTGGAACGTTTGAAACTCAATGACCTCTTGATACCAACAAGTGCACGAATGTTAGACTAATGCTTTGGAGGTGTCTTCGTTGGTTATTTACAAAAAAAAGCCAATCCACTTGTCACATCAAGGTACAGTTTTGTCAAAGATGGATAACACCCGTCCATTTAAATACAAAAATCTGATGTTGTGACTTCTTTCTCTGGTGCTAAATATTTGCACTGATGGGACCCCTAACGACAAATAACAGTTATTACAATGACTGAAAGGCGAAAGCCACATTAAATTGTTGTTCATTTAGCTGTAATCAAGGAAATACTGGTAAAAGGGATGTTAAAACAATTCAATAATTATAAACTTGATTCGTGAAAGGTAAATAACTAAGTTAGAATAATATCGATTGTTCGTCCTTTTTCTCTTCTTCTCTACTTTAAAGATTGGTCGGAACAATTCGAGGTCTATTATTAGTTTCATGGTTAGTCTTTGACTTGCTCTGGCATAAATTAATATTATATCAAAATTCGAACAGAAGGAAACTTTACTTACAATCTATACTCAGAATATATCAGTTACAGACCTATCATAAGGAAGTATCCCGGGAGGGTCATAGGGGTCGTACGACCCCTACCCCTACCCCCCTTTCCCGAATCCCAAAGGTCTGCGGCCGATATTCTCTACAACAATCTAATATAGGCCTACATTGAGTTTGATTCAACCCCCCCCCCTCCCAACACGAAATTTTTGATCACTGCTGATATCAAATATTGAAAATTCCCCCCAACCACCACCACCACCGATTGTCAAAGGTCAAGTTGGAGGAGATTATGGGAGGGGTCATCCCCTCCCATAATCTCCTCCAACTTGACTCTGGCCAAGGCTTGGCCCATAGCCAATTTTTCAGTCTTTTCAAATGCCAGACATTCTCATCCTTGAGTAGCATTGTGGGCGACCCCCCCCCCCCACCGCCCCCAGCGCCCCCCCCCCCCCCCCCCATCCTTAGAAAATGCTGACTGCACCCCTGGATAACTTACACTTACTAGGATAGTTACAATACACTGTTTTTGTGCAAACAGCGCATCTAGTGGTTTGCACTCCAACCTTTAACGGGGGATAAAAGTTCTCTAAATGTATCCAATTGGTGGAAAATAAATTGAGGTTGTAAGTGTGAATAAAATGTTACATTGCATGTTTTGAAAATATATATAAAATATTGGTGATAACTGTCTTCTGACAAGTGTGAGAGAAGAAACAAATTGGGTGGGGTAGGTAAAAAAGTATGTCTGTTTTATTCAGTGCGAATCTGGACGGGAGTACAGGAATCACCAAATTTAAAGGCAAAGGTCACATGGCGACCTATATTATATTAGTATAGTTATTTCATAATGTGCTAAACTAAATGGATATATGGTTGTTTTTGCTAAAATCAGCTCAGTGAGATCAGGAGAAGGGGAAAGATTTGTACTGTCGCCAATGGAAAAAACCGAGTATTGTGACCTATCTTAGGACAGTTATGTTCAAACGGAAGTGATGTCATCGTCGCAATGAATATTGGTCGTCATAGTGCACGTTGCAGGTAGTCATGCTGTTATGTCATACCGCATGTGATAACATTTGTGACGTCACATCGCAATGCATCATCGGAAATTGCATGTTCTCAAGATAGCGCATGATATAACGTCATAACGATAATTCAAGTTCGAGGCTATAGATCAATCGCGTAATCAGTGACGACATGAGTCACGTGATCAGTAGTGTCATTTATGACGTTGTTGAATAAACAGACGCCAGTCGTGTTTTTTACGTCGTAACAGGATTTCCCCCTATGCAAATATCACCTGGTGGTATCTTCCATGTCAGTTTAATGACAGCAATTGGAATAGTCCATATTTATTATTTGGAGGTAGACTAATTAATATTTTTTTCGTGCAGCCTCTTGGCTGCTCGTTAAAAATATTGATTGGTCTACCCCCAAACACTCACTTAGCACCCATCATACTAAATGATATTATGACGTTTTCCTGGTCCGAAAAGCGGCCTCTCGAATTCAGATGATTAACTGTTTGATAATGAGGTCAACAGCTCGACGTGCAAATTTGTGGATGTTGTTCTCTTTGGAGGTTTGAAAGATACTCTCCACGGTCAGGGTCGTATCGTGTCGCACAGTTTTGTGTGTAGACGAAGCGGGGGGATACTAGAGAATTACTAGTCAACGGTGAGTAGCTGTGGGACTTTTCATCTTTCTTACCCCGCACGAGCAACACAAGACAGATGACGCGGCTCGAGGTCGAACAGCCGATCTCAAGGTCAATATTCAAGTCAATGAGACACAGTTCTCCCAAATATGTCGGCAGCGATATTAATGCAGTATGTACACAAGCGCCTGTTACTGTTGAGGCGCTATGTTCTATAAAGGTAGAAAACACACACAGGCTGGTACCAGTCTTCATCTGAGGCCAACCACAGCATTTTCTCGTACTGTAGCCAGCTCGTTTCACACATTCATGTAGCTGCTGTCAGGAAAGTTATCCAAGTATTCCTGGGTACATCATCTAATGGACCGGATTCCTGCATTCGTCTTTTGATGGTGTGCAATGGTACAATGGTTAATGTGTTGGACTTCCGAATGACACGTAGTGTTGCCGGCGGTTCAATTCACAGCCTGGTATCAGATATCAATCTTCCAAATTCCTCAGAAACATCACTGTGTCCTTCAATATACTCACTCTGTCTCTATTTTTTTAATTTATTCTTTAATAGTTTTTTTTTTTTTTTTTTTTTTGGGGGGGGGGGGGGGGGGTGATATCGAAAATGAAGAACTGCGAGTAGAGGCAATTCTTCATTTTCGACGTCCAAAAAAAAAAAAAAAGTGGAAATTCCCAAGTCATCAGAAAACATTTGCAAGCAAAATTTGATATTTTTTTAAGAACCCAGAAACCTTCCCCCACCCCTCCCCAACCCCCCCCCCCCCCCAAAAACAAAAAAAATCAAAGAAACCTCATACAGTTAAAACCAGAAGCCATTGTCATGAAATGCGCACAAATAGCACGTCCATCTGCGCGTTAATCTACGCGTTATGGCCATAGTAAGGCTATCCAATTATGTATATACAGTTAAAACTAGAAGTCCTGTCACGAATAGTGCGCTTTTCTAGGCTTAATTGCGCGTTAGAATTGCGCGCAATTGCCATATCGAATGGCATCCACAGCACGGCAGGTTCTCCTGGTTACTCATAGCAAACACAAACAATGTTTCTGCCAATGGACCTCCGGGTTACCCGGAGGTCCATTGGCTGAAACATTGTTTGTACACAGGCCATATGTACAGAATTTGATAGCTTTACTTGGGTCATAACGCGTACATTAACGCGCATATCAACGTGCTATTTGTGCGCATTTCATGACAGGACTTCTAGTTTTAACTGTATGTCCTGTGCACAAGCAATGTTTCAGCCAATGGACTTCCGGGTAACCCGGAGGTCCATTGGCAGAAATATTGCCTGTGTTTGCTGTGAGCTACCACACGCTAAAGTGTTAAAAACTACACTTGAAGTGCTGTATTTAACACTTACTAAGTGCTGAACTAGCACTTTGTTCAAGTGTAGATATCCCAGAACTTGACAGGTGTTACAATAATACCACTTGACAAGTGTAATGTCGCGACACTTAAAAGGAAACAACGAAGATGACGCGGATCAGGCTCGAACCCTCGAGCCTGATCCGCGTAATCTGCGTTGTGTCCTTTTAATTATGTACCCACCAAGCGCAAATCAAATTATGGACGATTCTGGAAGAACCACCAATGCTAGACACATGGGAAGTGTCATCCATTCAAGTTTCAGATGTCTGACGATTGTAATGTCTAAGTGCTTAACTGGTAGAGTGCTAAGTTATTTTTGATCATCAAAATTTGTTCATGTGTCTTTGCCTTGCTACAATTTATGGGAGAGTGCCAAGAGGCACTCTCCCATAAATTGTAACAAGGCAAACCCATATAGATTAAGTAATTTCACTTCTAAGATAATATGAAGCACATCAACAGAATATGACAACTTTAGGCTGGGGTACCTGCTCTTCATATTAAAGCCCTGATAGTTGCTTCTAGCACTCTACCAGTTAAAGCATTGCACTTTGAGTGTTAAAATCAAACCCTAAGAGTTAGAATGGGTTTAACGCCTTGAAAGTGTCAGTTTTAACACTTTAGTTTTTAGTAAGCAGGATAACCTGCTGTGCTTTGGATGCCATTCGATTTAAGCCTAGATAAGCGCACAGTTCATGACATTTTTAACTGTATGATTTAATGTGCTTTAGAAACCTGCAAATATGTTTACGGTATTTGGATACATTGCTATGATGTAATGATCCCAAAAAGGCCACTTGCGGTCTTGCCCCGCTTAATGGAGAACCTTCGCCCCCTTCCCCCGTGAAACATTTTCTCCCGCCGCCATTGCTTGTTACAGCATGGTATTTGTCAAGCCAAATCATATTCATCTTGCACTGACAATGATTTTGACAGAATAAAATTAATTTTGTAACTCAAGCGAACCATTTAAGGAAAACGAATATTATCACATTATCTTCAAATTCCAACAAAAATGCATTTAATGACATTTGTACTCGTCGAATATTCGATGTACTGAACTCAACATTGTATGTTACATGTGCCATGTTATTGTGAAGGTCAACCTTCTCAAGATAATCTTCCGAACAAGACATTCGAACTTTCACTAATTACGCGAGTTTCAAAGGAATATTATATTTGAGTGGTTAGCAGAGGGGGATAAACGCTGTGGCTTGGATCGTCTCCAATCCGTCTCAAGTCTAGTTCGGTACGATGTCGAGTTACACACTATAATGGGATACTAATGTAACCTTTTTGATGGTTGGGTGTCTGAACATCAGTACAGACAAACTTGGTAACCCCTTTAAAGTGTTAATGCTGCAAGTGAGTCATACTTACATTACATGCTGATACCACAACAATGGCTTTCAAATGCTGACAAAAACAGGCTGCCATGTTCAGTGGCGTAGATAGCTTTTCGCTGGCGGAGGGGCAAGCCCAAAATTTTCCGACAGACCGAAAATTTTCCGACAGTGTAAGAACAACAAAAACACAAACAAACAGAAATAATCTGTTGTTTACTGCAAACGTACTGAAAATTGGTCTTTTTTTCCAAACATTTACCCAAAATGGCATGTTTTTTATCCCCAAAGCCAGCATTTTAATGTTATTAGGCATAAATTCGCCTAAAAATGGTCCCAAAAAATTTCCGACAAAACTTCTGGTGGAGGGGGCCTCCGTCCCCCCCCCCCCCCCCCTTATGTACGCCACTGGCCATGTTGAATTAAATCTAGTTTTCACGGAGCTGATTTCGTAATAATCCTTTACACAACGCGGGCGATATCCAAATAGATTAGTTTCAATATTTTTTTTCAAATTTAAAAAAAAAAATCAACAAAATCATAGCATGTAACCCCTCATTGGAACTAGCACAACGAGCTCGTTCCAGCGAGGGGTTAGACGATATGGATTTTTTGTATTTATTTTTGAGATATATTTCATTTCAACTGCATAACTTGTATATTACGACGGCGAACGCGCCCGATTCGTTATTCATATATTAAAGTTTAACGACACTTTAACAGCCAAGGTCATATCGTGTTGATGACAGTTTTACGGGTGGAGGAACCCGGAGTATTCGGAGAGAACCACCGAGCAACGACGAGAAGCTGCCAGCTCCACAACTTCGTAACTCCGCACTGCGGCTCAGGAAGAGTTAGACTGGTTGAAGACATGCGCACCATCGACGTACAGTACGCCTTACTAAACAGCGTCATCGTGTCTCCATGTGGACAATAGGGGTGAAGTAGCTTGCCCAAGGACACAACGCGGGAGTCCGAATCGATCGCTCAGACTGTCACCCATCCAAGAACGAACCGGGGCCCGATTCTGAGATAAAGAGGTAATAGTGGCCCAGTTCTTAACCTTTCCGATGCAAAGATCCTTCCAGTTGTGTGAAACCAAGCGGACTGGGCGTTATAATATTCCATTACTACGATCGACTTTGCACATGAGCTGGTGGAATTGCCGTGTGGTCCACGGGGAAAAATCCCGGTGCCCCCACCCCCTTCCATTTAGAGCCACCCACCCACACAGGGCCTTAAATATTTATGCAGCCCATCATCTGTTGCCGCAATAAATTTCGTGAAAATGACCAAAAGGCGAAATGGATCTGATTGTATAGACTGTCGTTGAGCGAAATGCCCTCTATGTGGACTTCCAGTGAACTTCAAGTGGCAGTATGTGGTCTTCCAGTGGCAGTTCATATAGAGGCCATTTCGATATACCAGTAATCTTATCTGCCACTGATCGGTCAACTGCAGGAAAACAGCGTTCTTTCGGCTCGAAAAATCAAAATGTTCTCCTATTGGGCCGAACTGTACTCGGCCTGGCGAGTCCGGGACTCCTTTTGTTGCTACACTGTTTGCTAAATGAGTAACAAAGATGATGCAAAATATCATAGAAAATGAAAACTGAATTTTCTCCGGGTCCAGAACCCCCTTGGTATGTTCCCCGGCAATGTTGTTTGGCTCAGTTCGCCCCTGTGAATTCGGGGTATGGATTAGCACTATAACTCCCGCAGGGTGATGCTTTCTCAAAGGAAATAACGTAACTTGTGTGAACGGGCACCAGAAACATGATCACGGATCTCCCGTTTTACTAGAAGGTGTGCGAGCTGAAACTTCGTTTGTGAATGCTACCGTTTGTTGTCACATAATTGAGAGGCCACCTTACTATATGGTCGAAGGCGAGGAGCAAAGTTAGGGGTTCAACTTGTGATTGTTCAGAGAATTCTAGTTGAAGTTTGATTGAATTCTTTACTCCGCGGGTATTCTATTTGTTGACCGCTATACGCCTTAACCATTTTAACCAAGTTGGTATCTTCCATGTCAGTTCACTGGCAGCAATTGGAAGAGTCCACATTCATTATTTGGGGTAGATCAATTTATATTTTCAACGTGCAGCCCCACGGCTGCACGTTGAAAATATTAATTGGTCTACCCCACACTCTGCAGCCATCCCACTTAAGGAAATTACGACGTACCATGATTCTGGACCGAAATAGCGGCTTCTCAGGATGAAAGGTTAATATAACAAAGTCGTAGTGGAAGACACGAAATGATACCACTTTAACCAAAATATCCACAATTTTATCCTTATTAAACTTCAAGTGATGACGTCGGAATGGTGTTGAACTAGGCATTACAGCTGTAGTGGAATAATCGTTGGTTCTGGTTCATCAGAAGTACATCGGGTTTATGCCTGAATATACTTACTGCAGTGGCTCGGTTGTTACGGCATTACACTCCAGTTCGAAACTCTCACTGATTGACCCCTATCAGGGATAACTAAGCGCTTTCCTTGGGCAAGTCACTTAATCACGATTGTCCACGAGAAGGCAAGGGGACGTTGTATACTAAGGCGTACTGCACATCGATGCTGCATTTGTCTTCAACCTATGCTAACGCTGCTTATCCGAAGTTAGTACGTTGGGGAGTCTGACAGTTGCTCGCCGTTGCTCCGTGGTTCTGCCCCGGTACTCCGCCTTCATCCACCAGCAAAACTGTCCAACACGAGGTGACCCTCGCTTTCAAAAGTATCGTTAAACTCCAATGAATAAATATATAAATAAATTAAACAAATAAATAAATAAATGCGTGGAAACACGTTACCTTTATAGGAATCAAATTTAATAGTTCACTGAACTTATTAGGAACATTTAAAGGGTGTGTCGTCATGACGCCAGTGTTTTATGATTGACAAAGGATGTCGTCTGACGAATGCCTGATAGAGTTGGATGTATGAGAAAATATAAAGTAATGTCAGCTCGAGTCAGTCATTCAGACGCACGTCTTCGTTTACATCAACTGAACTCCCAATTGGAGAAGATAGTTTGAAAAGCATATTTGAGAAACGGGACTGTGGTTATTGCGACTGACGCACACACACAACAAAATATAGTTGCGGACTGAAAACATTCCAAACTCATTTGTGCATATATATGCTACGTAAAGTTCGTGCCAGCTTGACACAGAGGATAAAATACGGTGACTTAACAGGAAACTGCTAAATGATATATTTTCCTTTGACAGATGAAAAGTATACAAACGACAGTGAAACAGCAGAAGAAGCAATCACTGTGTTATCACGCACACCATTAGTAATAGTCATACAAACGGGAGGGTAATTTGTACACACCCACGTATTACTATGGATTGCTAGGAAAAGGCATAGTAAGGTACTTGATGCGTGGATTATCACTAAAACATGTGTGTACATGGAGCGTTGATTACCACTACACCAGGTTACATGGAGCGTGCATTACCAGTAAAACATACGTGTACATGGAGCCTAGATTACCACTGGAACACCCGACTACACGGGGCAAAGATTACCACTAGAACACATGTGTACATGACGCGCAGATTACCAATAAAACACATGCACATGGAGTGCAAATTACCAATAAAACGCGTGTACATGGACCGTTTATTACCAGTGAAACACACATGTACATGACGCGTAGATTACAACTAAGGCACGTGTACATGGAACGTAAGTTTCCACTAAAAGACGTGTACATGAAGTGTACATTACCAATAAAACACACGTGTACATGGGGCGTAGATTCCAACTAGAACACATGCGTACATAGAGTTTAGATTACCACTAAAACACGTGTACATGGAGCGTAAATTACCACAAGAACACAGTTTACATAGAGCGAACATTCCTTGTAAATCGCACGTGTACATGGAGTGTACATTACAACTAGAACACACGTGCACATGGGAGCGTACATTCCAAGAAAAGGACACGTGTACTTCGATCGTGGATTACCACTAAACACAATTATCATTGACAAAGACAAATGCCGAGATTGGGAAGTTCATACCGAGTTTTGATGCTAAGAAAACATCATGTCTACTGTCACAGCGAAACAACTTTAACGCCATCAGACAATGACTGACTATTTATTTATATTTATTTATTGGTGTTTAAGGTCACATACTTATGCACAATGACTAATCGTGACCGTGACAGTTTTACGGGTGGAGGAAGCCGGAGTACCCGGAGAGAACCACCGAGCAACGACGAGCAGCTGTCAGCTCCCCAACATCGTAACTCTGAACTCTGCACCGCAGCACAGGCAGGGTTAGATTGGTTGAAGACATGCGCACCATCGACGGGCAGTACGCCTCAGTACACAGCGTCATCGTGCCCCCTGTAGGCAATCGGGGTGAAGTGTCATGCCCAAGGACACAACGCGGTTGCCGCAGGTGGGATTCGAACCGAGGACCTCTCAGCTTGCAGCCTGCACCTCTACCAACTGAGCCACCACGCCCCTCAATGACTGACTTAACTTTTGACTTGCGACGTTTTTTTGTTTCTAACGTTCCAGCAATCCAGTTGCATAGAACACAGTGAACCTAACTGAATTGGGTACATGACAACCGTTACTTATCCCAGGTTCCTTATTCGATATTCGTTATCAACCGATACAAATCGGTTGATAACGAATGTCGAATAAGGAACTGGGAATAAGTAACTATTTTCACGTCCGTACTGATTTGCAATCTGCCTGCGTTCACCGTTGGTTCCTGTTCTGTGGACGTAGCTGTCTTGCAGACACAATCGGATTTGAGAACTAATTCCGTCGAAACATCTGCTTGCCCTGTAACGTTATTTGTCGTTCGGGTTTTTAAAACACTCTCCCCTTTACAATTCTAAAGAAAACTTGACATTTTAGCACCCCCAACTCCTTCTTCCCGACATGACTCTGACAGTAGAGAGGGTTGATAGATCTCATTCAATAAACATACTTCCCGAACGCATCAACAATTCACCATCTGCAAAAAACATTACCGGTGTGGGGTGTTTGATCGCAGTGCCATACAATCAAGGATGCAAGAAATATGCATGTTGCATTTCTGCACTCAATGTTCTAAAACTTTGCAATGACATCTTAATATTTTGGGCACGTGTATTTATTTTTTCTTAAATAAAATCCTAATATAGCTATGTCAATATTTTACTGTGCAGGTTCCTTCATCCTGCATTCAACGCAAATGACACCTTTCTGTTGCCAAATGGTGAAAGCGACTGGTTTATGTACTTGAATTTGGTTTTCTTTTGAAAGGATGTTTTAGATTGCGATATTATTATTATATAATTAACATATAATTAGCATATAATTTAGTTATTTATATCGCGTACTTAATATAAGTTTCACAACACGTGTCTCTTTGTGATTGGGTTTACACGTGAATCAAAGTTCGTTGACTATACTTTTTTATTATTTGACCGCGTTGTACAGATAAAACTAGAAGTCCTGTCATGAAATGCGCACAAATAGCACGTTGATATGCGCGTTAATGTACGCGTTATGACCCAAGTAAAGCTATCAAATTCTGTACATATGGCCTGTGTACAAACAATGTTTCAGCCAATGGACCTCCGGGTAACCCGGAGGTCCATTGGCAGAAACATTGTTTGTGTTTGCTATGAGTAACCAGGAGAACCTGCCGTGCTGTGGATGCCATTCGATATGGCAATTGCGCGCAATTCTAACGCGCAATTAAGCCTAGAAAAGCGCACTATTCGTGACAGGACTTCTAGTTTTAACTGTATGCTATTTATCCGTCTACATGGAATTTAACCACATTGCATGACATTTAAACGTTGATCCATGGCAATTAACCGTATTGCAGGACATTTAACAGTTTAAATGGCATTTAACCGCAGTACATAACAGTTATTAACCGTTTGCATGGTATTTAACCGCACCACATGGCATTTATCCGTTTACATAGAATTTAACCTATAACATGACATTTAATCATTTACGTGACATTGAACCGCAGTGCTCGACTTTTAACCGTTACCAAGGCAGTCAGCCATATTACATGACATTAGACAGTTTACATGGAAGTTAACCGCACTACATGACATTTAAGCGTTTACATGGTATTTAACCTCTCCGCATGACATTTGTCCGTTTCAAACGTATTCAACGACATTTAACCATTTACAGGACATGTATCTGTATTGCGTGACAATTAACCGTTTACATGACATTTAACCGTTTACGTGTCATTTATCCGTTTGCGTGGCATAAAACCTATTACATGTCATTTAACCATTTCCCTGAAACTGAACCGTGATGCAAACCGTAAAAAAATATTCACTGTCATTTGCCGTATAATCCCGTAATTTTTTTTTCACGGTTTACGGTTTGCAGTTATTTGTACGGTCATATGCCTGGAAAGTAGCTGCCGGTCATATGACCGTAAAATAGATCAACCATCACTTGCCTTATTTTCCCGTAATAATTACCACCAAAATAATTACGGTCAAAATGACCGGTTGCAGTGTTCCAGCCATATGGCTGGACCACTGCCACCGGTCATTTTGACCATAATTTAAGTCATGCCATCATTAACCGCATTTTACCTTGAACCAATAAAAGTATATGGGTTTGCCGGCCTTAGCGGAGATCCGTGGCCAAAAGTCATAAGAACCATCGATGTTGCAGTACAAACAGTCTGATATTCTGCATGATTACCGAAACAATTATACGCTTAAAAAATTGACGTTATTTGATTTTTATGTCCAAGACTGTAATGAATACGATTCACTTGGCCACAAACTTACAAACTGATAGTAATACGTTGTTGTTCGTCTTCAAAAGCATCGGACATCCTTCTTGGAAATAGCGACTTCTAGAGTGACATATGGCAAGACATAATTCACCATTTTTACCGCCGTGCGACGTAATTGGACAGCGTGACGGGAGAAATGTGTTCATTGGATCAAATTCGCGGGTTTTCCTACGGCAAAACCGTTAAAATTAATCAACTGCCTCGAGAAAGTTGTATTTGACAGTCATCTGACAGTAGTTAACCGTAGAATTACGGTAATGTTTTACAGTGTAGAAGCTCTGAGACGGATCAAAGGAAATTTAGGGTGAGACCAATAGAGTCACAGACCGGGCATTTTGTGATGCCGTATAAACTAATGGGGATTTTTCCCAAGTTAAGGAGCCCGAAGTGTTATTTTCTACATGTTCTTAACACACAGAAACATTGAATAGAAACCGAGGTTTTTCTCAAACCCGACACCGATTCCGAATTATTTATTTATTTATTGGTGTTTAAGGTCACTATGCACAATGGCTAATCATGACCCGTGACAGTTTTAGTGGAGAAAGCCGGAGTACCCGGAAAAAAATACCGAGCATGGACTAACAATTCTCAGCTCCTCATCCTTCTAACTCTGTTCAAGCTCCGCTCAAGCTGGGTTACAGCGGTTGAAGATATGTGCACCATCGACGTGCAGTACTCCTTAGTACACGGTGTCATCATGCCCCCTTTGTAGGCAGCCAGGATGAAGTGCCTCGCTCAACGCGGGTCGTGCCAGACGGAGATCGAATTCGGGACTTATAGCATCGAAGTCCATCAGTCTACCACTGAGCCACCGCGCTCACACCGAATCCCATACTAAATCTGAAAACTCAACACCCACAGTTCCGGTCATGTTGGAATGTTACAGTACGTGGAGAGTGGATTGTAACTGAATCACCCGGGGAGTGGAGCTGACACCCAAAATATTATTTTCAAATGATGTACATGTGGACAAAAACACAAGCAATGTTTCAGCCAATGGACCTCCTGGTACAACCCGGAGGTCCATTGGCTGGAACTTTGCTTGTGCTTCTTCTGCTTTGCAACAAATTTGCAATTATTACTTAAGTGGAATCTCCACTCTGCGGGTGATTTAGTGATAATACACTCTCCACGTACTGTATTGTATGTCCGTTCTACTGTCTCACATCACTCACTAAACTAAAAATCAGTTACGATCCAATGTATCCTACCTTTGCTATCGACTGCGAATCATGTTAAAAAACATGATTAGTGTCTGCTATTTTAGGAATTATTACATTTAGATGCCGAATAATTTGAGCAGGGTCTGAACATTTGCACCAACAAACAATCATTCTCGAAATTAAGAAAATCATAACCTGGTATTCAATATTACACCATCAAGGCTGTCTACTTCTGATCTAGAATGTGTTAACTCCAAATGAGATCACTTTCCTAAAACAGTAAACGCCATAAGGCATGTGTGTTCAAAAAAGTAATTGATTTCCAATGTGAGATCGTGAGCATGTACCGAACGATTGTGTGGTAATTATAGCTACCTGAGTGACTGCATTTCCGTATTTTTGACACTTCATACAGACTGAAGTGTCATGTGTTTTGCATTTTGTTCTGTAAACACTGATTGTCGTATTATAGTCAGAAGTACCCTGCAGCAATGAGGCATGCACTGTGTGTCCGTTTTGTCGTTGATGTGCCTCCCGAAGCAATGAGGCAAACATATTACGTTTTGTTGTTGATGTATTGCACTTTCCGTCAACACAGACTACATGAAGGGGCGGACTGGATATCCCCCCCCCCCCCAAAAAAAAAAAAAAAAAAAAAAAAAGTTGCGGGAAAACGTACCAAGGAGGTTGCGGACCCGGACAAAAACTGATTTTTGAAACGGGAACAACACTGCTTCCTTGCACCTGAACAACCAATGGCTGTCCATATAGAGTACTTTACGATTGCATTCTTGTGTAATCTTGTGTAATCTTTGTCGATCATTTGCCAGACAAAAATGGTAACACCAAAGGGGAGCCCCGGAGTCATCAAGCCGACCACAGTCCGATCCAATGGGAGACAATTTGGATTGTTCGAACCGAAAGAACTTTGTTCCCCTGCATCTGACTGATTATTGTGATGAATTGACGGCTCTGAGGTTTGCGGCTTGGAGCTTATGTTCAACGCGAGGCGTCGAGGTTGAACATAAGCTCCGAGTCGTAAACCCCAGACCATGTTGCCGTCAATTCATCACAATAACTTATATGTTCCAACAGACACTACCCAAAACCCCAAACCTACATCGTGAAACACGAGAGGCTTATTTACTAAACTTGTGATCGTTAAAAGTTGCCTTGTTCAAGGCAACTTTTAACAATCACAGGTTTAGTAAATAAACCTCTCTTGTACCCAGTGCGGCACTGGATAAATAATCAATAAAACCAGATATAAACTCATTCCATCTTAGTTCAAATCGTAAATCGGTTTGTAATTTAAACAACACTTCATCCGGGACATCGTCTGATGCACACGTGAAACATCTAGAAAAAGTAAAGCGGCTTGCTAGTCACTCCGTTGATGAAGCAGTCACGAAACGGGCGATGTCATTGCAAACATTTAGCGTTGTGACGTCAGACGGTGACATTTGCCACTTGAGCCGTAAACATAAAATATACTAAGCGAGCCCTCGTCCAATCAGAGGAGGAGGATATTGGTCTTATTGTAACATACTCTTTCATTTAGAAAGCTTCTCGTAGACAGGTCCAAATCCAGTGAACAGTCGGTGGAGAGGGCGGGGATCGACCAACCCCAAGTTTATCGGAAATTTTGTTGCCTGTCGGGAAAATTTCGGGTCGTAATACCATATTTTGTCTGAATGCCGCTAATGTAAAAACATACCTTTTGAATACAGTTTTTAGTCGTGCTGAATGTAACAAAACTAACTGCTCACCGTTAACGCTTTGAACTCTAGTGGTATATTCCATGCCATTTCAATGGCATCAATTAGAAGAGCCCATATTCATTATTGGGATAGACCAATCAATATTTTAAACGTATAGCCTCAGGGCTGCACGTTGAAAATATTGATTTGTCCACCCTATACATTTAGTGAACAGCCATCTTATTTAATGACGTTATGACGTATCCTGTTCCTGGTCGGAAAAAAACGCTCTCTATGGTTCAAAGGGTTTTAAGTGCGAACATACTTTGGGTTCATACTGAGTGACCTCGACATGGTACGACTCAGAAAAAGATATAAATTCGTGTGTACTTACGGTTTCCTTATACATAACTCCCGGAGACATGTCTTAAACAATTCTATCTCGTATCCTCATCATTCTGATTTAATGCCGAATGCACAAAAGCAACATGAAGTAATTTCCTTAATATCCAGAAATATGAACATTTCTGCTGGTAATCTCTAAGTAAAAACTAAATGATAGAGTTGTGGAATCAACGGATTCTCAGTCCAAGAAATACGGCAGCAACATATACGATCTATGTTTGTCAACAATAGCATACAATTGTAATCAACTTGTGTGTGCTTGAAATCCAATCTTACAAATAACAGTCCCCAAAATAGTTCATAAAAATGTAAAAAGAGCTCAGCGAGCTCTAATTAAAATGGCGAATAAAGTCGTGCTGAATAACATCTTTCCGTCCGCTTTCTGCGATATAACACCGTTACTACTCAAAATGCATTATCCGATAATCACGCTGTGAGAGATGGCTGTATTCTTCTACCAAACATCGTAACGAAGAATTCAAGAAAGGCAATGGCATATTTGCAACATGCACACAGATATTCTTGTGAGGTATGGCGTACAGTTTATATCAAATAAGAGTTGAATAACAACTTGAATATACCGTGTAGTACAACGTCACATTCGCTTCATGTTTTAAAAGTTCCAAAACATGATAACTGAATATCGGTGGTAAAAGATTAATGGTTGCATGGTACACGGATAGTTGTACATTCCCAAGTGAATGTTTTGAGCATTTGTGCAGGCTTCAACTTCACATTGCTTCTGGAGAATATGAACGACATCGAAGTCCCGAGTAACAATATATGCATAATTACGGGACATTCCAATGCTAACTCGCGTCAGTACATACACCATGCATGCTACAGGTAGGCAATCTAGTTAATTTACGCGGTCCTCTTACAATCTTGGAACAGTTTCTTGCGTCAAGTATTGTGGTGACCTTGACAATGTTCTCAGTAATTACATTCTGATCATTCTATCTGGATTACATCCATTACAGAGTAACAATTATGTGAATGGACTCTCGGCTATAACCGAGGAAGAGCGATAAGGAAAAAAAAAATGATGGCTTTGTTAAGTTAAAGCAGATGGTTTTACATAACTAGAGATACAACAAACTGTTTGTTTACTTTAGTTCTGTGACTGTTGTTAGTATTTTACTGACATTGTCTAATACAGGTATGCTTGTACGAAATGAAGAATGTATTCACCTGAAAACAGCTGCGTAGCCATGGGTAGGGGAGAGTGTACCCCTCGCCCCCATTCCTTACATACACACACACTTTTCCTGAAATATATCAAACTTTTTCAGGTTCACGCCTGAAATCCCACAACTGGTTCCTACCTTCTCACCCTGACATTTTTGTTGGATCATTGCGCTCTTTACTTCCTCTGTACTTGAGCCTTCAAAAAGTACCCATGGTGCATAATTGGAGTGTATTTTTTCCTGTAATCTAAAATCACTTGGGTTACAAATCACCCAAAACAAATGAGTTGAGTGAATATGAACCCAGATGGGTTCATATTCACTCAACCCAGTTGATTTGGGTCACTTCTTCACCCAATTGATTTTAGAGTGGGGACCATCACGGTGGGGGGATACATACTTTTAATCCCGAACGAGGTGAAATGAATTGGTGGGGAAATATTTTTCTGCTGCCATGTAACAGATAAAGATTTGCTTACTCATTTCGTTTTGCCTGGCTACCCCCCCCCCCCCCACCACCACCACCACCACACCCTGCCCATATGCATGCGCATTTATATTATTAAACGGTTCCTGATATATTTGTACGGGTAGTGCCGTTTCATTCACTTACTGTCATTTCGCACTTTCTAAATAACAAACATGTCACTTCAGACAATTTCAAAGGAAACTTCTTAATCAAAATATTGTTTTTCATACCTTTATCGGGGGGGGGGGGGGGGCACTAAAAATTTGCAAGACGTGACGTCCTATTTTTTATTCGGCTCCTTTTTACACCCACCCACCCACTACGTGCAAATTTCCTACTACCGTTCTCAGACACCCACCCCCACTCTCCCATTAAAATCCAAAATAAACTTATAAACTTAGTAGGCACAGCTGTCTTTAGGGGGGTTTCATAATGTTCTTAAACTGGTACCACCAAGTTAAACCTCTATGGGCTGCGGTGGGCCCCAATCTACAAATGACAAGCTGTTCATTATCAGGCTTGGCCAGAGCAGGTGTACATACACGGGAACAAATTTTCATTTGAATTGGTCCAAAAATATTGTCTGCACTTTTCTACATTTCGAACAAGACACCCACCCCCTACTAACGTGTGATATTTTCCCAGATTAGGTCCAATATTCTCACATATAAAGCCTCCTGATGTTGTATTTATGTTAAGAGTGTGGTGTACAACATCATCTTTAAGGTTTGAAAGACGAATGATGGTATATATTAGCTGATATATTGATATATTTCAAAAAAATTCAAAAAAATTGCACAAGTTGGAAATGCACATTTTTTGGCGCACCCAAGAGACCCACCCACCCCCACGTCACGTCTTGCAAATTTTTGGTGCCCCCCCCCCCCCCCCCCCACCCCCTGCCTTTATCAATCATTTTTTTAACGACTAGAAATACAAGTTATACATGTACATTAAACAAGTAATGTCAGATACTCAAATATATTTTGTCGATAAGGAAGTCTGAAGAATGAATCTCAAGCCGGCTTCGCGTGTGTGGTAAAAATAACAGAGTAACCATGCAGTTAAAATATTTGTCAAACAGCCTGAAACTCCAAAAAATTCTCATTTTTAACCCTTACAACACGTAAGACCGGTTTTTCGTTCCAAGGCATAATTACGTCACATTTTTGTCTTATTGTGCTATAAGAAATCTATACACGGGACATTGATGATAAAATAATAACCACAGTCTGCAGCCAGACGGCTGCAGACTGCAGTTATTATTTTTTCCACCCTGTATATTTATATTGGACTGCCCCATCTCGATGTAAGTGTACACGAAAGTGATACCATTCCAGGAAACGAGGGCTCAAAATGTTAAACTGCAAGTAAAATCACTGACAAACGTTTATTTGGCTTTTCTAAAGGTTTGTCCAAAGTTACATGTAATCAAAAACTAGGAAGATCATATAATATAATGGGTTGTGACAGATTTCAGTCCATTTCACTCAATGGGATCATTTTTTTACAAATGAAAATGGGAAGTTATCGGCCGTAAATAATATTAAAATATATAAATTTGTGGGGAAGCAAAATTAAATTATTTATGGACATCGATTCTTAATTGTGTCGTCTGCTTGTCGGCGACCCTTCATGCTGTATCGTCCAAAAAGATTTTAGACAGTTAACTCCCATCCTTCTTGCGAGGTAAACATTGCAAGAAAACGTGCTAACTGACATCCAATCCAAAAGACATTTTGTCAGTTTTTAATTCGTGAAAACAAAACACGATTTCAGATTGTACGACATGTTAATTATATTACGAGGAACCTCAGACAGTAAACCCTATCAGCATCTACAAGAAAGGCATACTATAGTACTAGTAGTAAGGCCTAAAAAGTTAAAAATATGTTTCTCGGGCCCTACAGCGTGGTCCTTTTGGCTTCCGCATACTCTCTTTCTATAACCAAATTAAACTCAAAAAAATTATATTAAATGGTTTATATCTGATATTTTACCCAAGTTAATAAAATTGATAAATGTGCCCCTTGTGTGTAACAAGGCTTTGCAATGCTACAGCGTTGCAAAGCCTTGTTGCACTCAAGAGACGAAATATATAACCCCCCCCCCCCCCCCACCCCCCAGCCATGCTATTTTGTACATTATAAGGCCTAAAACATAAAATAAACCAAGAAAATGAACTTTTGATGGCACAGAAATAATGACAAAAATAACAAATAAAATACAAAAAACGACCGAACACATACAATTTTAAAAAACAAAATAGCCTGAGAAATAGAAGATCTACTTTGTGGGCCTAATGATAGTTTGAATATATCCACCAAGACTTACGTCATTTCCGTACAGTTAAAACTAGAAGTCCTGTCACGAACTGTGCGCTTATCTAGACTTAACTGCGCGTAGGAATTTCGCGCAATTGTCATATCGAATGGCATCCAAAGCACGGCAGGTTCTCCTGGTTACTCATCGCAAACACAGGCAATGTTTCTGCCAATGGACCTCCGGGTTACCCGGAGGTCCTTTGGCTGAAACATTGCTTGTGCACAGTCCATATGTACAGAATTCGATAGCCTTACTATGGTCATAACGCGTAGATCAACGCGCAGATTGACGTGCTATTTGTGCACATTTCATGACAGGACTTCTAGTTTTAACTGTATGTATGTTTGTTCGTTTGTTACGGATGGCGATACCTTCAACAGCCATGATTAAATCATGTGGGAAAGTTTTATCTTTGGAGGAAGTCGGAGTTTCGGAGAGAGCAACCAAGAAACGGCGAGTAACCACATGGTTTCTCCAACTTACTAATGCAGCAGGAGCAGGGTTATGAATGGTTGAAGGCACGTGTAACGTGGTCGCGGCCTAAGCCTTTGCATTTGCCAAGGAAACAAGATGGGGTCAGAATCAAATCCGCGAAGCGTCGATCTCATTCAAATATTCAAAGCCAACAGCCAGCGTGCTCCTCAGCAACTGAAGCAGTGCTCATTCCAACCAATTCTTCCACTTAAATTGACCACCGTCCCTGACAGAATGGGTTCTGTGTTAATTTCACCACATGTTTATATCAATATAATTAACATACATGTTTGAACGGCCACTGGATAAATATTTACAAAGCTTTGTGGAAATAACATTTTTTCTCTCTATAAATTACTTCTAGCATCTCCTTTATCATTCAACCCAGGCTGACTGGACTGTTTTGAAGTGTTTGGCCCACCCGGTTTTTATGTTTACCACACGCGTGAGTAAGATAGACAAGACGTCATCGCTGAGGTGTCTGGACAAAATCACAGACCACCAGACATAATGGAAGTTATTTTCGGGAGATAGAAATGAAAATGTTGGTTGGTTTTCCACAAATCTGACCTATTTACGATCAGATGTGTCTGTGATCAAATGCCATATTGTTTAATTATCTCCCCTGTTATCGGATTTATGATAATTTCCCTTACGAGTATTTGAGTATGTTTGTTTTATCTGACCCTTTAGACTCGAGAGGCCACTTTTCAGGGCCAGGCATATGTAGGCCATTATTTAATTAAGTAGGAATTGCTGTTCGGAAAATATGTGGGCTGCCTGCCCGTTCGGTGAATCCGGTTTTTGGAACCACCAGCTGTTATTTATTTATTTATTTATTTATTTATTTATTTATTTATTTATTTATTTATTTATTAAAGTTTAACGACACTTTAACAGCGAAAGTCATATCGTGTCGGTGACAGTTTTACGGGTGGAGGAAAGCGAAATACCCGGAGAGAACCAACGAGCAGCTGCCAGCTCCCAAATAATGTAACTCCGCACTGCAGCACAGGCAAGATTAGCTTGGTTGAAAACATGCGCACCATCGAAGAGCAGTACGGTGTCACCGTATATCCATGAGGACAATCGGGGTTAAGTGCCTTGCCCAAGGACACAACGCGGGAGTCCAAATCGATCGCTCAGACGGCCACCCATCCAAGGACTAACCGGGCTTGACGTTGCTAAACTTCGGTGATCTGACGAGAAACGGTTCCCGCAGCGCCACCGCCCCTAGAGACTTGTTTAACTGACACCTTAGCGTGGGGCGGTATTGGAATTTTGAGTTCGGCATCGGTTTAAGTATTTTTATGGAGTACAGCTCTGTATGCGTTCGGTATTTTTTATCTAACTTGACTAAGATTTGCTGATAGTACTAAAGAGAATAGACATCAGGAAACAAAAGAATAAGTTGTTGCAGTATCATTCTGCTACAACACTATAAATGCCATTGCTAATGAGCTTCTCTATTGTCGCATTTTTTACGACCGCAAACCATATCTACAGTAATTTGGTGACTTGTTCTAAACGCACCTTGATGTTTAAATACCTGCGATCTCAGAATATGTGCCCTGTTCATGCCATCTTAACGCGGTTCTTCTGACAATAGACAAAACACCGGGGCAATGATTTCTAGTCAAGTCTTGGCTGCCTGTCAAGGCAGCCAAGACTTGACTAGAGATCACTGTTTAGGAATTGGACATGTTCAGGTTGGAGTCAATTGAGAATTCAAGACATATGCCCAGTCCAGTAGCGGCGCTACAGCGAGGGAGGGGGGGGGGGGGGAGTAGAGAGGCCTGAGCCCCCCAAACACGAAGTTGCCCCCACGCCCACCCTCACCAGTCAGAAGGAATCACAGGGTAGGGTTCTTCTGAAAGAAGACGGTATACAAAAAATAATTCAAATCAAATTGAGAGGCTAGGTGATAAAATCAGCAAAAAAGCTTTAAACATATTATGGGCAGCCGAAAATTGTCAGATTCGAAAGATATTTTGTCCCATTCATCATATTTCTGGCCTATTAGTCGATATTTTTAATCAACTACTGCGATTCCCATAATTTCTGGTACCGGAAAATGATAGCGTTATCTATCCGTTTCCTTTTCACAATTTTATTAATAGTTCCATGCACCCGGAATCGGTATGTCAAGTACATAAAAGTTTGAGAAGAAACTCGCTTCGAAAAAGTTCAGTGAAGTTCAGTCTATTTACAACCCTCAACTTCGTCTCGGGTCGATATTAGGATGTTGGGCTAATAACCTTTTCTATCGAGCCGCTAATAAACTGTATTGCCCTCCAAAATCACGTTATTGTATAACTGACTTTTCCATTATCCATGCCATCATGTGTGAATTTGATTGAAAACAAACAAGTAAATTGGACTCAAACAAAATAAATTCACTGACAATCACCGTCTATCTCCCGCCGTAAGCTGTCAGGGATGGGGTTGTGGTTGATTTGTCCGGATTGTAAGGTAAAAAACATGCATTTTCCTCATGGAATTAGTCAGATTTTATGTTCGAAATGCCACCAGAATGCATCTGAGAGCATCTATAAAGAAAATTTTCTCTGGTGGGAGAACACCCCCACCCCCAGACCACCCTGCATGCGCACATGCCGAACGCTTCACATCTGATCATAGCCCCCGCCCCCACAATTTCTCCCACCCCCACCCCCATACTGGAACTTCCTGGCGCCGCCACTGGCCCAGTCACTTGAGGTTTAACAAACCTGAAAAGAAAATCAGCCAATTCTTTCATGAAAATGAACCTTTCAACTGTTATCTAGCCTCAATAGGGACTTATAAATAGCGAATGTACGAACATTTGAAAATTCAGACGGTTTTGGTATTCATCGATTGGTTCTGTTTGGTTTTTCGGTTTCCCCATGATATCGGTATCGGTTTGGTTTTTCGGTTTCCCCATGATATCGGTATTGGTTTGTTTTTTTTCTGTCTTTTGCCTGCCCTTGTCTCCATCACATGACATTCACATTACATTCACATTACATTCATTACATTCACATTACATTCACATTACATTCACATTACACTTGTTAAACAAACCATACAGTCGCCCAGTGCGTCGGAATCAAAGAACGCGACTTGTTTCTGTGTGTCTACACTGCAAAAAAAATATAGGTTCTCTTTAGAACCAAAACTGGTTCTAATCTTGTCCCTGAGATGGAACCAGTTCTGTTTGAACAGTATTTATTTCAAATCAAATAAATTTATAAAGATTAACATTAAATATTAACAGAATTAAACATAAATTGAGGGGGTTTCAGCCGTAAGTTTACAGCTTATACGAGGTTGTCTCAAATCATTATAAAGCAAAGGAGATATGAACAGTTGGCATATCGAACCAGTTTTGTTTTTTTTTCAGAACCAAAACTGGTTCGATATGCCAACTGTTCATATCTCCTTTGTTTCAAAATGTTTGGCGACTGCGTTGAATAAGCTCCAAGTTTACTGCTGAATCTACTTCAGTTCATGTAATATTCTGTTAAAATTGAATGCTAATCTTGGTAAATTTATTTTATTTGAAATAAATGCTGTTTAAGCAGAACAGGTTCCATCTCAGGGACAAGATTAGAACCAGTTTTGGTTCTAAAGAGAACCTATATTTTTTGCAGTGTATATGAATAACGGAGGAAACTCAACATGTTTACAAGACGTCATGGTCAATTTCACCCAGTGCCTTTTAAAATTCGAAAGTCAAATGTTATGTTGCAAAATGTTGAGCTTTCATAACAAAGCTATGACCTGCTCATGATATTTCCGTTTGTTCTTCGTGATTCTGTCTTCAATTATAATATTTCATGTATGAAATTTTGTTCCTCTGTCATAAATATGTGTCGCGACCCGCTTGTGATCTGATCGTGAAAAATACCAGATTTATGATACCAGTATTATATATAACTGTACGCATGTTAATACATAAATCTCAATCTGTATTCAAAGTGGAAGAGTTTTAGTTGGCGTAGTACACTCGCCGTGGACTGGCCATATTCCACGCGTGGGTAGTAATGTCCACGCGTGCGTTTACCTGGTAATACAAATTTATCTATTGACTAAAGTGAATTTTTTTATTTGATTGGTTGATAGATACGTGGTATGAGACCATATTCATTGAAGCCCACGATACGTCCGCCCAGCCACTGACAAATTTCCCATACCCAATAGAAGCCTCGTTCCGAAATCTACAAATTGTCCATACCCCGTAGAAGACGCGTCATTCCAGTTTTACAGTGTACATGTATTATATTTTAATTTTTTATCTCCAAAATATAGCTCATGACTCCTTATTGGAATGGGCTTGTCGAGTACCCTCCAATGTGGGGTTCATAAGCTATGTTTTTGAGACAAAAAAGAAAAAAAGAAATTCAATAATTTTTTTATACTAGTCATATCGGCATATTTTCACAAAAACTCTTTTGCACAAAAAATTCCACAGGAACCTGTATGGCTCAACAATGGAAGATAAAAGATCTCATGCTGTGTGTGTTCACACATGAAATAGATTGTACTTCTAAAACGGAAAGTCAATAGATAAATTCGTTACCCCGTGTCTGATCACGTGGTACGGGTTTTTACCTACCCGAAGCCAGCCGTATCCCATTCGGCCGAATGGGATACGGCTGGCTTCGGGTAGGTAAAAACCCGTACCACGTGATCAGACACGGGGTAACTAATAGTACCCGGTGCTTCATTAATGAAATTTTTGATAATTACATTAATTATCTTTGTGAATGACATTTTTTGATGATTATTCCTATAATTAGTGTTTGGAATCTAATATTATTGCGTCCGTGGAAATATTACCCACTCATTGGAAGTGACTAGTCCATGGCGACCGTACTGCAATTACATATTATAGAAGTTTTTTTTAAAGAAACCTTATGTTTTGGAAAAAGATGACTGACACTCTACAGATGTAATACAATTTCCTTCATTTAAAACAAAAAAAAGTAAAAAGTAAAAAAAAAACAGACACATTATTTCGGCACAATATTTACGGGTGGAGGAAGCCGGAGTACCCGGAGAGAACCACCGAGCAATGGCGAGCAACTGTCAACTCCCCAGCAGAAATACTAACTCCACACAAGCAGGGTTAGCATTGGCTGAAGACAAGTGCACCATCGACGTGCAGTACGCCACCGTGCTCCACACGTGGGTAATCGGGGTTAGGTGTCTTGTCCAAAACCACAACGTGGTTGCAGCAGGTGGGATTCGAACCGAGGACCTTTCGGCTTGCAACCAGCACCTCCACCTCCTGAGCAACCTCCCCACCGATGGACATAAAGTTTTATCCCATTACTAGGAGAGTTATTTCCTTCAACTCAATCAATAAAGGGCTCTCACTATCTTTTCGAAAATCACGCATTCTCCATGAGAGTCGGTAATATAAGTACCCATGCCCATAAAAGGAGATAATGGAAATTTTGGATCATTCTAGTAGGCCCTTCCCACATATTTGGTTAAGAAGACTCTACGCCATTAATCCTAGTATATTTATTGCATTAATATATGAAGTCACCTTATCAGTAACATATGATCTACATAAATGTCATGTGTAAAGTGACGCCGTCATCAACAAACCAAAAATAGATGGGGTACAGGTCCTTAGACAATGCCTATTTCGAAAGTAGCTGAGGACGAAGATGAAATACAATATTTGAGAAGCATCAAATCATTAACATGTAAAAAAAGATGAATTGATATGAAAGAGTTTTTTTTAATAGCTCTCTGTTTCACTTTTTTAATTGTGGTAATAAATCGCTCGTTTTGGTTTCATGATAAATAGATAAGGTTTATATTGGTAACTAAATTTAACTCGAGTATAGGTGATAGGGTGATATTCAAGTACTTCTGTTTTGATTTATTTAGAGGGGTGCATACATTTTACAACTGTGTAGAGTCTGAAATGTGAAGATCCGAAGACAGGACTTCGATAGAAAATTATAAAAGAATATTCTTACATTCCTCCCTTGGATCCATCGAGTCGTCATCTGCAAAGCTGAAGAAATTTTCCATCGCTTGGATGAGGCTACCCGTCCTGGTGCAGGACGGGTCAGCCCATTAGTTCATAAAATACTGAAATAAACGTGCTGTATCCCCAGGAAGGTTTACGTATTTAATGTTCTGTACCGACAATACCTCTGAATCCCTATCAGTATTACATTTATTTATTTATTTATTTATTTATTTATTTATTTATTTATTTATTTATTGCTGGATTTAAAAACGACGGTAAGGGCGCGGTGACGTTGCGGTAACCGGCTTCAGATCACCGAAGTTAAGCAACATCGAGCCCGGTTAGTCCTCGCCGTCTGAGCGATCGATTCGGACTCCTGCGTAGTGTCCTTGGGCAAGACACTTAACCCCGATTGTCCACATGGGGGCACGATGACGCCGTGTACTGAGGCGTACTGCACGTCGATGGTGCGCATGTCTTCAATCAATCTAACCCTGCCTGTACTGCAGTATGGAGTTGCGATGTTGTGGATTTAGCACCTGCTCGTCATTGCTCGGCAGTCCTCTACGGGTACTCCGGCTTCCTCTCCCGTAAAACTTTCAAGACGCTGGTTGTCGTTACTCGGTGGTTCTCTCCGGGTACTCCGGCTTCCTCCACCCATAAAACTGTCACGGTCATGATTAGCCATTTTGCATAAGTATGTGATCTTAAACACCAATAAATAAATAAATAAATAAATAAATAAATAAATAAATAAATAAATAAATAAATAAATAAATAAATAAATAAAAACGACGCTATATAGCCATTGCATTATACATGGCAACTGAACGAGGCGGGGATCTTAAGGGGAGATAATTCTTAGACTCTGTCCGATACAGGCCCATCTGAGCTAATTTCCAGTTGGGCGAGTCTTACAAACAGGCAATTATGACCTCCAAAACTCGTGAACCATGAAAATGAAGCAATAAGCTTCGATAAACTTGGCAAAATATGGTTTTGATCGCCCGGTATTATGCTTCTGAAATTTCAAAACTCAAACTACAGTGAGCGAGGTGGAGAGCTGCCTTGGGCCTTTACCTAACACAGCTATAAAATGAATTTATACAAAATATTTGAACTTTTCATACAAACATAGCTTATCGCCCCTCACTGGAACGAGCTCGATGAGCTCGTTCCAATGAGGGGTGATAAACTCTGGTTTGGGGACCAAAAATTTAAAAAAAAATACGAATTGCGATTTTCTTGAATGACGCTCGTCGGATATGGTAAAGGTTTATATCAGCAGTAGAATGTCATTTCACCTCAGACAATAACTCACGTCGGGAGAATAAAAGTATCAGTAACTAGACTTCCGGTACAAGCGGAGGAATACAATTTATTACATTTTGTGTAGCTTCATTCTATGGGTACTTTGTATAATCAATAAGTTTTCACGTATTACGATGGACATGATGATAGGTAGAAGAGCACCTCAATCCCAAAACGTGTTACATATTTCACAAAATGGAAATTCTGAGACTAAAGTCGTACGAAAGTGGAATCTCTACAGTCTACACTATACAGTTTACACTATAAATAGATTTTGATGGAATATATGTCTTTTCTACTTCAAATTCTCTATCACAAATTCTGTGATTTCGAACACCAAAATACGTATGCTTTACCAGCAATTTTGGGTTTCAGTTGGGATTTCATATCCCCGGCAGGAACGTTAATTATTCAATGCGAGGGATAACAGTTAAAACTAGAAGTTCTGTCATGAAATAGTGCACAGATAGCACATCGATCTGCGCGTTAATCTACGCGTTATGAGTTATGATCATAGTAAGGCTATCAAATTTTGTACATATGGCCTGTGTACAAGCAATGTTTCAGCCAACTGACCTCCGGATAACCCGGAGGTCCATTGGCAGAAACTTTGCTTGTGTTTGCTATGAATAGCAAGGAGAACCTGCCGTGGTTTGAATGCCATTCGATATGGCAATTACGCGCAATTCACACGCGAAATTAAGCCTAGATAAGCGCACAGTCCATGGCAGGACTTCTAGTTTTAACTGTACAACAGGATTAAATTGTTGAAGCAACCACTCGGAAAGTTCCAAGAGGGGAGAAGGGTGGGGTGGGGGTGAAATGAGAACTTTCCAACCGGACACGCCCTTCTCAATTCAAAACATTCTATCCACGCATTTTCGTACTTTAACAGTGTATTACCTAATAACAACTGAGGTAAAAACTTCTGAACTCCACTTGGATCAAACTAGTCCGTTTATAATTTTAGTTTCTAATAAACGGTAGACCATTGATAATTCGCGATCTGTCAAAATGAATACCTCCCGATACACGAATACATATAATACTGAATTGTTTCTTCTTTTTACATGGACAACCACTAACATAACCTGTTGATTAGATTGCACCGGATTGTATGTATTACCCCTGTCAGGATTTTTGGATAATATTTCTAAACATTTTTTTGTTCTATTAACGTTAGCATAATACATCTTGTATGCAACTAGTGCACTTGTCAAACGTAAGGTCCCCTTTTCATTCCGTCCCTTTGTAGTAGTAATCGCCATATCATTTGATTCATGTCGCCAGGTGTGATATGAGAAAAAAATCATTCTCAGATAGTGGTGAACACTTGTTGAACAGAGAAACCGTCGTTTTGAAAACTGAAGCAAACTTGTGACAGAAAAGGGATTTTATTTTAAAAGTTTGAGCAATCGCACACCTGGAAATAAAGAAGTGATACTCTAACCCGTTAGTAGCTAACATGGCGGTAACCTTAAAGAAGAGGGTGTTTATGTTTTGCCACTTTATCTGTTTTACTCCATCGGCAAAGCCGTTTACGTCTGAACATGATTTCCATCAAAATACATAGAAACAACTAACGCGCGATCTCGCTTGAGCGAGATCGCGCGTTAGTTGTTACTATTTATTTTGTTAGAAATTATGTTAAGATGTTGAAGGCATGCTACTCTATCCATATATGCTCGATGAGCAGCAGGTCGTACTTTGGCTGCAATGCGCACCCTCTGGGTCAAATTTGTCGCAAAAAAAACTGCCAACTCAGTATGGTAGAAACATACGAGATATGGAATTTAATGAGAACTATCAAACCACATTGAATGCATTAAATACACATTTTGAAAACAATCTTCTTGAAATGATGATTTTCGCCATCGGTGTGCAGAGGGTTACACGAACTTATGCTGACTGGCAAACATCAATCCGAACCATCGTTCTTATTCCAGTGTGGACTTGGGATTACAACAAACAAATCAGTAGTTCAGCGATCTGAACGTAGTGGCTACCCCTTTACGTTCAGATTCTTCCCATTCAATTGTCTAGAAAAAGTTCCCATCAAGTTTTTATGGGAACTCAAAACTCGAAATTAGGAATATATATCAAGCTCTCGCCCATAATACCGGCTGCAATTGATAGTACACGTATTTTCTTACATTTGGGCAGAGTTTATTGATCCAAACTAGGTTTTATCCTTTAATTATCGTCATTTGAATACTCGCGAGGCGTCAATAAATGTTTCGAAATCGTCCATGTTTTTATATAAATATAAAACATTAAAAACAATAACCCGGTAATGGCGCCGAAACGAATAGACCTTTTCATCGATGCGGAATCGGAATCTCGGTCTCATTCACGCAGAGGAGGTTATCAAAATCGATCGCATTCGCACAGAGGAGGTTATCAACCCCCTTCTGCGCGAATGCGATCGAATTTCCGATTCCGCTTCGACGAAAAGCTCTATTCGTTTCGGCGCCATTACCGGGTTATTGTTTTTACTGTTTTATATTTATACAAAAACATGGATGATTTCGAAACATTCGTTGACGCTTCGCGAGTATTCAAATAACGATAATTAACGGATAAAACATAGTTTGGATCAATAAACTATGCCCAAATGTAAGAAAATACGTGTACTATCGATTGCATCCGATATTAAGGTCGAAAGCGTGATATATATTCCTATTTTCGAGTTTTGAGTTCCCATAAAAACTTGATGGGTACTTTTCTACACAATTGAATGGAAAGAATCTGAACGTAGAGGGTAGCCACTATGCTCAGGTCGCTGAACTAGAAAATCTGTAATTCACTAATTTCCCAAGTGCAGTTAAAACTAGAAGTCCTGTCACGAAATGTGCGCTTATCTAGGCTTAATTGCGCATAGGAATTGCGCGCAATTGCCATATCGAATGGCATCCAAAGCACGGTAGGTTCTCCTGGTTACTCATAGCAAACACAGGCAATGTTTCTGCCAATGGACCTCCGGGTTACCCGGAGGTCCATTGGCTGAAACACTGCTTGTGCACAGGCCGCATGTACACAAATTGATAGTCTTACTATGGTAATAACGCGTAGGTTAACGCGCAGATCAACGTGCTACATGTGCGCATTTCAGGACAGGACTTTTAGTTATAACTGTAGGCCACAATAGAGCGCACTCTGGTAACATCGATCCCAGAACATCTCCACATACACATGTAGACACAGTGGAATGTATACAGATAGGTAATAACAACGATCAATATAGACTAGGTTTATCAACCATCACCCCCTCCCCCCTAAACAGATATCAGCATTGGGAGCAGGGTCCTGTTCGCGGCTTGACTCTGTCCCGACCACCTCACAAGAATAACTTTGCAATTTTGTACAGCCATGCATAGAGTATCTTGTGTGGATTTTTTTTCAAATTTGCTAGTTTCATCCAAATGACTTTTATGGAGTATCCAGTGATGGTGTTGTCCAATTGGTTATCTGAATAATTTATCGAGACGAGTATTATTTATTTATTTATTTATTTATTTATTGGTGTTTTAGGGGTCACATACTTATGCACAATGGGTAATCGTGAGTTTCGTGACCGTGACAGTTTTACGGGCGGAGGAAGCCGGAGAGAGCCACCTAGCATCGACGAGCAACTGTTAGCTCCTCAACTTTCCAACTCTGTTCAAGCTCCGCTGAAGCAGAGTTACAGCGGTTGAAGACATGCGCACCAACGACGTGCAGTACGCCTTAGTACACGACATCATCGTACCCCCCCCCCCCCCCCCCCCCCCCCCCCATGTAGGCAACCGTGATAAAGTGCCTTGCCCAAGGACACAACGCGGGTCGACCCGAATGGGGATCGAACTCGGGACCTCTAGCATAGAAGTAGAAGTCCACCAGTCTACCACTGAGCCACCGAGTTCTCCGAGACGAATGTAACTGGTGTATTTTAAGTGCAAACACGCATTTTAGGAAACAGCTTTAGGAAGTTTATAGAAGATGAGCGCACTATGGTTAAATGATAATAGTTTGTTTAATTACTGATGCATGTAATGAGTTTTAAAATTAATTGAAAGTATCTTCTATTCTTCCTAAACAAAGAGTCAGAGGCAGAGCTTGTCACCTATCTTTAATTTGTTATGGCTACAAAAAGAACTTTCCAAATTGTGATGCCAGGATTGTAAAACCCCGATCAGATAAAGTTTGTGAACGTGTTAATTGAAAAATAATCGAGCTTTTATTAGCGAAGCTTAAAGTGGATCATTTTTAAATCAAAATAAATAGATATTTGCTTAGCTGCGGGGCAGGTTAACAAAGTTCACGTACAATGTCTTTCTAATCAAAGACGGAGGTCGGGTTTGTTTGTTTTTATAAATGTCGCTTTGATGAGTAAGGCGTCATCTGCATATTTCTCGCGAAAAGATCAGAGAAACGTCAATGTTTTGCCCCTGTCCTTTTTTTAAATGTTTCACGCTAGCTGTGGGTATATGTAGCGGTCGAGGTATAAAGGTCATTTACAAACCAGCCTGGTTGGTCCGCATCTCTTAGTCTCATGGTAAATCGGCCGCTGTGTGTGCTGGGGGTCGACGGTTCGAACCCCGGCTCCCACACTTTTCTCTCGTCCCGTTACATAAATATTATATTATGACATAGTAAGGTCTTGAAACATCACATACAGTTAAAACTAGAAGTCCTGTCACGAACTGTGCGCTTCTCCAGGCTTAACTGCGAGTGGGAATTGGGCATCCAGAGCAGGACAGGTTCTCCCGGTTACTCATTGCAAACACAGGCAATATTTCTGCCAAAGGACCTGCACGTTATTTGAAGGTCCATTGGCTGAAAAAGTGCTTGTGCACAGGCCATATGTACAGAATTCGATAGCCTTAATATGGCTATAACGCGCAGATTGACGAGCTATTTGTGCGCATTACACGACAGGACTTATAGTTTTAACTGTAGCTGTACATTTTATAGGTTGCTTGGATTCTGGCTGTTATATCGAATATACACTTCCAACACAATTTTTCGCAACGTTTTTTCAATCAAACAGTAGTGATGCGGACCGAACTGATATTGTACACAAAACAGTAGTGATGCGGACCGAACTGGTATTGTACCCAAAACAGTAGTGATGCGGATCGAACTGGTATTGTACCCAAAAATAAGTTGGGTTAAAAATCAACCAAAATCAACTCGGTTGACTGAATATGAACTCAATTTGGGGCCGGGGTTCTTCCGTGGGATATATTTTAAGAGCAAACCAAATATTAAACGAGTTCCTGGTGCTCTTGAAAATTATCTTCCCTTCTCTCTCGGATTGCTATGTGGTCGCGACACATTATAAGTGGATGGATCTCAGTCTGTCTGTCTGTCTGTCTGTCTGTCTGTCTGTCTGTCTGTCTGTCTGTCTGTCTGTCATAATTCCTGATTAGGACTGAATGAAAATACAAATGAAAACTTCATCTGTGATGCAATGTGTTTGTCTATTTCGACAGGTGAGATTCCACTGTAATGCTGTTCAAACGACGGAAAGAGCATTCGACCCGATCTCGACCCAGTGACGACCATGGTCGAAATTTCTCCCCGTCCAAGTAAAGAATGTACTGTAACAGAGCTCTGGCGTCATTTAACAGCCGAAGTGAGGTCTGCAAAGACTTGTCTACGTCTCATGGTTTGTCAGCTGTAGATGGCCATGAGCTTAATATGCCGTCCCTGTCACGGGGGAGTCCCCTACAACGCTCTTCCGGAGTTATATATCGTCCCTTGCACCGGGGAGTCCCCTATAACGCTCTTCCGGAGTTATATATCGTCCCTTGCACGGGGGAGTCCCCTACAACGCTCTTCCGGAGTTATATATCGTCCCTTGCACGGGGGAGTCCCCTACAACTCTCTTCCGCAGTTATATATCACCCTTGCACGGGGAAGTCCCATACAAAACTAATCCGGAGTGCAGATGGTAAGTTGATTCACCCAAGATACGGATTACAAAGGATTATAACACTAAATCGACAGATTTAATTAATCACACTTTGTATTTCACATGTTATGAATTTCATCCTGTAATCTGAAACTTAATTATTAATAATTAATTAATATATCAGGTACGCATCTCTAAATTCAAGGAATCGTCTGAGTTTGAGGTCAAGAACAAATAACCAACATAGACCACAATCCAGAAGGGGAGTACTTCCATCGTAATTTCGAATCATGGACCAACAAGTTCGTATTAAGAATATTCGCACGTTACCTGCCATATTTAGGATTCATTCAAGCTGTTACGGGTTATCTCTATCATAAAACAGTCCCACATCACTTGATAGTAACTGCTAAAGAATTGCAAAGCCACCAAGACATCAGAGCGATCAGCCCACCGTCAGAAACCCACTTCTGTGAGAACCACAGCAAAATGAAACAATAAAACAAGCGTTGAAAATCGTCTCCTGAGTTCCAATGTGTTCTATGTTCCTATCGGAACATAGAACACATTGGAACTCAGGGGACGAAATGTTGAACAAATACAATTCCTAGAAAAAGCACTGTGGCCTGTTTGTCGGATCAGCGCCTGTTAATGACATCATAAACATAAATTGAGGCAATTAATTGCGAACTAACCTTGGGAGAATGGTATTAAATGGAAAATAACTGATCTTTTGACTGGGGGTGAATGGATTCGGTGTTTCGATGTGCTTCACACGAATATGTTTATGTTTCAGAATTATTCCTATATATCTCCATAGATCTTTATGAATGTGACATATTTCGCGCATGGCTATGCAGTGAGATGAAATATCGTCTTTACAGATGTCAAATATACAATTTGATCATCATCGATGTCCGTCACTAGATCCATAAACAACAAAAGCTCGAGGGCTTTCCATCATGAAGAGAACATTTGTTGAACATCGTAAGCGTAGTTTCTGAGATACTGTGGATTTATTTATTTATTTATTGGGGTTTAATGCCACATTTGTCTGCACAATGGCTAATCATGACCATGACAGTTTCATGGGTGGAGGAAGCCGGAGTACCCGGAGAGAACCACCGAGCAACGGCGAGCAACTGTCAGCTCCCCAACGTACTAACTCCACACAAGCAGGGTTAGCATTGGTTGAAGACAAATGCACCATCGACGTGCAGTACGCCTTAGTCCACGACGTCAATGTGCCCCAGATGGGCAATGAGGGTGAAGTGTCTTGCCCAAGGACACCTCTCGGCTTGCAGCCTGCACCTCTACCTACTGCGCCACCGCTCCCCCGATACTGTGAATGGGGAGCCGGTTATTATGTAAAGATGCCCGGTTTCCCCGGGTTTAATAGCTGAAACACGTCTTGTGATCTTTGCTTCTCGCATATTTTAAAACATATTTGTAGGGATGAAAGATGCACTATATGGGCCTGTCACTGGTAATGACCACTCCAAGACATTTATTTATTTATTTATTTATTTATTTATTTATTTATTTATTTATTTATTTATTTATTTATTTATTTATTTATTCATTCATTTATTTGTTGGGGTTTGCCTACAGTTTCGACAGCCAGGGTCAACTCGTGTCGGACAGATTTACGGGAAGAAGAAGTCGGTGAACCCGGAGCGAACCACCGAGCGACCGAGAACAACCGTCAGACCCCCAAACGTACTAACTCCACACAAGCAGGGTTAGCCTTGGTTGAAGACAAGTGAACCATCGTCGTGCAGTACGTCTTAGCCAGGCATGGGCAATCGGGATTAAGTGCCTTGCCTATGGACACAACACAGTGTTCATAGGCAGGATCGAACAGTGGTCATTCAGGGTCGAACCTGAATCTTTCGGTTTGACGACCAGTACAATTACCCCCGCCCCAGGTAATGTTTTAAATCTAGACATACAACTACATCGAATTAATTACTTGAAGACGAACACAAAAAACTTACATAACACAACGTCATATCCGGACAGCATTCAATTTTTGTTTGCAATGTTTGCCTCCAAAACTTAGCCTACGACTCCTGATTGGAACGAGCTCAACGAGCTCGTTCCAATCAGGCGTCATAAGCTATTCTTTGCGATAAAAATGATATTAGTTATTCGGTAAATGTATTTGCAAGTGTCACCAACTGATTGATCTGCTAAAATATAAACTCAGTTCAGAGCAATGACGTCAGTATTTATTCGAACAACTGATATTCATTCCTATACATTTTTACGGCCTTTTTACGAACTTTTACGAACGTAATTACCGACGGAATGTGCATTTTTCTATCAACTTCTGTAATACCAAAACACGGAATCAAAGAAAGCCATTGTTGTTCTGTAGAGCTTCGTTAACCTCTGACCCACACATTCCCCATGTGAACCAGAGCAAACTTGACATGCACAAGGCAGCATCTTTGTGTGATTAATTAAATAATCTTTTGAGAAATTCTTCAGCAGAAATTACTTCCATGTCAGAATTTTACATCAACCTTTCTTGAATTGTGTGTTTGTTGTCAAATGATAAGCTGCTGGTCAATTCATGTTTTCCTAATACCTCCCGGACACCGTTGTTTACCAAAAAATCTAAATGGAGTTGTTCCTCGTGGGAACCCTGGGAAGTGAATCGGTGCTTGTTTACTGTGGTAAACCAGATCTGTTCTATAGGTAAACGACCTTGTAACGATAATCAAAAACCGGGGGTGGAAGTCCTCCAAACCGGGCAACATGAATATAAACGATTGGCTAGACTTGCCATATTGCGGTCATGATTAGCCATTGTGCAGAAATATGTGACCTTAAACCCCAATAAATACATAAATAATATATAAAATAAATATATAAACTATAGACTCTAAGGAGCATGTAATCGTTCACCTGGAACTGCATGTAACAATGTGATTTCCCATAGGCTTTCCATGGTAACTATAAGGTGCAATTAAGGCCATGTTTGCAACATTACATCAACATTACGTCGCCTGAGTGTTAGAATGTTCTATGTCCCCCATGGGAGTACTCTGTCCCCTATGGGACACAGAACATTCTAGCACTCTGGCGACGATTACACGAGGATCATTGGTAGAAGGTGTCCCAGTCCTCAATCATGTCAAGTTTCAAAACATTTGACTTTGTAGTTTCAGAGGGGAAGACTTTTGCAAAATCCATCAATCGGAATCAGAGAATGTCTCTGGTGGCCATATTGTCCACCCAATGCGAACAGAAAGAGGACCGTTTGTAGAGGGCCTCCTATAGATCTTTCCTGCAGAGTTTGGTTCACGTCGGATCAGGAGTTCTAGACAGGAAGATGAAAATGTGATTACCCATAGGATTTCTATAGTAACTATAAGCCACAACTGCGGCCATGTTTGCAACACGATCAACATTAAATGAGGATCCTTGGTAGAGGGGGTCCCAGTCATCATTTATGTGAAGTGTGAAAACATTTGCCCTGGCAGTTTTAGAGGAGAAGATTTTTGGTAGAGGGGGTCCCAGTCATCATTTATGTGAAGTGTGAAAACATTTGCCCTGGCAGTTTTAGAGGAGAAGATTTTTGAAAATCCACTAACCAGAATCAAAGAATGCCTCTGGCGGCCCTGTTTTTTCATCCGACGGGAACAAACTGAGGATCGTTTGTAGAGGACCTCCCATAGACCATTCCTGACAGGTTTGGTTCACACCGTCTCAGCGGTTACAGAGAAGATGAAAATGTAACACCGAACGACGGACGACGGACGGCGACGGACGCCAAGTGATGTGAAAAGCTCACATGGCCTTTTAGGCCCGATGAGCTAATAAATAAATTATACGGAATGATTTTGTGGAAGTTTAGGAAATTGTGAGATGACGGTGGCCTATTTTTTTTTAAATTTTAATGTGTCAACAAGGGTGATCGAGTTTTTCAACAGAAAGGAAGTGTGAGCTGTAATTTTCTAACAAAGAATTTCAAAACAGGCAATAAAATAATTTTACGATAACAGAAATCATTAATCGCAAAAGTGTCGTTCCCGTGTTTGTTTTTGACAATGGGTGTGGTCAGATGGACAATTATTTGCCATTACTTGTTGAAAGTACCGTGTTCCGGACATTTTGTAATAAATTTACATTCCTCAGAAGAAAATACAATGGATTAGAAATTGTCACTCTTTTTTCGCGAGGGTTCTAAGATCGTAAAAGTCAAAACACAGTGATACAGAATCGGATGTGGAAACAAATATAACAGGATGATGATGAATATTGAGTGATAGAAAATTAAATGTTCGTCGCGACGTTTTTCTTCTTCTCAAACTTCTCAAGCTGTTGAAACTTGTGACCGGACCATTGCAAGACGAACACATTACCATCGGTTTCTGAAATTGTGCATTTGTTACTTACAACTGTTCACGAATATTTCATAATTCCGCTTCAACTATTTCACGTTTAAAATAATTCAAATATGAGTCTTGTTTATCTCTGTCGAGATATTTCCTTCTGGATAACGCTTCCACTATTCCCATCATGCCTTAATCAAAACGAGAAAATAACAGAACAATCTTAACCCCTAGCGGCCGATGTTCCGGCCAGGGACATCATATGTCATAACGTCATTAAATAGGGTGGCTGTTCAGTAAATGTGTAGGGTAGTGTGGGGTAGATCAATCAATATTTTCAACATGCAGCCCCGAGGCTGGACGTTGAAAATATTGATTGCTCTACCCCAAATAATGAATATGAACTCTTCTTATTGCTGCCATTGAACTGACATGGAAGATGCCACTAGAGTTCAACGGGTTAAGTTGGATATTCCACTAATGAATATTATATTAGCGAAAACACACAAGCGAAAGCAAAGTTAGAGTTCACAGACAACCGGGCTCCACCCGGTGATCTTGATCTGAAAACTTGCTGGTTATTTTTATTGGTGTTTAACATCACTTTCGACAATAAAAATCACCTCGTGTCGGACAGTTTTACGACTAGATTTGAAGAACCCTTAGAGAACCACCGAGCAGCGGTGAGCAACTTCCAGGCTCCCCAACGTAGTAACTCCACACAAGGAAGGTTAGCATTGATTGAAGACAAGTCAACGATCGACGTGTAGTGAGGACGTCTAACACAGGGAGTCACCGTGCCCTCACGTGGGGCAATCGAGAATGAGTGCCTTACCCAGATGCAAAATGTCGCTACCGTGAATGGAACTGAACGGTGGACCTTTCGGGAGGGAATCCAATGATGTAACCGCCGAACCACCGCGTCCCTTCATAGTTACTTACGTACCTTTCCAAGCAAACATAAATAAACACCGGGTAGAAATTCCAGCTGAAAAGTGGAAGTAGTATCTGCCACACCCCACCCCTCCAACCAGTCTGTAGTTGACAGAACACCAACAGAAAGTAAAAATATTTATATTAGCATCTTCCTGACTAAAAGACTCCCGACAACGGACAGGTGACCAGGAGTCTGTCACTATTTCATCCAAATGTTCCTTCCTTACTGAGAATTCAAGATTCAACGTTTGAATTCTTCAGAATTTTATTTCTACACGCGTGGTCGTGTAGGGAAGGGTTAGAATAAGGTATTAAACAATTAAGATTTCATTAAAGTGCGTCAAAGTGTTACATCTAAGTTAGACAACTCAATCACTAGCATGTAACAATGAACATAGAGCAATTTGTGTGTGTTTCTTTTTAAAGACAAATCAGTCTAAACTAATGAAGACACAAGCAATATTACCAGGGCTCAAAATAAGCGGTGTCGCGTCGCTTTTTGCTTTGCAAAACTTGCAAAAAGCAACAGAATGTTCAATTATGTATAGCATTTTGCGATACAAGATAATCAACTGCAGCCTATTAGGCTGCAGTTGATTATCTTGTATCACAAAATGTAAATGAAAATTTGCAAACAAATTTGAAAACTAGTTCACTGATGCTTTACTTCTGATTGTGAAACATTCCAGGCATAACTCAGATTAACTCTCCATCAAGCATCATTAGCAACTTCATATGTAAGATGAATTCTAATGGTTTAAATTCTTCCTGTTTTTACAACATTTTGCAAAAAATGTCCATTAAAAATAACTTCAAGCCCATCAAATTAAAAATCCCAACTTCCATTTTGAGAACTCTGTTAAACAGCCACGACGTCATATGAAAATATGCATGCAGCCCTTAAAGGCTGTTCAGTTAAAAAAAAACATAGTAAATGTTTCATGTGTAACAGATCATTTGGAAATTCCCAGAAATGGATGGAAACTATTCTATCTGCTTAGAAGAATTCAATACAAAACAGCATAACATAACTCCGGTATACAAAAATAGCTATGCAATTTTTACAAAATGCTATTCATTTTTTGGAAATGTGACGCATTTTGCTACGCATAGAAAAAAAGTTATTTTGAGCATTGAATATTACTACACTACAGCAATACCGGTATTATTAATAAAATGTAGACGACAAGGCCAGTACGACACACACACTACAGATTAGATCGTACCAAAATAATATGGTTTGCGTGTGCATATTGTGTCCTTCGCTCAAAAACTCACTCACGTTTATTCACTCAAAATGAGAGTCCAGACATTAATTCACAGAAAGGGAGCCCGGTGGCTCAGTAGGTAGAGGTGCAGGCTGCAAGCCGAGGGGACCTCGGTTCGAATCCCGCCTGCGGCAACCGCGTTGTGTCCTTGGGCAAGACACTTCATCTCCACAGCCCACGTGGGGGCACGGTGGCGTTGGGTACTAAGGGGTACTGCACGTCGATGGTGCACTTGTCTTCAACGAATGCTAACCCTGCTTGTGTGGAGTTAGTATGTTGGGGAGCTGACAGTTGCTCGGTGGTTTTCTCCAGGTATTCCGGCTTCCTCCACCCGTAAAACTGTCACGATCATGATAAGCCATTGTGCATAAATATGCGACCTTAAACACCAATAAATAAATAAATAAATAAATTCACAGAAATATCTCCCAGAGAGCTTTCAAAGAATCAAAATCGGAGTTTGACATCGATAATGAAGGAATTGAATAGAATAGAATTGAATTTTATTGCACAACCACACTACAAAGAATGGGCATGACATTTCGAAAACAATAAAATACAAGAATAACAATCATACAAATGATATACAAATCAGATTTATGTAGTTGCAAGATGCACAAACACGCAAAAACACTCAATACACCCACACGCCCCCCCCCCCCCCCCCTTCCACACACACACACGCACGCATCCTCGCATACAACCTAATAAACCCTCACACATTCGTATATGTAGTGGGCTCAGAACAACTGACAACCACCTGCTATACATACGCATTACATTTATCGAGTGCCAGTTCGAGTGCCTACTTTGGTTAAAAGCTGATTTTGCCATATTTTTGGGGTAATTGCTACTAAAACACCTCCAAGTCAACAGCAGACAAAGGTACGGAAAAGTGGTCGGCAATGCCCCACAAAATAAACCATGTCTCGGCTGGCCGCCTGACCCAGATTCAGACATGTCCGAAAGTTCACCAGATACATAGTCGCCCGAGTGCTAGAATGCCCTATGTCCCAAACGGGACATAGGGCATTCTAGCACTCAGACGACGACGTGTAACATTTTAATAATTCCGTTAAATGGTCGAGTCCGCTTTCGGTGTTGGATTTTCCTTTTCGCGCTAGTTTAGAAGGGTTTTTGTTCATTTCCGGTATGGACAGGAAATATAGTCATCCCTCGTTTAGAAGAAATTAGATAAGAAGTTCTGAAATCATTATTGTTATCAATAAAGTCTCTTTCTTACACTTGTCCATGTCAATATCCACGTTTTATATGATAAAACACTCTCCTTCACGTATCAACTTCCTGTTGAAATAAGGAAGAGTTTCGAAATCTTAATTTTACCCCAAAAAAGGATTCGTCGATTTCTTGCTATTTAGTCACTCAATTACATCAGTGTCAAAGAGGTATGAGTGGTTACGTGTACTGTAACCTCGCTGTTTGTGACCATGTTGGCTCTTAAATCTGCCCGTGGAGATTAAGTAATCCCCGCCCCCACCCCTCGGAGAAGCTTAATCTGAAGACGAGCACCCAGCAAAGCTGGGTAGGTCTAATGAAGTTTGAACACAGCGACGAACAGCGAATTGACCCACTTGGGGGTGAACGCGACTTAATGGCGATTACTGGTTAATCGTGGACAAACCACTGGGATACTGATGGCATCAGATGACCCGATACAGGATAATATGTATCCGGATGTTCTATTTTATGCTGCCAGGACATATTATTTAATCCGTCTCGACCGATTTTAAACCCTTTACCAAGCCAAAAACTCGCCGTTGCTCGGTGGTTCTCTCAGGGTACTCCGGCTTCCTTCACCCGTAAAACTGTCACCCACACGATATGACCTTGGCTGTTAATGTGTCGTTAAACCCTAATAAATAAATAAATAAATAAATAAATAAATAAATAAATAAATAAATAAGCCAAAAACTCTCCCGTACTCTACGGACTAGGCTGTAATGCAAGGTAAAGAGACTTAGACGTTGAATTACCACCACCGTCGTTACTACCAAAGCCCACTACCCCTAGTTCAGCGATCTGACCGTAGCGGTTGGAGAAATAGCCGCTATGTTCCGATCACTAAACTACTCAAGCCCCAAAAATTTGAAAAAATGGCGTCTAGACTTGCTAATCTTGTCTGTGTTTAGTATCTGAATATTGCCTATATATGTGTATCAACTGAGTATTTCGTTGGTATACCATTTGTCTGAAGAATCAGCATCATCTACCAGCTTAAATGAACAAACAACAGTTGGAAATAAAACATTTCAATAACTCTCAACAAAATACATCATGTGACCACCTTATTGGAACGAGCACGATGTGCTCGTTCCAATAGGTTGTGACATGATACGGTTTCGAGGATTTTTTTTATTTTTGAAAAAGAGGAATTAAAATAAATGTTGATATCGTTAACGTTGGCTAAAGTGTGAATGAATTTATCTTTATTTAACAGTATACAGTACGTGGAGAGTGTATTATCACTAAATCACCCGCAGAGTGGAGATTCCACCCAAGCAATAATTGCAAATTTATTGCAAAGCATAACCAGTACAAGCAAAGTTTCAGCCAATGGACCTCCGGGTTAAACCCGGAGGTCCATTGGCTGAAACATTGCTTATGTTTTTTGTCGATATGTACAATATTCGAAAGTTATAGCTTGGGTGATAACCCCACTCCGCGGGTGATTTAATTACAATCCACTCGCCACGTACTGTACAAGAACAAACAGAAAACAAAACTATACATGCATCATTATAGAACAAAACTATACGCACATAATTATAGAACAAAAATAATCAATAAACCTGTATACCACAGGGAGACGGCATAGACAGATTGGCTGTCTACCTATCGTCTCCCGGGGATTATATCGTGCAACATTGGAATCGGACTGTCCAACAACCGTTCATCTATACTTGGTCTTGGTCGCTGGTGGCTAGTGTAGAATTGAGTTAAGAGACGAGAATTTGTCCAGTCGTATACAGTACCAGCAGAAATACTGCGGCACTTCGTAGGGTGCTCTCAGAGAGAGGCCCCACGGACCGACACTGAGAGTTGAATTCCTCAACAAGAATAGACCAGGAACAAAATCCCCCTACTGTCATTTTACTGCCCACGCATGTCGGCACTGTGCTTGGAAAGCGCTAAATTGATATGATCTTGAAAATGCATAAAATACATACCCACTCGGTTTATTCAGAAAATAGTACCTATTGTAGAAAGCACAGTCAGTACAGTAAGTGTTAATGGTATATTTAAGAAGTGTAACGGAATATGTCATATAACAATCAATACTCGTGTTTTTATTTACACTTGGTCACGTGATCAGTGTCGATGTGATAGGGTAAAGTATTGTAAATATTTACTTTGACATTACCTTAAAAATTTGTGTCAAATGAAACAAACACCGCTAAAAAGTTAATGGACATATCGTAAAATCATACATTCCACTGTCACGCATTAAATAAGGTTTGGTTGATTTTCTGTCCCACTCGTACATTGAAGCACAGTGTATATATTGAAGTATTTTGAGTGATTTGACAAGTTAAGTGTATACCCCAGGAAGAAACCTACTTTGTACTTTTTCGTGAGCTATTCAGTTGGGGCACCAACAGTCACAGGAATTAGCCGTGGACACCGGCAATGTCGCGATAAAAACTACGGCAACATTCACACAAACTAGCCGTGGACATAGGCAATGTCGCGATAAACAATTGCTGGAACAATCGCAGAAGTCAACCGTGAACATGTACTCCGGCAATGTCGCGGTAAAAACTGCGGAAACATACGCACACAGATTAGACATGGATACCGGCAAAGTCGGGGTAAAACCTTTGGCAACATACGCACACAGATTAGACATGGATACCGGCAAAGTCGGGGTAAAAACTTCGGTAACATACGCACACAGATTAGACATGGATACCGGCAGAATCGGGGTAAAAACTTCGGTAACATACGCACACAGATTAACCATGCATGGACACCGGCAATGTCGCGGTACAAACTGCGGCAACATCCACACACAAATTAGCATTGAACACCCACAATGTCACGGTAGAAAAATCGCAGCAATTAGCTTTTGGTACTTATCAATGGACATCGGTAAAGTCACGGCGAAATCCTTGACAAAATTCAAAAATATTAACCATGGACATTGACACTGAATTTCACAAAAATTAACCATGGACATCGGTAATGACACGGCACATCGGTAATGCCACGGTAAGAAACTGCGGTATAAAGTTGAGGGGTTCATCACGTCGCTACGGATATAATGGCTAAATTTGGAAATCTGAACTACAGTTAAAACTAGAAGTCCTGTCACGAACTGTGTGCTTATGTAGGCTTAATTGCGCACAGGAATTGCGCGCAATTGCCATATCGAATGTCATCCGAAGCACGGCGGGTTCTCCTGGTTACTCATAGCAAACGCAAGCAATGTTTCTGCCAATGGACCTCCGGGTTACCCAGAGGTCCATTGGTAGAAACATTGCTTCTGCACAGACCATATGTATAGAATTTTGATAGCCTTACTATGGTCATAACGCGTAGATTAACGCGCAGATTGACGTGCTACTTGTGCGCATTTCATGACAGGACTTCTAGTTTTAACTGTAAGCTGGACGAAGTCTTTCCAATGAGACTTCACATGATATGTTTTGTTAAACTTTTTTGAATTTTACTTTTCAACAGACACAATATTATACAGCCGATTCGTTAAGTAAAAGGTTTTTTTTTATTGGGGTTTAACGACACTTTCGAGAACCAGGGTCAACTCGTGACCTTATAGTTTTATAGGTGGAGGAAGCCGGAGTACTCAGACACAATCATCGAGCAGCGGCGAGCATTGGCAAATCGACATGCAGTACACCTTAGTACACCGCGGCGCCGTGTCGCAATGTGGGCAATCGGGATTAAGTGCCTTGCCCAAAGACACAAGGCAGTTACCCCTGTTGGGGATCGAACCTAGAACACAACGCAGTTACCCCTGTTGGGGATCGAACCTAGAACACAACGCAGTTACCCCTGTTGGGGATCGAATCTAGAACACAACGCAGTTACCCCTGTTGGGGATCGAACCTAGAACCTTTAGGTTTGAAGTAGGGCTGTCACGATTATTCGATTAATCGATTGCTGATCGATCACGCCGAAATCGATTAGTATTTTTCGTTGTCGAAGAATCGGTAAATTTTACCCCGTTTTAGACGTTTAATAATTTTTAAAAAATGAAAAAGACTATTTCTTAAGGTAAATGGTCAAGAACGTCGACGTTAAATCTCAAGAAGCCGTTAGAAGCATTTGCCTTTTAGGAACATTCAAAGCTTTGATGTTCTGAACTTTTGAACCGTCAGTGTAATAATCAAGACCGGTCGGCAGTTGCGAACTTGCGAAGTTCGCAACTGACGACCGCCCTTGATTATTACACTGACGGTTCAAAAGTTCAGAACATCAAACCTTTGAATGTTCCTAAAAGAAGATCGTCTTCGTTGTTTACTTGAGGAAGGTCAACTGACTTGAACTTCAATTTTAACGACTCAAAGAGAGGGAAATGTGGGGACGGGGTCATCTATGTACGATTAATCAATTATAATCGATTATTTGCGACGATTAATCGATTCCTAAATTCAAAAATCGTGACGCCCTAGTTTGAAGTCCAAAAACTGTAACAACTAAGCAACCGCACCCCCCCCCCCCCCGAGTAAAGTGTTGAAGAATCAAATGAACTAACACATTTGGAGAGGGGTGCAATACCCTCCATCGCCCCCACCCCCACCCCACGCCCCCCGCCTTAACGTACAAAAATATATCATAGAAAAGTTAATTAAAAAGTTTACTGGACACAAAATAAGTAATACAATCTATTGCAAGAACGTCATTCTTGGTCTGATGTTTCTCTTCTTATGGATTGGTTAAAAATGAGTGTCCAACAATTTGAATTTACAGTATGTGCAGAGTATTAATTCATTTACTCATTTATTAGGGTTTAACGATACTTTAACAGCCAAGGTCTATCGTGCCGGTGACAGTTTTACGGGTGGAGGAAGTCGGAGTACCCGGAGAGAACTGTAGAGCAATGACGATCAGCTGTCAGGTCCCCAACATCGTAACATCGCACTGCAGCACAGGCAGGGTTAGATTGGTTGAAGGCATGTGCACCATCGACCTGCAGTACGCTTTAGTGTATGGTGTCATCGTGCCCGCATGTGGATAATCGGGGTTAAGTGCCTTGACCAAGGACACAACGCGGAAGTCAATATGTGGAGAGTGGATTGTCACTAAATCACCTGTGGAGTGGAGTTATCACCTAAAGTATCACTTCCAAATTTTGAACATTTGGAAAAAAAACACGAACAATGTTTCAACCAATGGACCTCCGGGTTTAACCCGGAGGTCCATTAGCTGAAACTCAGATTGTGCTTGTTATGCTTTGCAACAAATCAGCAATTATTGCCTGGGTGGAATCCCCTCTCTATGGGTGATTTCGTGATAATACTCTCTCCACGTACTGCAAACTAACTAATTCTCTTAGCCGTTAATAATCCATCTCAGAATTACACTGGGTATTGTTACACGCTTAAACAAACAATTGAACTTATGTTTCAACAGCTCTGTAAATAAAACCTGAAGGGATATTGGTGAAGAGGTACTACGCCACAACAAATAGAGTGGTGTAGGAATAAAATAGAAACTGGACACTTGACAGAAAAACAAACACAAACTTGCGACCTCAATGAACCCTAGAATGAAAAATATTACTTTTCACAACAACGTGAAACACAGGACATTTCGAACTGTCCGAACGCACCGATCACTTCTGTACCCAAGTGTTTAAACACCGAGGGTAATGGGGATAATGCCCCCCCCCCCCCCCCCCCCCGATTTCAAAAAGGTCCCTTCATGGTGAACCCCAGTCCTGTAGTCGAAAAGCCGTAATAATGTTTTTTTGTTTTTTGTTTTTTTTTTTTGGGGGGGGGGGGGTGGTACGTCCCCCACGAACCACACGAACAGTTTATACTGCAGCTTTATGGTCCAAACTTGAGCCTATGGAAACGTGCGCCGAGCTCCCATAGCAATACTGCAGAAGGCGTGATAATATGGCCGCTCACGGGGGCTACCACGAAAACCAAACTTGACGTAACGAGGTCACTGATTATGACGTCACATGAGATCCATCCAATCGACCTCGTTCACCCACATCTCCTGCTAGTGACATCATCATAGATTCAACGCTGACACATTTCGTTTTCTGACAAGATACTAGTGTTGGAAGGAAAGAGGGGCAAATAATCAGTCAAATCCCATCCAAATTAGGTACGTGGCAACCGTTACTTATTCCCGGTTCCTTATTCGACATTCGTTATCAACCGATAAAATCGGTTGATAACGAATGTCGAATAAAGAACTGGGAATAAATAACGGCCGTCGCGTCCGTACCGAAATTCCCCATGCGTTTTTATACTTACTGTAGTATAATTAGTTAACTGAATTAGACAGCTAACACATTTACTTCCGGTATTACCTTTGTATCATCCCCAATTTAATGGTAGCGTTGACTCAAGCATTTTGTGTCGTAAACTAAATTTGAATTGTCGTTTTTTTTTTCTCTCGTTATCATTCAAGGTCACGCAACCAACAGCCATGCCAATTGTTTGACTTCCTCAGTTCGCTCGTGTCGGTCACATTACACGAATAAATTGACTTTGCGATCTGAAAATTAGTTTATAATTAGAGATAGGATGAACATATAGGAATCAGAAACACACGGGGGTACAAATTCATTAACTACAAATGACCGCATGTTTGGAGATCATAAAAAAATCGTCATTGTGCCTGACACCTGTTTGTGGGAAGTAATTAGTTGGCATAGAAATTAATATTGGACACTGAGATTGATACCGTTGTAATTGAACAAAGGTTATTGTCAATAATTGTACCAAAGTTCAAAGGATCCAACAAGGACCTGTACAATTCGTGAAACTTAGTTCTCATGCATTCCCAGTACATAATGTGGCGGACTATTGTAAAGGTTAGTGAAAAAATGTGTACAGACTCGGATACTTAGCATAATATATTTGTCTTGTTAGATGTCAGTCTGTATATGTCTTTGGCAAAGGTGTCAAACCCACGGAAAACAGGCAGCCCCCCCCCCCCCCCTCCACCCCGCTACATACACACACGCGCATATCCTTGTTTGTCTGTAACTACCAACGGGGACACACACCAAATCGAAGATCCCCATTTGGCTGTAACAAGTCAGGATTTTCATTTTATCGGGGCTGATCAGCCCAGGCCCCGAGATCAACCCTGAGAGTGCTTCTGTCGGGCTGTTTTTTCCAGCCTCGACAAAAATTTAAAACAAAACTAAACAATTAAGGCATGTTTAAAAATCACTCCCGAGTAGGTCCCGACTCTCAAATTTCGTGAACCTACTTAGGCCCCGACCATTTTTCAAAATGCGAATTCTGAAAAGTCTAAGGAAGAATTTCGCACGCAATTCTAACCAGGAGCCTTTTCGCCGGAGGAAATTAGGACGTTCCAATTTAGAAGATTTCCAGAGCGAAAAAGTCACTCGTCGTCGGCTATTGCTAACGCGTCACACACACACTTGTTTTCAACAGACTGACTTCCTGATCACTCGATGCGTTTAGGGAAATCATTCCCTGAGTTTCAATGTGTTCTTCGTGCCAATAGGCACAAAGAACACATTGAATCTCGTGGAACGAAATGGAAGTACCCCCGCCACACACACACACACACAACATGATACGGTTACCCTACCAGTTTGGGGGAACTGGGAGTTAAGGAGAATGGAAGTTAATGGAAATGGGAGTTAACTTCCTCACTTATATTCCGTGACTGCATGACACCCTGACTTATATTCCAACAATGCATGCCCCGATGATGTAGTTGGAATATTTATTTATTTATTGAGATTTAACGACACTTTCGACAGCCTGGGTCACCTCGTGTCGGACAGTTTTTCGGGTGGAGGATACCAGAGTTTCCGGAGAGAACAACAGAGCAACGGCGAGCAACCGTCAGACTCCCCAACATACTAACTCCACACAACCATGGTTAGCATTGGATGAAAACAAGTGAACCATCGACGTGCAGTACGCCTTAGTACACAACGCCATCGTGCCCCAACGTGGGTAATTGTGATTAAGTGTCTTGCCCAAAGACACAACGCGATTGACGAAGATGGGATTCAAACCGAGAACATCTCGGCTTTCAGCCTGCGTCTCTACTCTACAAAAAATATAGATTCTCTTTAGAACCAAAACTGGTTCTTATCTTGTCCCTGAGATGGAACCAGTTCTGTTTAAACAGTATTTATTTCAAATCAAATAAATTTACCAAGATTAGCATTCAATTTTAACAGAATATTACACGAACTGAAGTAGATTCAGCAGTAAACTTGGAGCTTATTCAACGCAATCGCCAAACATTTTGAAACAAAGGAGATATGAACAGTTGGCATAGCGAACCAGTTTGGGTTCTGTATAGAACCAAAACTGGTTCGATATGCCAACTGTTCATGTCTCCTTTGCTTAATAATGATTTGAGACAACCTCGTATAGGCTCTAAACTTACGGCTGAAACCCCCTCAATTTATGTTTAATTTTGTTAATATTTAATGTTAATCTTTATAAATTTATTTGATTTGAAATAAATACTGTTTAAACAGAACAGCTTCCATCTCAGGGACAAGATTAGAACCACTTTTGGTTCTATAGAGATCCTATATTTTTTGCAGTGCACCTGCTGAGCCACCGTGCTCCATGCAGTTGAAATAGTAGTCAGTCGGGACTTGAGCCAACCAAGACGGAAAAAAATCAGGTTACTTCCGCCTTCTAATCGGTCATTTTCGTGACATCCCTGGACAGTAGCAGCTACGGTGATTACTTAACGCTCTAAGTAAAACAATAGCCCTGTAGAGCGAAGTAAATAAAGTAAGGTGTGTATCATATTCCTGTCATATTTGTTGTCATTTTGTGTTAATCATGTTGTTGACTTGTTTAGAACTGATGCTATAAGCAGAATATCATAAATACACAATAACCCACCAACTACGTCATTTATATCTTTAAACGCGGAAATGATATATGAAATGTTACAGAGTTCGTTGACAATCTGTAACGAATGGTACCTATATTTACATACATAGAACTGATTTATGGGTAGTCTAACTCTGACGGTTTGGTATTCGTTTTAACCAACTTCCCGACTGTGTGATGTTAATTTCGCACAAAATATCTGTTACAGCTGTTGTGATTGGATGAAAATAGCTCAAAATAGTTATCATATTGAATACATTAATTGATGCTATCAGCTGAGTTAAGTGTGGTACACGATCAGAGGGCGTGAATAAGAAGTGTGGGTGTGACACCCATTCCCATAGTGTTTTCAGTCGGGACATTTTTGTCTGAATGGGAGGTATTGAGTCGATCTTACTACCAAAAGATCACGTCATTGTCACCCTTTGAACCCGTTAGGCCAGTTTAACGTTACAGTACAGTTAAAACTAGAAGTCCTGTCACGAACTGTGCGCTTATCTAGGCTTAATTGCGCGCAGGAATTGCGCGCAATTGCCATATCGAATGTCACCTGAAGCACGGCGGGTTCTCCTGGTTACTCATAGCAAACGCAAGCAATGTTTCTGCCAATGGACCTCCGGGTTACCCGGAAGTGCATTGGCAGAAACATTGCTTCTGCACAGACCATATGCATAGAATTTTGATAGCCTTACTGTGGTCATAACGCGTAGATTAACGCGCAGATTGACGTGCTATTTGTGCGCATTTCATGACAGGACTTCTAGTTTTAACTGTAACATGATATTTCGTAATCTCATTAAATAGGATGGCTACTAAGTGAATGTGTAAGATAGACCAATCAATATTTTCGACGTGTAGCCCCAAAACTGGGCTACACGTTGACAATATTGATTAGTCTATCCCCAAATAATGATTATGGACTATTCCAGTTGCAGCCTTTGAACTGGCGTGGAAGAAATCACCCGCGTTCAAAGGGTTAAACAATTATTTATTATTATGTATTGGTGTTTAAGGTCACATATTTTTGCACAATGGCTAATCATGACCACAAGATGAGTATCAACTCAAGACCAGGGGTGAGTGTTAATAAGCCATGTTGCCAATTTTAGAGAGGGTTTGCACCTCCCAAGCATTGGTGACTGGGTCCTATTTTACCAGTAAAACAGAGCCTGTTTACCTCAGTGAACAGGAACTGCTTCACTTCCCGGGGTTCTCGCGGGGAAAGGGTTAAACAAACAAGATTTGATAACTGAATCCTATTTACACTCGTCACGTCATTCCAATGGAGATGTCGTACCCAAATGGGTGCTGTTATGGACCCAGTATGGCAAATATTGCGTCCACTATGCACAGACTGAAGAAACATTTTGGTTTGGGAGACGCACCCTTCCCCGTGTTTTTATGCACACAAAAAATAACTGATAAATACCGATCAGTCTTGTCTCATTATAAGCTCTTGCACATATAGAACTCGTAGGAATAGCACAAACCCAACCCTTGTGGGCATGACAACCTCAACTACAATGTCCTAACATTGCAGTTGGCGCCGGCATCCTATCACGGAACACTAATTTGTAGTGACTGTACAGTTAATTTGCACTATAAATTGCGTGTCGTCGTGGTCACTGAACTTGAAGTGGGGTTATCGGTTGACAACCCTTACTTATCCCGTTATCAATACAAGTGGCAAAATTCTTGACCGATGCCGAGAAATAATTACCGAAAATTGGGCCATCACTACAAAAACAACCGACTGGCCATTTGTACCGAAATAAACTTCCCTGGGATTTCCCTTCTCGTGTTCGACTCGGCCAATCGATGAAGCCTCATTACATTGTAGCTGGCCAGTATTATTAGTTTTCCTATTATAATCCTTTCTTCACCCTGTCTAACTTAAAAAAAACTAATATAGTGAGATTTGTTTTAAAACAATGATCATCTATCATATTGATAACACAGCGAATAGAAGACACTTCACATTGCAACGGATGTGTATGATACCGTGAAGTCCCCGGGGATTGGTCGTAATCCACGCGTGGGGAGTGATGTCCACGCATGCGTTTACCAGGTTATAAAAGTCATCATCAGCAAAAAATTAATTAATGAAGCACCGGGTTGCACCCGGTGCTTCATTAATTAAATTTTTGATGATAATTCCTGTAATTAGTGTTTGGAATCTAATATTATTGCATCCGTTGAAGTATTTCCCGCCCGTGGAAAGTGACAAGTCCACGGCGGCCGTACTGCAAGTGTTTGGGTTATAGTGGACGCCTAACTTCCATCTTGTTTGTTACAGTTGCAAGCGACCCTTGGTGGAAACGACCCTCTTAAACTATCAGCTGAATGTTGAATCCACAAATATTTCTTTGTTTTTTCTTCAAAAATTCGAAATAAATATGGTTTAACTTAACATAAAACGTCTTGCCTAAGGACACCCCGCAGTTACAGCTGGTGGGGATCGAACCGTCGGGATTATAATTGAAAAACTCAATAGTAGTTGGAGATTTATTAGCGAAAACTCAAATATATATATATCGTAGTCGCCACTTCTTAGTTACATAAATACACGACATACTGGTTCTCCAAATGGGTCGTGTTGGGCCCCAAACAGCACGAATAGAGTGCTTGACCGATTGTATGTGTGATACAAATTAGGCCCTTCGTAGCTTCTAGATTCAAATCGATTACTATTCGGTTCGATTCGAATCGGCTGCGCGATTCGCTTCCATTCGAATATTTTCGCTGAAATATAGTTTGGCATCAGTCATCTTCGTCTTCTCACAATACCTTTAGTTCTGATTGAAATTGCACATAAATAATATTGAAAATAAAGACAGAGTGCAGTTACCGCTATCTAAACAGAAATTACGTCTACACCCATTCTACTAGCCAATGGTAATTCATGTCACACTAGACACACTACCACTGTTACAAAAAATTTGTATAAAGTCCCCGAGCAATAGAAAGGGTGAGCTGCTGATAGAGGCTACATTACAGAGTCTTGTACCAATGAATCTCGTACTCGTTCGCGTTTTTTGAACTATAACCATTACAGGGTTATATTTCAACTACATCACCAAGGTATGCCTTCTGGGGACATGAGGTGCTGTAAAACTGATTTGTTCCGACAGTGACGACTCATATCCCGACTGATAAAATATCCCAACTACATCACCAAGGCATGCCTTCGACGAAGGCATGCCTTGGTGATGTAGTCGGAATATTTTATCAGTCGAGACATGAGTCATCACTGTCGGAACAAATCAGTTTTACAGCACCCCAGTTCCCCAGTCGGTCATCTTCAACACGTCCCAGATTCGATTCGAGATTCGATTCAAAATCCAAGTTTCCAATGCAGTGCTTTTAGGTATCACGGAACTAAATATTTTCCCATAGGCGACCTTTATAACGTTCAGGCAAAACAAAATATGATCGCATCACTTTAATTTTGGCATTCAAATATCTTTTTCAAGTGTAGCCCTTCAGCAAGGGAAGTTCCAGTCACGTGCACATATTTTTCAGGGAAATACCTACAAAAACACACAAAATATAAATTGTATTTTTCAGGTCCAAAGTCATCAAATCACCCTCTTTTTTATGTGGAATATTCATCAATAATGCAAGATGCCAATAGAATGTTTCAAACATTTATTGAAACAATTTATTTTCCAAAGATTGCTTATTTCTAGAGATTGCATCACTTCCTTTCAGCAAGCGGAAACTGATATCTTGGATTTCAATCCTGACGAAAGCGTCTCGACTGGGAAAAACATATTGGCGGCGTTGTCACATACATCCTGACCTCCCCCACCCCACCCTCTTACCGACGCCTCTGGGTAATGAGACCTACTAGTGGTTTTTGTTTCACAGTTGGGTAATTTTGCACAAAGAAGACTTCACAACATTCCTAAATTAGTTATATATTTATTAATTTATTGGTGTTTAAGGTCACATACTTATACACAATGACTAATCGTGACCGTGACAGTTTTTCGGGTGGAGGGAGCCGGAGTACCCGGAGAGAATCGCCGAGCATCGACGAGTAACTATCAGCTCCTCAACATTCTAACTCTGTTCAAGTTCAACTCAAACAGAGTTACAGCGGTTGATGACAATGTGCCCCATCGACGTGCAGAACGCCTTAGTACGCGGTGTCATCGTGGTCCCATGTAGGCAACCGGGATAAAGGACACAATGCGGGTCGTCCCGGACAGGAATCGTACTCGGGACCTCTAGCATAGAAGTCCAACAGGCTACCACTGAGCCACCGCGCTCCCTCCTAAATTAGTTAAAATGTCTTTTAATAAGAAAAAAGGAAGGTTATTGGGTTCTGATATGTATTCACCCCAACGGTGACATTTTCAAGGCACTGATGGAGGTATTTTCTCTCGACTTTGGGTTAATGCAAATGCCGAACCCCACAATTAATAACAACGGACAACTGCAGGTGACAAAAAATGTAAAATGGAGATGTTGTTACAGCTGTCCATGTAGTGAGATGGAAAATGTATAAGTCAATATTATTTAACAATGATATAAGTATGGCACTTGGAGAATGTTTTATTGTGTGGAACGTATGTCAGTCGGTATGCTGGTTCCCTTTATTTCGTAAATGCTCTGTGTCCGCGTGTGACGTGTTAGACAACAATAACACTATTCTGACTGGATAGTGTCTGTATACGTAAATAAGTTGTTGTTATAAAGATTTTAGCAGTAATCCACAAAGTTTTCCTATTGTTAAATTGAGTCTAATGAAATCTACCGTTACATCTTACATAAACAATGCATATTACATGCTGGACGTTGCTTCTGGCAAAATTTCGAGACGGCACAAATACCGTTACAGTTCGGATAAAAAAAATAAACCGTTTCCTAAAACATTTTTTAACGAAACAGTATCAACTTATTTATTTCTTAGTTTATTCTTTTTTCAATTTCTTATTCATTAATTTATTATTTAGTGGAATTTAACGACACTTTCAGAAGCCGAATCATCTCGTTCCGCACTGTTTTACGGGAGAAGGAAGCTGAGGTATTCAGGGAGAACCACTGGACAGTAGCCTTAATTTATTTATTTATTTATTTATTTATTTATTTATTTATTTATTTTCAACAGCCGAGTCATCTCGCATCGAAATGTTTTAACCCTTTAACCAACGTAACGACCAAAAACGGCCAGCGCTATTCTAAAAAATCGCAAATTAATTTTCATTATTTTTTTCATTTTTTTGTCACAAAACATAGGTTATGACCCCTCGTTGGAACGAGCTCGTCGAGCTCGTTCCAACGAGGGGTCATAACCTATGTTTTTGAGACAAAACTGGAAAAAAAATAGTTATTCAAGAACTTTTTTTGCAAGTGTCGTCTACATTTCATGTTAGGTAAAGCGTTAAGAGTAGGGATAGCCAGGAGAGAACCACAAGGTTGCAGCAAGCAATGGAAAAGCCACACTGCTGCATAAATGGGTGTCATAACTTGATTACACCGGCAAAGTCGTCAACGGTCATGTCGTCGCTTTGCTTTGTCAACATCAGCACGAGCTGATGTTGACAGTCATATTAAATGTCGTGAGCAATTTGTTCAAGGGGACAACACCCCGACTCGCTTTCACCAACCCAATCCGCGGGGTGGGTAGTGAATGGGGACCCAGCGTGTTCTCCCCAAGAGCAAATTTCAACTGGTAGAGTACTAAATTATTTTTGGCCATCAGATCTTGTACACATGTCTTGCCTTGTTATAATTATAACGCCTATGGGCGTGTCTGGGGGGGGGCGTGCCTATGGGCACTCTCCCATACATTGTAACAAGGCCAACCCTTACAGACTAAATGATATCACTTCAAAGATAATACAAAGCACATGCACTGAACATGAGCCTTCAAATTGTGGTACCTGTACTTCTGAATAAAGCCCAAATATGGGCTTCTATCACTCTGCCAGTTAAATATGCATAAAATGCCGTCGTAATGTTTACAATGCCACAAATACCAACAGGCAGTAGTTAGCCCAAGAACGATAACACTTTCCGATAGACGCTTTGGTCTCCAGCAAACAGTGTGACTGGGACGAAGGGGGCGCGGTGGCGTCGCGGTAACCGGTTCTCGTCAGATCACCGAAGTTAAGCAACGTCGAGCGCGGTTAGTAGTTGGATGGGTGACCATTTGAGCGACTGATTCGCGGTCCCGCGTTGTGTCCTCGGGCACGGCATTTAATTGCCTACATGGGGGCACGATGACGCTATGTACTAAGGCGTACTGCACGTCGAAGGTGCGCATGTCTTCAACCACTCTAACCCTGCCTGTGCCGCGGTGCAGAGTTCAGAGTTACGATGTTGGAGAGCTGACAGCTGCTCGTCGTTGCTCGGTGGTTCTCTCCGGGTACTCCGGCTTCCTCCACCCGTAAAACTGTCACCGACATGATATGACCCTGGCTGTTAATGTGTCGTTAAACCTTAGTAAGAATAAGATAAGACTGGGACGAACACACCAGCGACACATTTAGGGTACAAGTTACTCCTCTTGAATACCAGATTATCTACAGACTGGACCCAGGCTTCTCTGATTTTGGGTCAAGTGCTGTGAGATAGGTGTGAGTCTGGGGCGGTGGGGGGGGGGGGGGGGTGCAAGTGCTGTGAGACATGTAGACTTTTGCTATGAGTCGTAATGTTTGTCTTTTACTTTCATTGTTCACGTGTATCAAATATTCTCTCTGTCATGTAACTGTGTTTGTTACGTAAGACAATAAATAAATAAATAAACCTGTCCTTAAGACTGTGAATGTCATTAATTTTGGTGGCAGCTATATCCTTCTCAAGCGAAATAATTATGTATTTTTTGAAGATAGTTCGTGATCACGTCTATCATAATTAGTGAACGCGTCTCAAAGATTGTGTAACTGTCGCCATGCATCCGGCGTATGTTCATAAGGCAATATATAATTATGTAAGGTGACAGTTTGTTGCATACCAAGTTATGTGACGAACATAAACATAAAACGGGGAAATAAAACACACTCTAAAATCAGTTGGGTTAAAAATTGCCAAAATCATCAGGGATGAGTGAATATGAACCCAAATGGTTTCATATTCGCTCAACCCAGTTGATTTGGGTTGATTTTAACCCATCTGATTTAAGAGCCCAAAGAGGCAAGACGATAGGAAGTGTTGAAAAATGTTAAACCATCTCGAAAATCGAAATAGGACGAAATTACCGACTGAATACCGACATAGTTCTAGAATCCATCATGCCTGCCTCGCGGTAAAAATCAACGGATCTGTAACTCAAGATGGTGAACTGAATTCCTAAGAGAACTGTCAGCTGTGTAATAAAGTTGCTTTGTGATTTCAAACAAGCCATCAATACGACACTCTTACTGCAACGATCATTTATTTGTATGTTTGACACTTTCGGCGGCCAGGGTCACGCCGTGTTGGACAGTTGGAGGAAGAAGGAGTACTCCGACAAAAACACCAAGCAGTGACGAGTAACTATCAGACCCCCAAACGTACGAACACAAGAATGGTTAGCATTGGTTGAAGACAAGTGCACCATCCACATGCAGTACAATTAACTGCACAGCGGCGCCAACGTGCCCCCCGCGTGGGCAATCTGGATTAAGTGCCTTGCACCACAACGACACAACAATTACTCCTAGTCGGGAGCGACCTTTCGGCTTGAAGTACAATTCTGTAATAACTGAGCTACACGTTTAAGTGATACATCATGACTCTGATTTTGAATGAGAACACATGGAAACGATATAAGCACAATCAGCGTCCCAGTCAATGGACCTTTGTTTAACCCACATATATACTGGCTAAAGCTTTGCTTGCTTTTCTTATTCATAAACGGTATTGCATAGAATCAACTCCATGGAAGCCATGTGGGCTATTTGTACAGAGACCAGGTTGCTGTATTAAACAAAGGCTCTACCAACCAGTTGTGAAACAGTCAGCTCCATTCACAAAGCCAAAACCCTTGAACCGCAAAACCGAAAAAGGCTAATTAATTTCACTTTACGGGGTTACCATGGGTGTTTAGCGTTTGTTCCGCAAGTTATTTCGTGTTTCGCATGCTTTGCGCATCAAGATGTGAAACTTGTGGAATTTCTCCGGCATTTTGTTGCGTTTTCGGCATTACACCAGGGGGAGGCCACCAAAAATTTGCAAGACGTGACGTGGGGGTGCCTGGGTCTCTTGAGTGCGCCAAAAATGTGCATTTCCAACTTGTGCAATTTTTAAAATTTTTTTAAAAATATATCAATATATCAGCTAATATATACCATCATTTGTGTTTCAAACCTGAAATATGATGTTGTACATCACACTCTAAACATAAATACATCAGGAGGCTTTATATGTGAGAATATTGGGCTTAAACTAGGAAAATGTCACACGTTAGAAGGGGGTGGGTGTCTTGTTTGAAATGCTGAAAATGTGCAGACAATATTTTGGGAACAATTCAATTGAAAATTTGTTCCCGTATATGTACACCTGCTCTGGCGAAGCCTGATAATGAACAGCTTGTCATTTGTAGATTGGGGCCCACAGCAGCCCACAGAGGTTTAAATTGGTGGTACCAGTTTAACCCTTTACCTAACATGAAAAGCAGACGACACTTGCCAAAAAATGATTGAATAACTATTTTTTTCATTTTCTGTCTCAAAAACATAGGTTATGACCCCTCATTGGAACGAGCTCGACGAGCTCGTTCCAATGAGGGGTCATAACCTATGTTTTTGAGACAAAAAATGAAAAAAATAATAAAAATTAGTTGGCGATTTTTGAGAATAGCGCTGGCCGGTTTTGACCGTTATGTTGGGTAAAGGGTTAAGAACATTATGAAAACCCCCTAAAGACAGCTGTGCCTACAAAGTTTATGAGCTTAATTTGAATTTTAATGGGAGAGTGGGGGGTGGGTGTCTGAGAACGGTAGTAGAAAATTTGCACGTAGTGGGTGGGCGGGTGTGAAAAGGAGCCGAAAAAAAAAAATAGGACGTCACGTCTTGCAAATTTTTAGTGCCCCCCCCCCCCCCCACCCCCTTGATTACACGATTAATATTAATAATGAGGATTACTACATGGAACGAAAAAGTAGATTTCCTGTTATCGTTGTGATACTTGTGTCAAACGATACAATCAAAACAACCAAATCCCATTATTTCATTGATCCGTATTTCTTACAATCAAACCACATTTTTTCACTGATTCGTGTTTCTCACACGTGACCAGCCAAGCAAAATAACGAAAATTGTGATTACATGTTTAATTCGACGTTTATAACGCGTACAGTTAAATTAATGAAGTTAACTTGATGAAAAAATCTCATTAATTCTTATTTTTTTCTGAAAATACATTTTCCTATCACAGTAAGTCAATTTGCACATCAGAAATTGTCAAGTATTGACATTCAATTAGTGATTCTGTTGTTGTGTTATTAACAATGTCGTCTGACATGAAATGCTCTGTTTATCTGCCTATTTTTCATCTTTATTCGCTGTTCTAAATATTTCATCAAACATATGTTGTATTTTAACTACTTCATTGAAAACATCGACTCCAGTTCTCGTATTGTACGAGTTTTAATTCTTAGGTCTGCAGTCGCGCCTTGGGCCCTTACGACACCCTTATATGAAATGAAGGATCACTTTTCCCCCGCACGTAAATACACCTCCGGGTTAAATCCTGCGGTCCGTTGGCTGAAACTTTGCTTGGCATTATTAGCATTTTTCACAGATAACTATTTTTTTGTCAGGATGGAAACTCCACTCCACGGGTGTTTTAATGATAATCCACCCTCATACTGTACAGTGGGAACCTGCCATTAGTATTACTAACCCTGAAAGCTTCTATTAGCTATGTAATCCTTCTTGCTGTTACCTCCTTTATACCACCTATCTTCTCCCAGTATTCCGAGACGAAATGTTTTTTGAAAGCCTCTGTTTCCCTTTCTTAATACCATTACCAACAGCAATGTGAAGTATGGTTTATGCCCTTCATGCCATACTAAACACAATCTGACAACCACTGTCTGGTTTGTAATGCAAAGGATAAAAGAGAAAAAGTGTTCTATAACTGTGATAGGGATGAAGGCTTAGTAAATAGCCCTCGCACGACCGTTCAGGTTACGTGGGGGCGTGGCGGGGGGGGGGGGGTGGGGTGGGGTACGTCAAATGTGAAATACGCGAACGAAGGAAGGGTTACAACAAAATCATACAAAATAACGTTATTAAATTAGTAATCACGCATGTTCTGTCAGAAAGACTTGTTACTCTTTCAGAACAATCTCGACTCAAAGGTTGAGTATTGCATGCATATTAAAAATAGCAAGGCGTGGTATTTATATCTGAAATAAATAGTAAACGACCAAAGCGCGAATTCCTCCGTGGGTTGGCCGCATAAAATGCACACTTGTCCTTTCCATCTTTCGACCCACTTCCGACACATCCTTCATCCCGTCATCAAATTGCGTCATTATGCTCTCACTGCGTCAGCCTCATTTTGTAAGAATTCCAACTACACCCCACGCGAAAAGTTCAAGTTACTACTCGCGGTAAAAAATGTTTTCCAAAGAAACCTTTCAGCTCGTCGTGTTGAGAATTTTGGTACAAAAAACGTAAATAAAAAGAAAACGTATCATTATTTTATAATTTGCTCGACAAATTTATATTTTCTTGTTCTTAAAATATAATAGTATTTTCTGTCGGGATTGGGATCTACTTTCCGTCGTTTGTAGAACAACATTCACCATCTGACGTGCGTCATCGATTTCCCGTATCGTAATTGACACCTTTCCGTTCGATAGTTTGCGTCTTTCACCAATTTTTGACCCCTGGTGAGTAATCATGAAGACACTGTAATTTGTATAGCTAATTGTCGTCCATTGTAGGACCCCGACAGACAGGAAGCCAAACATGTCTTACCTGGTGAATAATATAACATATTATCAGGCTCCAGAGTAAATCATTGTGATGACCACTGCAAGTCTGTTATCAAAACAAATGCTAATTTGTGCCAATCAGTGATACATAAATGAGGCATAGTGGTACGGCTGCAGTAAAAATGTGTGAAAAATAAATAATGCAGCACCTACAGTTAAAACTAGAAGTCCTGTCACGAAGTGTGCGCTTATCTAGGCTTAATTGCGCGTAGGAATTGCCCGCATTTGCCATATCGAATGGCATCCAAAGCACGGCAGGTTCTCCTGGTTACTCATAGCAAACACAGGCAATATTTCTGCCAATGGACCTCCGGGCTACCCGGAGGTCCATTGGCTGAAACCTTGCTTGTGCACAGGCCATATGTACGGAATTTGATGGCCTTACTATGGTCATAAGGCGTAGATTAACGCGCATATGGACGTGCTATTTGTGCGCATTTCATGACAGGACTTCTAGTTTTAACTGTACACGCATGCGCTCTATCATTTATGCAGGCTAAATAAGTTTTTTTTCAAATAGCTTCCGATTGTTTGTTTGCTTACTGTGTGTTAACGATATTTTAACCCTTTTCCTAACATGAAAAGCAGACGACACTTGCAAAAACATTTTTTAATAATTAACTGTTTTCAGTTTTTATCTCAAAAACATAGATTATGACCCCTCATTGGAACGAGCTCGACGAGCTCGTTCCAATGAGGGGTCATAACTTATGTTTTTGAGACAAAAAATGAAAAAAATATTGAAAATTAATTGGCGATTTTTGAGAATATCGCTGGTCGGTTTTGGTCGTTACGTTGGGTAAAATGTTAAATAAACAGCCCCTGACGATTAAATTTACAGAAAAATGAGCGATTTTATATTAATATTTATATGGAGGTTTAGTAATAATTGAATTCTATAGCAGGCACGTAGCTATGGGGGTGCACAAATTGACAAATATTCTTTATGCAAGATTTTCAGGACCACTTATTCTAGTGAAGATTCTGTGAACAAACAATCATGGTAACACTCTTCGGAAATGTGAGTCGAAATATACCGCAGGAGCCAGGAAATCGCGTCTGAGACATGCTAAAATCCAAAATTTTCCTGGGGGAGGCCCACCAGACCCCCACCTGCGGGAGGGGGCGACCCCCTCCCGTGCCTTCCCCCACACTCGGGCCTTCGGCCCTCGGGAGATGCCTTCCGCATCTCGTCCTAGGCTCGCCCTCCCACAATTCTCCTCCCGCCCCCCCCCCCAAAAAAAATTCGGATCCTAGCTGCGTGCCTGTTGTATAGGATTCAGTTTTTACTGCACGTTTTTATTTATTGTCTTTCGCGTCATCTTTTCACCGAATGCTATTATTTTCTTCACGTAAAAAATAAAAATTAATACAGATTTAATGGCTTGAAACTATAAAACATAACGAAACTGTTAGTACCAACAATTTAAGAAACAACTTGAAACTTTTTTTTCGCATCTGACCCTTCATTGAAATTAATTTAATGATCTCGTTTGCATAAGGGACAACAAGCCATATTTTTGTATCATTAACTACGAAAAAAAATAACAAAAAAATCAAGACATATTTTAGGAATTTTGGTACTCTCCATCCCGTTTATATATAGTGGAACTAAATCTGATCTTTTGGAGTTTGTCTCCTTCTTCAACACTTCACCATTCCATTAAATTCACTGCAAAAATATCTTGGGATAGCATCACCTTTCTTGATACCACCTCACAAATTGACAATAACCACATTGTTACAAGGTTATATTGCAAACCTACAGACTCACACCAATACTTGCTTCGGTCTAGTTGCCACCCTAGACACATTGTCAAAAACATCACATACAGTCTCCTTATCTGAATCAAGAGACTCTGTTCTAAGCCCGCTGACAAGGAAGCTGCTTTTTCTGATCATTGGTCTCATCTAGCAAGCCGTGATTACAAACGAGAACGGGTTAACAGTACCATCAGTAAAGCTGATGCACTAGCACGGGACCATCTGTTGTGATATCACTCACAAGAACAGAACGCGTGCAAACCTTTTGTCACAACACATCACCCAGATCTTTCAAATCTTTCCAACACACTTCGAAAACACTGGATACTTATTGAGATTGATCCAGCCTAACTCAAGAAATTTCCCAAGCCTCCAGTCGTGGTTTTTAAGCGTTAAAAACATTCGCGACATTCTTGTTCGTGCCGGCCTCAGTCCAGTCTATTCTGAACTTGGTGTCAGAAAAGTCTGTCGAAACATCGGCTGTACAACGTACACCATGATGCCAACATCCGACTCATTCAACAACACCAGTACTTGAGAATATTTTAATTTTTGGCCGCGGCTTTAGTCACTCTGTCACCAGCAGACTTGTTCGAAATAATCAACAAACCATCGACGTTAAGGACCGAGCAAGGCCTGGGCAACTCCGAAAGACCTTTCTTCGGACAGATCAGAGTCTGGCACCCCACGTTAGGTGTGAACCCTTTACTTCACGTGGAGTTTTGAAACGTCTTTGGCTCACCAACAAACGTTCGTTTAACAGAACTGTCCGAAACCGACTCCGAGCACTGGGTATGAGGCCTAGAAGGGCCATCAAGCGTCCAGCTCTCCTCGATCAGCATCAAAGACGACGTTTGGGGTGGTGTATGGTACGACAACATTGAAATTTCGACATGGAGGAGAGTCCATTAGTCAGACGAGAGTAGGTTTCTGTTTCACGTCACAGATGGTCATATGAGAGGGCGGAGACATAGGAATACTGCCCATGTGCCCAGGAACATCAGACCTACTGTTCCACATGGTGGACGACCAGTAATGAGCTGGGGATGCATCTCTCGTGATTGTAAACTCGATATGGTGACTGTATGTGGGAATCTCAGTGTTCATCAGCACACCCGGGATATTCTCAATCCGGTTGTCGTGTCTCATTTTGACAACCACCCGTTGACTACTCGCCCTGTATTCATGGACGACAATGCAAGGCCACACCGTTCCCGTGCCGTGAGAGCATTCTTTCAGAACAACGCTATTACATCACTACCTTGGCCTACAATGAGCCCCGAGTTGAATCCCTTAGAATACATCTGGGACTTTCTTGGACGTCGTCTGCAAGCAAGGGATCCGACTGTACAGAATTATTTGGCGGATTTGGAAGCTGCATTACATGAGGAGTGGCAGCAGTTGCCTCTGGACAGTATCGGAAGGCCCACTGGTAGCATTAGGAGAAAGGCCCAGGCTCTTATCCGGGCACGTGGTGTATCCACTCGCTACTGACGCCAGACACTGCTATTGTGTTCAGAAGATCACAAGTTACATTTTTTGTCAGTCATTATCGGCATTGTTTCATCGTGGATCGTTCCAGCACCATACTTGTCGAGAGAACATTTTTCCATCAAAACATTGGGTACAGATATGTGTAATTGGCGCCATTAAAATACTGCATATTTCCATCGTTGTATTGTCTTTCATTTGTTAACATACCGCTCTTTCCGCAAGCAATCACTTTTGGCCATCTGAAAGATAGCATGAAAGTAATGACAGTTTCTATTAACACCACTGAGAAAAAACAAGGTGTGTTTAATTAAGTCGCAGGTGCATAGTTGCTTCTATTAGCTTGCCATACAAATCCAAGTTTCCTTTTGTAACTTTAAAATAAACGAAAACAACAGACAGCTCTGGGAGCTCTGAGAGCTGTCTCTTGTTCTCGTCCAGTTAAAGTAGCAAACGGAAACTTGCATTTTATTTCTACTGATGCCATACAGTTAAAACTAGAAGTCATGTTATGAAATGCGCACAAATAGCACGTCGACCTGCGCGTTGTGACCATAGTCAGGCTATCAACTTCTGTTCATATGGCCTGTGCACAAGCAATGTTTCAGCCAATGGACCTCCGGGTAACCCGGGGGTCCATTGACAGAAACATTGCCCGTGTTTGCTATGAATAACCAGGAGAACCTGCCGTGCTTTGGATGCCTTTCGATATGGAAATTGCGCGCAATTACTACGCGCCATTAATCCTAGATAAGCGCACAGTTCTTGACTGGAGTTTTAACTGTAGGTGTTTTCTCAACAATTTTTTGTTTCTTAATTGGTCTTTCCTCGTTCGTCTGATGATTTCAATGGAGATAAGTCGATTTTCATAACCACATAAGGCAGAGAAGTTCACCTTAAAAGTTAAACAATGCTGCATTTATTTATTTATTGGTATTTAAGGTCACATATTTCTGCAAAATGGCTAATCATGACCACGACAGTTTTACGGGTGGAGAAAGCCGGAGTACCCGGAGAGAACCACCGAGCAACGGCGAGCAACTGTCAGCTCCCCAACATACCAACTCCACACAAGCAGGGTTAGCATTGGTTGAGGACAGGTGCACCATCGACGTGCAGTACGCCTTAGTACACAGCGTCACCGTGCCCCCATGTGGGCAATGGGGGTGAAGTGTCTTACCCAAGGACACAACGCGGTTGCCGCAGGTGGGATTCGAACCGAGGACCTCTCGGCTTGCAGACTGCACCTCTACCTACTGAGCCGCCGCTCCCCAAAGCAATGCTACAATCAGAGGGATAAAGTTCAGTCGGGCTAGAATTGGACTGCAGAACGTACTCACAACTCGGATGGCCCTTACGAAGTATGCATTCACAAACAACCATTTTTACGAACACATCCAATGCTTACTCGAGCAGACAAGTCAGTCGTATGTTTATCAATTTACCGCGCATTGAACAGAACGCGTAAAAACCTTCCCACGTTTTCATTCAATGCCTCATATTGACAAAAATACGACACAAAGAAACCCACGGGAAAGGTTTGGAAAAATTAAGAACTTGATGAATAGCTTTGTCATTTATTTATTTAGATAATAACCGGGGAGTCGTATACGTCACTCTAAAGAACATTATTGAGGAAGGTAGAAGAAATTATCTCATTTAGAAAAAAATAGCGGTATATAATTATCTGACTTCTCGGCGGGGTACAGCTGAAGACGGATTAAAGTTTTACAAGTATGGAATAGTCAGGTCGTATCCTCTTGGTGCATTCATACTAAAATAATATGAAAATACGGAGCAGAGAAAACGACCAAATCTGACCAGCTCCTCAACGAACGTTTGAGTCAATCCACCCAACTGACTAAACAATCACTCTTTTTAGACCGGTTGTCAAACAAATGCGATCCCACACTGTAAAACTTTAGGCCTACCATTAATTACGGTTGATATACTGAAAATCCGTTATTTCTACCGTAAATGTTTACGGTAATAACTGTTACATGTAGTGAATGATTTTGCGTGAAGTTTTATCACACGGAAACTATACACTAGTGGCACCCATACACCCTAAAATCGGTTGGGTTGAAAATCAACCCAAATCAGCTGGGTTGAGTGAATATGAACCCAATTGGGTTCATATTCACTCCATCCAATTGATGTGAGTGTTTTTTTTTAACCCTTTACCCAACGTAACGACCAAAACCAGCCTGCGCTGTTCTCAAAAATCGCTAATTAATTTTCATTATTTGTTTCATTTTTGTCTCAAAAACATAGGTTATGACCCCTTGTTGGAACGAGCTCGTCGAGCTCGTTCCAACGAGGGGTCATAACCTATGTTTTTGAGACAAAAAATGAAAAAAATTAGTTATTTAAGAATTATTTTTGCAAGTGTCGTCTGCTTTTCACGTTAGGTAAAGGGTTAACCCAACTCATTTTCAGAGTGTATATTGTGGAAGGGTACTTTTTTAGGACGGACACATTCAAGTCTTCAATTCCAACTTTGCAAAATGGCTTCAGTCAAGACGAAATATACCTCGTTCTAGAAGACTCGATTTATAACGAACTCGAATTAATATCTTTAACTCAGTTTGGCCTAGTAACGTGAACAGTTTGGCCTAGTGACGTGAACAATTTTGGCCTAGTAATGTGAACAGTTTTGTTCTGTTGGAGGAAGTATCGAAACCATTTAATATTTTAGACAAAACGTACCACCACCGCCTTTTCCATATCTTCGAAGCGAGGTTTGATAATTGGGTCCCAATGTTTCACCAAACCCTATGAACTCTAAATTCTTGTAAGTGGATTTTATGTGCAAATCTCTACATTAGTAGCAATGAACGGGATGGACAGATGTCCACTGGTCGGGCGCAGAGGCGACGCTAAGGGATATTTAGGAGGCACCCCCACCCCGCCGACTCTCCAATCACTTTTCAGTCGGGACATTTCTCCTGCATTGTTATCTTACAGTACGGCCGCCGTGGACTGTCGCCGTCCATGGGTGAGGGACGCAATAATATTAGATTCCAAACACTAAATTATAAACTATAGGAATAATCATCAACAATTTAATTAATAACCGGTGCTTCATCAATTAAAATTTTACTGATGGTGATTTGTATTACCTGATTAACGCATGCGCGTACATCAGTGCCCACGCGTGGGTTACGACCATTCCACGGCGACTGTACCCGGATATCAATTTTCTCTTAAATGTAATCATGCACTACTTTCTTACAGTTGGTTAAACGAACGGAGGTCTGTAGTACAGTTAAAATTAGAGGTCCTGTCATGAAATGCGCAGAAATAGCACGTTGATATGCGCGTTAATGTGCGTGTTATGCCCAAGTAAAGCTATCAAATTCTGCACATATGGCCTATGCACAAGCAATGTTTCAGCCAATGGACCTCCGGGTAACCCGGAGGTCCATTGGCAGAAACATTGCATGTGTTTGCTATGAGTAACCAGGGGAACTTGCCGTGCTTTGGGTGCCATTCAAAATGGCAATTGCGCGCAATTCCAACGCGCCATTAAGCCTAGACAAGCGCATAATTCGTGACAGGACTTCTAGTTTTAACTGTATACGATTTGAGCTTGGGAGAGGGAGGAGGGGCAGCATCACCAATCTGGATTACCTGTGAGTAAATAAATAAAATGTTGCGTCGCGATTACAACAATTATATCATTTATAAGCAAAAACAAATTTCCAAGAATGTTAATTTTTTTAATAATTCCGACCAACATAAATTCCAACTACATCAACAAGGCATGCATTCAACACAGGCATGTCTTGGTGATGAAATATTTAATCAGTCGACTTTCAAACTCGGAACACAACAGGTTAAACCTCTTCCCCTATAATGGGTCATTTCGCGACGTTAGGTGTGTCAGTATTCAACTCCCGATCTGTAAATCTTATTCAATTCAATTCAATTTACTCGCCCAATGTCCCCTTATTGGGGAATATGGGGTCAAAAATAACATACAAAGTAAAAGATGTACAACGAGTCTACAACAATAAATAAGATTTCAACATATCTAGCTTGTCGAGTCATTTTTTCCAACATCAGCTGCCCCTCCCCCCCCCCCCCCCCCCCCCCCACACACACCTCTTGACTAGGTTAGGCTGTGGATGCATTACCCTCTTTTTGTCGTGATTATTATGCCCATTGGTTCTCAACACTTTTGTCATTGCAGCATCTTCATGACTACTTTACATTCGTCACCAGCTACGTGATTCAATAAGTCGAACAACTGACATCCTCAATCTGTAGCCCATGGTCAGTTGTTTGACAAATAAAAATAGCCATCACGTATACAAATGAAAATAGCACGTCGCGTGAGAACCAGAAGGCTCCATCTTCCCCTGGAAGATGGAGCCACCCGGTTCTCACGCGACGAACTCAGAGGACAGATCCACATAGAAAAGACCTCAGTCCACAGCGAGATCTTAAATTATACTATTAAATATTACATTATTAAATACCTTAAATAATATTTGCTACAAAAATATTATTTTGCTATCTGGTTTATTTTTTTTATAAATCTACATAATTTACGAGACGAATTGTATCAACTAGCATAAAATGTTTACCTCATATCTATGTGTGTTAGACATTAATTACCACTCAGTATTGTACTCGTTGGCATACAAATACCGGAAGTGACATTTGATCCTGATCAAGAAGAGAACAGCCTACGATCGATCACAGTTCTTGAACTGGGTCCCACAAGACCTCCACGGACTATATAGACTCCTTCTTCATTCATAATACTACATATTGAGAAAATAAACCTCCAAGTAGGTCGAGGTGTTTTCGACCAAAGGAATGTTATTGGATGTTATTATTAATAGATCAAAAGATGCACTTGATCTCCTGGACAGATGTGACACAGAAAAGTCAAACTGGAGCATATGCAACCAGTATTATTTATTTATTTTTTGGTGTTTAAGGTCATATACTTATGCACAATGGCTAATCATGACCGTTACAGTTTTACAGGTGGAGGAACCCAGAGAACCCGGAGAGAACCACCGAGCAGCTGCCAGCTCCCCAACATGGTAACTCCGCACTGCAGCACAGGCAGGGTTAGATTGGTTGAAGACATGCGTACCATCGAGGTGCAGTACGCCTTAGTATATGGCGTCATCGTGCCCCCATGTGGACAATCGGGGTTAAGTGCTTTGCCCAAAGACACAAACCGGGAGTACGAATTGATCGCTCAAACGGTCATCCATCCAATGATTTACCAGGCTCGACGTTGCCTAACTTCGGTGCTATGACGATAATCGGTTACCGCAACGCCACCGCGTCCCCTATGCAGCCAGTAGGTCAGAAAATATTACATGGGGGTACGGATGTTAACCATCTCTTTTACCATTTATTTCAGACTCATTTGGGACAAGGCAAGTTTACTGGCGCTTCACAACACCCCCGAGAGAAGCATACGCCAATTTATTTATCTATTTATTGGTGTTTAAGGTCACTTACTTATGCACAATGGCTAATCGTGACCGTGACAGTTTTTACGAATGGAGGAAGCCGGAGTACCCTGGGAGAACCTCAGAGCATCGACGAGCAACTGTCAGCTCCCCAACATTCTAACTCTGTCCAAACTCGGCTCAAGCAGGGCTATAGCGGTTTAAGACAAGTGCATATCGACGTGCAGTACGCGGGTCGTCCCGGGCGGGGATCGAACTCGGGACCTCTAGCATAGAAGTCCAGCAGTCTGCCACTAAGCCATCTCGCTCCCCAAAGCATACTATAAATTCGGGGGAAGGATTTGGGAGATACAATGTCTCTGTTTGTACAAAAGTTTCTCAATATGGAACTGTCAGACACGAATTCGAACTAGAAGAATATTTACAGATTGTAGGTGACGTTGAAGAAGGATGTACTTATGCGAAGATAATAACTGCGCGCAGGCTTAATGTCGAGAAAGGTAGACATTAAACAGCTCCCATTTCGAGGATTGAAAGATGGTGCTTTCCTTGTAAGGAGAAGGTAGGAGACGAATTCCACCTTTTTACGGAATGCCCCCTGCATAGTGCGGACAGAGCAAAATTCATGACCGAAATTCAGGCGATTGCCACAGAAGTAGACGATATGAACGACACGGAAATAAACAGCGACAACGAACGCGCGATCTCGCTTTGGCGAGATCGCGCGTCCGTTGTTGCTATTTATATTGACTAAAGGCTGTTAAGATATTAGATGACATGCCATTCTGTGTCTATACGGATAAATGCGTAACTTCGGAGTCAAGTTAGTAGAGAAAGAATGTAAATTCTGACCGATAAAGCATACGAGATTATAAATTTAATTTATGTTGGATGATTATGTTGTCATGACCTGTACAGTACGTGGAGAGTGGACTGTGACTAAATCACCCGCGGGGTGGAGTTATCACCCAAGCTATAACATTCAAATTTTGTACATATCGACAAAAGAACGCAAGCAATGCTTCAGCCAATGGCCCTCCGGGTTAAACCGGAGGTCCATTGGTTGAAACTTTGCTTTTGCTGGTTATGCTTTGCAACAAATTTGCAATTATTGCTTGGGTGGACTCTCCACTCTGAGGGTGATTTAGTGATAATACACTCTCCGCGTACTGTAGCTCGTTGGTGTATTTTCCAACTGACGTAAACCTCATGTAACCTAAACGATTGTTCGAGGGTTATTTACAGGCATGCGCAGAAGAGACAAAAGACATATCATTCGCAAGCACCGCCCACAACATCTTAAGAGTAGGGTGTTTTTGCATTCCCTCCCAGCCCCCCCCCCCCCTCAACCCCTGCTAATTCCCAATAAGATTGCAATGTCGAGAACCTAAACGAAAACTACAAGTTTCAGGAGATTGCATTTGAGTCGAGAGGCTCTTCTTCACCCTGATTCCTGGTGGTGTGGTCAGATTATGGTGTAAAAATATACTTGTAAAAAAATAAGGTAAGCCTAATCTCTCTCTCTCTCTCTCTCTCTCTCTCTCTCTCTCTCTCTCTCTCTCGTTCTCTCTCTCACATTAACACACACATACACACACACACACAAACACACACAAGCGTGTTTTGCATACGTTGTGGGGACTTGTTATTTTTTCTTTTGTTATCAGGGGCAAACAATGACAAACAAGTCCTCATAAGACATGGTTAAATCCACCGATTGCATTGTTTGATTTGTGGGGACATGGCGACAAAGGAAAAACATTGTGAGGACCAAACACTATTGTTTAGGTCCTCCACAACAAATGCAAGACCAGTCCACCCTCACAAACACACCCGCACCCACACACACACCCTCACAACACACACAACACACACACACACAGACACACACTTTTTTTCTCTCTCTCTCTATGATCAGATTGTGGTGAAAAATATACTGGTAAAGATTATGTGAGCCTAATTGCCCACTGTTGTAAACAGACAATAGTCCGTTTGACTTATGGTTTTGTTCACCGTAGGAATGCAGAAACCTATTCGGGTTACTATTTATTCGGTCGCGAGCCCAACAGTCGCTGAGAGAAACCAGAGATTTTCTTCATAATTACAGCTAGAAAAAATAACAGTTTCAGATGTTCAGCCCATTGTTAGAACTGTCATTGCGATTTCGTCTTCATAAAGAAATGTGATAACATGATGGCGGTAGTCTAAACAGGTCATACCACTTCCCTGGGGGTCGGAACAGTGTGTGGTATTTTTTACAACTGTTGTTCGTCTCCATGGGTTCCAGAAATGATTAAAAGATGAAACACAAGTAACTGTGAAACACCGCGGAGAGTATGACAAATACGACTGATGAAACCTATTATATGATGGACACTCTGTAAGACAGAATCAATTTACTTTCATTGAATTGTTTAGTTTACTTGTCAACAATATTTAACGTAAGCCGTCATTTCAGTAAGCAAAAAAAACAATAACACCAAAAAAGAAACCTGAAGAAGGCATGATACATCGGAAGTGGTTCACACGCGGACAGGGACGTGGCTAGAGGGTTTCCGATTGGGGTGTGGGGGGGGGGGGGTAGTGAATCTCTTCAACTATTAGGGACCGAAAGACATTTTGAAAATGAAGCCATGGAAAGGGGCATAAATTGATTATTGTAACTGAAATGCCAACACATTAGTGATAGAATTATCAGGTTATTATTATTTGGTATTATTCTGGGAATTGAATATGTGCTAAACAAATGCTCAAGCTTAGAACTTTGAACAATTCACACTGTGCTAACATTAAATCAGATCTTATGCAGGAATGATTAATTTTCGATGTTTCATCATTTTGTAACTATGAATGATGGAATTAACTCAGGATAACGATTTTCCATGATGCGAGTTTCTTGAAGTGTATTTCGAGGATTTTTTTTTATTACGATAAGTAAACGTTCTATAGAAATCTCGTACCGATTGACATCATGCATACATATGAAGCTCGATATTGCGTACACTGTAGTAGTAAACAGCTGGAATTTTTGCCTATTTGAAACAGAACTGGAATTAGGGGAAGTAAAGGAGACATCAGCATCACCAAAGAAGCTCTAAAATCCAAATAGATGGAATTTCCGACTGCCCATGACTCGCCCTGCGAATTTCCAACTATAGGCAACTTTGGCCAGAAATGGAGGGGGGGGGGGGGGGGGGGGGTCCCTTCCGCCACGTCCCTGCCTTTCATATAATTTTCTAGTCCAAACATGGCCTGAAAGAACGTATCTGAATTCTTTGGATAGGTACGTCCTTTCGAACCTCACACCAAACCAAAACATTAAAATACGATCTTTCAGTCCATGTTTGGACCAATTCCACATATGACGTTTTGTCGATGTGAAAACTTCACCCAATACGCGGTTTAGTGATAATCCACTCCTCGCGTTCCCTTGTTATCATCATTACCACTCGGCCTCTGTGATGTGACGCATTACGCGCATTATAACGAGGAAAGTGCTTTTCTTAATATTTCACCCCCACCTTTTCTCGTGGTTTTCATAGCGACTAGGCACAAGCTTAGCGTTTTTAAACAATTACTGCTTTTTACAAACGAAAACGTTCTTTACTCTGAATGCCAAAAATTTCTATCAGCCAGAACGTGACTATTTTCGTCCATGAAAGTGAGTTATATAAGAGTTTGCTCCCCTCGATTCCTACAGCTTCTAGTAAATTTAATTTAAGACTAAGAATATAGGAATTTCATTTAAGGAATGATCGTTTCTTTTTGTCTATTTCTTGAGTTATGAACCCCAAAAAACAAAGTCCAAACTGTGTAAATGGGCGCCCATTTACGCGATGTTTGGACTTTGTTTTTTGGGGTTCATAACTCAAGAAATAGACAAAAAGAAATGATCATTCCTTATAATTAAACGTTCGCGACCCAAATAAATAAATAGTGTTTGTCGTCTTCTACTTCAGCGAACAAACACTTAAAAACTAAAACTGGTAGACATATTATTTTTCTGGCATAAAAGTGGGCGCATATTATTGAAATGCAGGTAGCAATTGACACACTTTCCAAGTCAAATGCACTTATGTCATTAAATTTTGTATTGACCAATGAATTACGTAATGCAAAGAAAACGTCATAAGCCACGCCTCCCTCAAATTTCATTCAACTGTTCACTTCACGTAAAAGTTACGTTCCGTGGTAGGTGGAAGTAGGCCATCAGTATTACATTGTATTTTGGTTTTGACCGTTTCCCGAGAACTGAAAAACACAGTTTGTAAAAGTGGAGTTAGATATAAAGCCAGATGACATGAAATTAGTTGAATTCAATGTCAAAATTGCCGTATTCGTCGTGACCAGCCATTGTTTACAATCGATTTGGGTAAAACGATGAACGCAGACGATCACCCAGTGTGCGTAAAAATTGAAATGTCAAATAAATACAGTTGTGAAGAAAAAGAAAAATTGACCCACCACGGTCATTTAAATATTTTATAAATAATTTCATGGTGATAAATCAGTAATATAAATTTATTTTTCTTTTTCAGATTTAGAACGTGCCAATGTTCTAACTTCTATTGATTTGACACCATGTTGCGAATCCGAAGGCTGGTATTTTAGGGGCGTGGCTGGAGCGGACCTAATTGTGTTTTTTTTCGGTTCATTGAGTTATGAAAAGAAAAAAACAGAATCGTGTGAGCCAATCGTTTTATTTGAAAACGCATACACCGAAAAAAAGTTGAATTATATAGAAATAGGACAATATCGAAATGTTATAGAATTTGTATCATAAACTTCAGTCATCTTCCCACAGAGTAGTAGAAAACTATAGAAGTAGACTTTTTATAATTTTCATCCTATCAGTTTCGACTCTGGCCTATTATTCTCTGTTCAAACCCATTTAAACACGAGAAAACGGCGTTTTCACCATATTTTAATGTTCTGAAACTTGTTTTCTGTTCATCATACCAACAGTCTACGCTTCTTGACATATTTAGTGTTTATTTAATTATTGGTGTTTAAGGTCACATACTCATGCACAATGACGCTAATCGTGACTGTGGGAGTTTTACGGGTGGAGGAAACCGGAGTACCCGTAGAGAACCACCGAGCATCGACGAGCAGTTACCTGATCCTCAACATTCTAACTCTGTTCAAGCTCCGCTTTAGCAGGGTTACAGTGGTTGAAGACATGTGCACCATTGACGTGCAGTACGCCTTAATACACGGTGTCATCGTGCCCCCTTGCAACCAACCGGGATAAAGTGCCTTGTCCAAGGATACAACGCGGGTTGTCCAGGGCGGGGATCGAACTCGGACCCTCTTGCATAGAAGTCCAACAATCTACCACTGAGCCACCGCGCTCCCTTTTAACATATAATACAGACGCTGTCGTTTCTCTTAATATAAAAGTCGAGGAGGTGAGATTTTCTAAGAAAAAAAACTTGCAAATTACTGTAAAAAACAATCGCTAAACAAAAGAGTCAAAGTGTACGCCTCAGTTTTAATAGTTGTAATTCTGATAGATGTTCTTTGTGACGGATTGTCTGTGAAGCAGAATCTTCTAGAGAAGCCAAGTTTCCCTTATTTACTTTTAATAAACGAAAACAACAGAGGGCTCCGAGAGCTTCGAGAGCTGTCTGCTGTTTTTGTTTATTGAAAATAATAAAATGAAACCCCGCAATAAATAATTGCACCTTCCGCGCGCGTGAAATCTAAAGTCGATTTTCACGATGATACAAGTCAAAGACGAAGGTTTTGTGTGTTCACGTCTTGACATGTTACAATGGATGCCACATTATTGTTATTTTGGCTTGTACGATTAATTCTAATTTGTATATCGCAGAGAAATCTGCTTAACCTACAGATTTGCCTTTAACGTTAACTCCACATGTTAATTAATGCTAACACCTCCTTAAAATGTTACCCATACAGAACAACTAAAGCAATAAGAAACACAATAATATACTTAGCCCAAAGAGATGAGAGATATTAAACGTAACTGATAAAAGTTTGGAAATATTTATTTTTCGTGCATACAGTTAAAACTAGAAGTCCTGTCATGAAATGCGCATAAATAGCACGCCAATTTGCGCGTTAATCTACGCGTTATGACAAGAGTAAGGCTATCAAAACTCTATACATATGGTCTGTGCAGAAGCAATGTTTCTGCCAATGGACCTCCGGGTAACCCGGAGGTCCATTGGCAAAAACATTGCATGCGTTTGCTATGAGTAACCAGGAGAAGCCGCCGTGCTTCGGATGACATTCGATATGGCAATTGCGCGCAATTCCTGCACGCAGTTAAGCCTAGATAAGCGCACAGTTGGTGACAGGACTTCTAGTTTTAACTGTATACACACATATCAGAGAATGTATAACCTGGGGGCTTGAAGTGAGTGGAAATCTAAGTGACCAACAAACGTTTACAAAAAACAACATAAAGGTAATTCAAAGTGATGAGTGGAGATAGATTTTTGCGATAATAATAAGACTATCCTCAACAAGTCGAACACGAAACATAATCTTTTTTACTTTCATTAATCTGGAGTGTAGTGTCGTGGGAACCAGAGGCTATATTTTATCAAGCAAAACAAACTGTCCTGATTCCAGTGAGGTAATCGTGCCACTGTTGATAAGTTATATTGGTATCACATTAGTGTCGGGACAGTGTATCTCACCCACTGTCTTAAAAACCAACTTTGATTAGCATCATTGCTTCTGGTCTTCATTGGTTTGAAGGATGGGGGAGCCAAATTTATTGGAATATTTCAATGCCCCATCCACAGTCAAACATTCACTGAATCTCATAATCCGCAATATTACAGATAGTTCAATGATAATTGTACCTCACTTGACATGTACTGGTCTGAATTCAATGAAACATTCTTCCAACGTGAGGGAGATGGCAGGTAGACGGCCAATCTGGCTATGCCATTTCCCAGCAGTATGTGCTATATGTTGCCATTTATAGGGAGCGCGGTGGTTCAGTAGGTAGAGGTGCAGGCTGCAAGCCGAGAGATCCTCGGTTCGAATCCCACCTGCGGCAACCGCGCTGTGTCCTTGGGCAAGACACTTCATCTCCATTGCCCGCGTGGGGACACGATGACGCCGTGTACTAAGGTGTACTGCACGTCGATGGTACGCATGTCTTCAACCAATCTAACCCCGCCTGTGCTGCAGTGCGGAGTTACGATGTTGGGGTGCTGGCAGCTGCTCGTCGTTGCTCGGTGGTTCTCTCCGGGTACTCCGGCTTCCTCCACCCGTAACACTGTCACGGTCATGATTAGCCATTGTGCATAAATATGTGACCTTAAAATATCAATAAATAAATAAATAAATAAATAAATAAATAAATACTATTGCCATTTATAAGTTGAAATGTGTTACATTGTAAAAAACATGCATGCTGCTGAATAAAGTACAGTTAAAACTAAATGTCATGTCATGAAATGCGCACAAATAGCACGTCGATCTGCGTGTTAATCTACGGGTTATGACCATAGTAAGGCTATCAAATTCTGTACATATAGCCTGTGCACGAGCAATGTTTCAGCCAATGGACCTCCGGGTAACCCGGAGGTCCATTGGCAGGAACATTGCCTGTGTTTGCTATGAGTAACCAGGAGAACCCTGCTTTGGATGCCATTCGATATGGCTATTGCGCGCAATTCCAACGCGCAATTTAGCCTAGATAAGCGCACAGTTCGTGACAAGACTTTTAGTTTTAACTGTATCCATCTATCTGCATGAAAACGGTTCGACATTTATATATTGCATTTTTAGACCTTCCGAAACAAAATCGTATCAATGTTCCAACAACCTACGGTAAGAAAGGTGTAATTGGTCGGAATATTGAGTTCTGGATTCACAGCATTTGGATTGGTTGTTCTAAGAGAAAACATCTCAGTTCTTTTGCGATTTATTGAGTTCTTGCATGCTCTCATACATCAAAATACAGTTCTGATGTATTTTTCTACCTTTGTTGCAATGTTGTGAGAAAACGTTCCTTGAACTTCCTTCCAAAACAAGTACCTGCGTGTTAGTACAATATTATCATGAAATATTTTTATTTATTCCAAATAGGTGAAATGCAACTAAGAGAAAGCACTACTCGGTTCTGATCAGTCCTGTCCGCCACTTGGATATTTTAGGCGCGACTCGCCCAAGTTTCATTCTGTAAGACTCAAGTACTTTATGAAAGATTTGTTGTACACTTTTATTGTATGACTGTAATGAATCCGTTAAATATCACTACTGTTTGACGATATTTTCCTGGTCCAGAAAATCCGATTCCATATCATTATAGTATGACGGAGTATTTACGGATGGGTTCGAATTCGCATAATTAGCTGTTCCGAACGCAGTGAGTACTTTACTCCCAGCTGGAATGGATACGCTCGAACGGCGGTCCGAGTTTTTTTTTTTTATCGTATGCATGATATTTTCTATCGTATTCATGCGCATCGGGGGATTCCTCGGACGTGTGCACCTGCTACACAAATAAATGTGAACATAAATAGTTCTTTTTTACATCAATCGAATTTACAAAAAAAAATTGGGAGAATTGTTAATGCTAGCGTTGACATACGATGTTGAACTATACGTCATATAATAAACCTTTTATCGCTATAGTAAAGTGATCTAGGGCATCGCATAACGTCTCGTTGAGGAGGTCAGATCGCCGGATCAAACTTGCTATCTGCGGCAGCTCGTTTGATCCGGCGATCTGACCTCCTCAACTCGACGTGATCTTACGATCCAGACCACTTTCCTGTAGTGATATTATGTATATTGGCGTGGCTTACAAATTTATCAGTTTATCTGTTCACAAGTAACTGGCAGTTTTAATTAGTGTTCAACCGATGATCGGAACCGGCCACCACAATCGGCCGATTATGGGCAATCGGATGACAACGGCTCCTGGAAGATCGGTTCAACCGATTGTTGCCAAGCAATTTGTGATTTTTCTGAATCGCATTTTATTATCTTCTGCAATTGTTCAATTGTTAATGTAAAATGATGTCGACGATACCATTCAATAAAGTTGAGAAACAACCACAATGTGTATTCTTAATCTCTCTAGACGCCCCGTTACGGGATATACGTGTTAAACGACATGAAAAGTTTACAACTGAGCACACTTGCAGCAATCGCCAGTTCATACCGGAAAAGTGAAGGATGCACTCCATTGACTCAGGTCGCAGTAAAATTACCAGTCGCGAGCACTTGGGCGGTAAACGTGGCTCTGAGAGCCACGTTTACCGCCCAAGTGTGCGCGACTGGTAATTTTACTGGGACCCCAGTCAACGAAGTTTAACACTTTGAAAAATGTTCAGTTTAATGTAGTTCTTTCGAGCCTCGACTTGTCTTGTAGTGCACGGTATTACAATCGGAATCCGCATCAGAATCGGCCGATTGTGGGCTCAAATAACCGGTAATCGGTCAGCGACCATTTTTGGTAATCGGTTGGACACTAGTTTTAATGCTAAAACTAAAAGGGTAACCGGTAACAGGATTCCACATCTATTTCAGAACGACTTATTTATTTATTTATTTTATTATTGATGTTTAAGGTGACATATTTTTGCACAATAGCTGATCGTGACCGCAGCATGGAGAAAACGTTATGTTCAGTCAATCGTTTATAGCCATGTTGCCCATTTAGAGGACTTCCACCGCAAACATTGGTGACTGCGTCCTATTTCACCAGTAAAACACAGCTTTTTTACCACAGTAAACAAACACTGTTTCACCCCAAGGGTTCCCGGAAAGGGGGGGGGGGATTTCGGAACTAATGCAATATTTTAGACAGGAACATCTCCTAAAACTTGAAGGAGGTTGAAGAGACATCAGAGGCGGAAGGTGTCGTGTTTCTATACCAGGCATAATTATAACGAGGAAAAACTCCCCGGTACTTATTATACGACAGTGATAGAGTATACTCATGATTGATGTGTGGACCACCCAGCGTGTAATAATACTAACCTTCTAAACGCCCATGCTCTTCATTTTACAACAAAATATATAAATAGGTGTAGTTTCGTGAAGTGTACAGGTAAAACTAGAAGTCCTGTCGTGAACTGTGCCTTTATCTATAGGCTTAATTGCGCGTAGAAATTGCGCCCAATTACTTTATCGAATGGCATCCAACGCACGGCAGGTTCTCCTGGTAAATCATTGCAAACACAGGCAATGTTTCTGCAAATGGACCTCCGGGTAACCCGGTGGACAATTGGCTGAAACATTGCTTGTGCACAAGCCATACGTACATAATTTGACAACCTTACTGTGGCCATAACGCGTAGATTAACGCGCAGGTCGACGAGCTGTTTGTGCACATTTCATGACAGGACTTCGAGTTTTGACTGTAAAGTGCTCCTGAAAATATTGGGACCTTTTTTTTTAACTTCAGAGCTAAACTAAAAATATCTTCAGAATCATACAACAAATTTAGTACTGGTGTCATCTCATTTTCTGACTAAGCGAGACAACGATTTTAACCAGTTTCCTTAGTAATATAACAAGAGGCCCCACGGGGCCTGAAGCGCTCATCTTGTACAGAACATAATTTAAACAGAGTCCAAGAATGAGTCTACATTAAGCAAGCCATCTCCATAGGCTACACTGTCAATCCTTGAGTCCCTCAGGAGTGACAAAAATAATCTGGGCATCATGCCTTTTCTTCAGTTGATCATAAGTAAAATGTAGAGCTCCCCTTGATACAACCTTTGTGGATTAATCTTAGTACCTCTGTAGGGTACTGAATACAACATTTTTAATTCTTCAGCAAAATGGCCAATTCCGGCTCCCATAGAGAGCCCAAATATTAACCCAGGCTCTTGATTTGAACACAGTTAAATCTGACTTCCCTAGAGATGTTGTGTACCGAATATGAAAGCATTCTGACTGTTGGACCTGAAGAAGAGAAATTGTAAAGAAATTTCTTCGAATTGCACTAAGTTCAAATTTGGGCTACCATAGCGAGCCCAAATATTGACCTATGGATCCGATTTGAACAAACCTGAATCTGACCCCCCTAGAGATGTTGTATACCAAATGTGAAAGCATTCCGACTGGTGGATCTGAAGAAGAAGATTTTTAAGAAAATTTTCTCATATTGCACTAAGTAAAAATTTGGGCTACCATAGTGAGCCCAAATATATACCTAGGGATTTGATTTGAACAAACTTGAATCTGACCCCCATAGAAATGTTGCATACCAAATATCAAAGCATTCTGACTGATGGATCTGAAGAAGAAGATTTTTTTAAATTACCCTCCATATTGAACAAAGATAAAATTTGGGCTTCCGTAGGAAGCCCAAATATTAAACTAGGGACTTGGTTTAAACAATCTAGAATCTGACCCTCATAACAATGATGTATACCAAATATTAAAAGATTCTGACTGGTGGTTCTGAAGAAGAAGATTTTTAAAGAATATTCCCCATATTACCCTATGTTAAAACTTCGGGCTCCTGTAGAGAGCCCAAATATGAACCAATGAGCTTTATTTCAACAAACTTTTATCTGACCCCCCTATGAATGCTGTATACCAAATATCAAAAGATTCTGATGATTGGTTCTGGAGAAAAGATTTTTTTTTAATTTTTGCAAATATGCTGACTCAGCATTTTTTCGATGCCCATTACAGAACACCCTAACATAACCGATGGCAATGTTTTTTTACCATTCAATTCTACTGGTCATAAGGATACTTCATACCAAATAAAAGCTCTCTTTGGGAAATATGGGCGTTTGAAAATATTTCTATTTTTAGCTCCCAGGGTTCCTATGGGGATGCGGGATTTTTTTTGTTTGCATGGGTCAAGTACTTATGACCCAATACTACCACAAACCAAATTTGGTTCATACCGGACCATCGGTTCAGAAAACAGAAATTTTGGGCGGAGCCAAAAATCTTACCCCTCCTATTACAAAGCCAAATATTAATTTACGAACTTCATTTGAACAAACTTGATTCTACACCTCATATGGAAGCTCCATAGCAAACATCAAGTCATTGTACACACTGGTTCTTGAGAAGAAGATTTAAAAATATTTTGGAGCATTTTCCTCCACTCCCTCCCTATGGGGCTAGGCATACTGAGTTGAACAAAAATGAAATGCCCCTTTGGGACCATCACTCACACAAACTTTCACTTGAATTGGCCCAGTGGCTTTGGAGGAGAAGACCAAAACATGGTGTTGACGGACGACGGACGACGGACGGGAAGCGATGAAATTAGCTCAGCTTGACTTTGTCAAGATGAGCTAAAAATAGCTCTGACTGTACACACAATTCTCTATTTTGAGCTGTGGCGTTGCTGGGAGTGGGCAAGCCCCCCTCCCCCCACCCCCAGCCCTTAAAATTGTTCACCCCCTCTCTAAAAAATAAAACATCGCTCCAATGCACGTTACACATAACAAATTACATAGAACCCCAAAACGATCCCCGACACAAGTGCTGCTAACGCTACGAATGTCTCAGATTCGCCCAAAGAGTACTAAATTATTTAACAAACTTTTCTCGGGGATGTGGGGGGGGGGGGGGTAGTCCTAACTAGGATCCTCCGGTCGTTGCCCCTCCCCCACTTCCCTAAGGGGAAGTGGGAAGTGGGGCAACCACGACAGGGACGGAGTTAGGACTTGGTGAGATCACGGAAACTCCACTCAACCGCCATTACAATAGCTTATTTGGCTGCCTAAACTTGGTAAGGACACATCGTATTATAGAATCCTGGCTGAGCGTTTAATTTTGAGTCAACTTTCATTTTTTTCTGTGAATTTCTAAAATAAAATCATGTATTTCCTTCCGCGCCGCGTTTTATACTCCTTCACTGAATGAAGAAAGTAGCGCCTAAAACAATGTAGTGCTATATTTTATCCCTTATGTCAGATCTACATTATCCCTTGAACTTTAAAGACCCTTTCGCCACTGTGTTCCCACATGGGCAACCGCGATGACGTCTCTTCCACAAGAACGCAAATTATGACGGTCAGAATCGAACCGTTGACATTTCGATAATGTGTGTATGACACGACGGTGGGTGTCATGGTGCAATTGCCTCCAACCCCTACACACTAAAAACTAAAGTGTTAAAACTGACACTTTCAAGGTGTTAAACCCATTCTAACTCTTAGGGTTTGATTTTAACACTCAAAGTGCCATGTTTTAAGCACTAAGGCATTACAATCGTCAGACATCTGAAACTTGAATGGATGGCACTTCCCATGTGTCTAGCATTGGTAGTCCTTCCAGAATCGTCCATAATTTGATTTGCGCTTGGTAGGTACATAATTAAAAGGACACAACGCAGATGACGCGGATCAGGCTCGATAGTTCGAGCCTGATCCGCGTCATCTGCGTTGTTTCCTTTTAAGTGTCGCGACATTACACTTGTCAAGTGGTATTATTGTAACACCTGTTAAGTTCTGGGATATCTACACTTGAACAAAGTGCTAGTTCAGCACTTAGTGTTAAAATACAGCACTTCGGGTGTAGTTTTTAACACTTTAGGTTTTAGCGTGTACTAACCCTGCTGGTGCCGGGCTAGTACGCTGGAAAGTGTGATGGTTACTCGCCGTTGTTCGGTGGTTCTCCCTGTGTACTCAGGCTTCCTCCGTCCGTAAAAACTGACAGACACGGTATGGTCCAGGCTGTTGAAAGTGTCTTTATTCTTCAGTAAACAAACTCTTCCGATAACTCAGATTATGACACGATTTGTGACGAATGATGCTCAAAGCAGTGGAGTTCATTCGATAGGGGTGGGGATGGGGTACGAACCCAAAGAATTTCCACTATGTAGATTTACAAATAAATCGACATCGACGCAGTGTTCGGGTTGTTTATGAAGTTTTTTCATTTATATGAACTATGGTAGGTTCTCCAGTCTTATTTGTGTCTTTGGAAGTCAAAATAAGTAATTGGACCATTCTGGCCAATCCCAAGCGACACATCCTATTTGGTATCTGGCCTCGCCGGCGACCGCTGCTAGATGCATGAAACCACGTTATTCGAGGTTCAAATGTTCAATTAGGTCAGTCTGGAAATGGTCGGATAATTAAAACTGCCAATAATTTCGGCTACAACTGTATACCAATTTGTGTCTCACGTTAAGAGGTTTTATTGTACGAGAGACCTCCACTTGGCTCTTCAATGAAGGCGTTGGAACAAAAAATCATGTTTCATTCTCTCTCTGGAAGCTGATGTGACTCGTGAACTGAAGATATCAGGTGTTGTTCGATGTAGTGTCGAGTGTCGAACTCACAGTGGGGAACACACATGTGGAAAATCACAGGACTTTGTCAAACCATCTCGAAAACTGATACAGATTGTTGGAGAAAAAACATCAAGTAGGCGTCAAGTATGCCGGCTGACACATTACTCGAGTGTCACCTTCTTACCAGGAGGTCACACTGCAGTGCTCGTAAAAGGTACTTATAATCACCCTTACAAGGCTGACAAATGTCCATCAACAAATCGATTCGTTTTACAGGGGACCACTGTTAGCTTACATTACACTTACGTTGGGATATCGAAACGCCAATGGGACGCGGTGGCATTGCGGTAACTGGTTCTCGTCAGTTCACCGAAGTTAAGCAACGTCGAGTCCGGTTACTCCTTGGATGGGTGACCGTCTGAGCGATCGATTCGGACTCCCGCGTTGTGTCCTTGGAAAAGGCAATTAATCCCGATTGTCCACATGGGGGTACGATGACGTCGTGTACTAAGGCGTACTGCACGCCGATGGTGCGCATGTCTTCAATCAATCTAACCCTGACGATGCTGCGGTGCGAAGTTACGATGTTCTCGTCGTTGCTCAGTGGTTCTCTCCGTTTACCCCGGCTTCCTCCACCTTTAAAACTGTCACGACACGACATGAGTGTCGTTGAACCTTAATAGATGGCAATAAATAATAAATAACCGAAACACCAAGTGTAACATTTTTCCCGTAAAGGCAACTTGAAATGTAAGCAGCTTAAGCCTTTACCCAACGCATACGATATCAAAGTTTATTATTTTAAATATCATTTTTTTTTAAATTTTGTTAAAAGTTTCAACAAAACCATATCATGGTACCCTTCACTGGAACGAGCTCGGCGAGCTCGTTCCATTGAGGGGGTAACATGATATAGTTGTTTTGAACTTTATTGAATTTTTTTTTTTTCAGCTGCTGAATTTGTATATTACGGGGGCGGATTTGGCCGATTCGTTGGGTAAAGGGTTAGCCATGTTTGACAGCGCTCAAGACTAAACTCGCAAAATTCCTGGTTGCATTGTGGGAAACACTTTGCTGCTTGAGAAATCACTATAAATTTTGGTATCAGTGTGTATGGGATTAACTACAATACCGTCAGTGGGTGGAGGGTGGTGTGGCACAGTCGAATCCTACAATCATTTGCTTGCCCCACGAAGCGGTCTATATACTACGCGCGGCTGATTACCACTGAACCACCCATGACTGCAGTTTTCACCCACACAAAAAAAACACTGTAAAATAAACCTGGAGATCCATTGGCTGAAACATTGCTTGTGTTTTTTGTCGATATGCAAAAAATTTGAAAGTTATAGCTTGGGTGATAACTCCACTCCGTGGGTGATTTAGTTACAGCCCATTCTCCACGTACTGTATAACTGGAACTCGAAAAATTATCTGTTTAAATGTTTGGGTCAAAAGACAACTCAATGGTCTGTGCGCAAACATTAGGAAAATTGAATAAACAAACAGATCAAGGCAGCGTCGGATTCCTTATAGAATTTGACTGTTGGTCTCCAGAACTAATTGTACGCTGTTACAGTTATTGCGGCACTCAGAATTAATAACTTTATGTTCCGTAATTATTCGGTAATAAAATTATTGAAGAATGCTTATATTTAAATTCACGAGTAGTTTCTAATGCAAAATCCTAAGCTGAGATACGGGACGAAATAAAAATAAATATTTAAGTAAGATTGGAGATGTTTACTTAAAACGTTAAATACAGGGATCTGGGCAGAATGGGCCAAACTATGTTACCGGGAAATGCATCATGGGGAGGGAGGGAGGTACCGGACCCGGACAAAATTTTGAGTTTTCAAACTGAAGGAATGTTGCTTCCTCGCATTTGAACGAACAATGGCAGTCCAGTTGCCACCCCCCCCCCCCCCCCCTTGATTTGAGCGATCAAAGGTGTGTGTGGAGAGGGGGGGGGGGGGGTCCCGACGTATGCTTAAGGCCAACCATAACTTTCACCAATGGGAGGAACTGTTTATTTTTCGAACAGAAAGAATGTTGTTTTCTTGCATCTGGATTTCAGGTTCTAAACGATCTATGACAGACTTGACTGCTGGTAGGCCTATATCGAAATGCCCTCTGTGTGGACTGCCATTGTCAGTCCACACAGAGGGCATATCGATATACCTACGATCTACGTACTCAGATACATTTCGCTTTTGGGCCATTTTCGCGAAATATCATGCAACAACAGGTGTTCGGCTGTATCATTTTGGGGGGGCAGAGTGGGGGTGGGGGGAACGGAAAAATTCCCGGTGGACCATACGGACAGTCCGCCTCCGATTCTAACTGTTCAACAAATGAATGGGCAAACTGTTAGGCCGGTTCAATAAGGGTCGGACGTTATGACAAACGTCCGTCCATGCGTATGATGACCAGACAATGGTGACCTGGTGTACACTGATACGACATGTCAAGAAAGACAACACTACATGCTATCAAGTGTTAAAATCAAACTTCATTGTCCACGTTAACCAGGGCTTTATATAAAATAACGTTCACTTTACAAGTCCACAATGCTGGGTTTCATCTGAAAAGAATAAGTTTAGGGACAAACTTGGGTGACCCTTTCTTGACAAAGCATTACAGTCAACGACAGAATTGTGGTGGAGGGGAGACAAAGGGGATTGACGATGGAGAATTACAGAATGCTTTCTTTTATAGTAGGTGACTGAATTATTTCAATCTGTAAGTCACTTCAAATATCACCCTGAGAAACGTACGTCATGCAAGGCACTTTAGTTAATTCTTCATGCCTGGACAAAAAGCGCCCCCATTCTGTTTTTTATTTCCTTCAAAAGTTTTCCAAAACTATAAATATTTTCCACGGTGCTTTTGTTCGAAATTCTCACCATTTTCGACTGCCAATTAACCCTTTACCTAACATGAAAAGCAGTAGACACTTGCAAAAAAAATTCTTGAATAACTACTTTTTTTCATTTTTTGTCTCAAAAACATAGGTTATGACCCCTCGTTGGAACGAGCTCGACCAGCTCGTTCCAACGAGGGGTCATAACCTATGTTTTTGAGACAAAAAATGAAAATATTTTGAAAATTAATTGGCGATTTTTGAGAATAGCGCTGGCCGGTTTTGGCCGTTGCGTTGGGTAAAGGGTTAATAGGGAAAACACTGGTTCAGTGGTTACGACTTTTAACTTCAAACGAGAGGACTACGGTTCGATCCCCACCAGTGTTAGCTGTGTTGTGTCCTTGGGAAATGTGCTCAATATAGATTATCAACGAGGGAGTGGTGGGATGGGGGCGATGACTCTGTGCAATCAGGCGCACTGCACGCCAATGCGCAATTGCCTTCACTCAATGCTTAGCTTGCTTGTATGAAGTCAGTGCGTTGGGGAGACGTGAGCCTGACAGTTGCTCACAGCTGCTTGGTGATTCACTCCGGGTACCCCGGTGTCTTCCACCCGAAAAACTTTTAAGCCACGAGAAGAACCTGGCTGTGGCAAATGTTCCAATAAAATTAAAAATATAAATTACTTTGTTCAGATGGTCTGTGCAATACACACTGCACGGAAAGCAAGTTTACGAACAAGTAAACTGTATGTATTTCATTCGGTGTGTATCCTGGTGATGGCTGAGAGAACAGAAACAAAAATGGGAAGCCGAATTATTTTCACTGGGCAAATTTAATTTTCTTTTCTGGAGAAGGAGAAAGGGATATTATTTTTAAGAGATGGTATACTATATGTAAGTTGATATACGGTGTTTGAGAGATGGTGCGACAAAAAGGATCAGAACTTCTGCCAATATGAAACAATTGAAACTGAAAAGAGAACAGAGCGACAACGGTAGAAGTTCCCAGTGACTAAATTAGAATTTTTCAGAGATAATTATACAGCAAGAGTTGATTTGCCCGATTTGAGTTTGCATGTTCCCAGCATTGTCAAGTATTGTGAAGAATTTGCGAGCTTCCTGGACAACTAATTTTGACTGCAGCTTTATCGTATTCTTACACATTACTCTATATATATACACATTGTGGACATTTTAGGAACTACTTGGTTTATGATTGTTGTTGATTTGTTTATTTACATAAATACTCGTTCACCCTCAAATGCTCTGTATAATGTAAACATTGCGAGAACTCCTTCGGCCTTGGAAATCATTTTATGTTCTTATCGGTAAATGATAAAGATTTTTTTAACGACTATTGATTTCAGTTGAGTTGACAAACTGATATATGGGATAAAGGTTATCAGTATATATAAGATGAAAGGATTATTATACATACATAATATAATAATATATATTAGTTAACCCCTTCTATACTAATACAGTTAAAACTAGAAGTCCTGTCATGAAATGCGCACAAATAGCACGTCCATATGCGCGTTAATCTATGCCTTATGACCATAGTAAGGCCATCAAATTCCGTACATATGGCCTGTGCACAAGCAATGTTTCAGCCAATGGACCTCCGGGTAGCCCGGAGGTCCATTGGCAGAAATATTGCCTGTGTTTGCTATGAGTAACCAGGAGAACCTGCCGTGCTTTGGATGCCATTCGATATGGCAAATGCGGGCAATTCCTACGCGCAATTAAGCCTAGATAAGCGCACAGTTCGTGACAGGACTTCTAGTTTTAACTGTAGTGTTTCTCATATCAGTTCAATGATTACAGAGCCATGGAATGGTCAAAACCCACGCACGGACATGTTCCCCACGAGCGATTTTCTCAATCAATAATCAGAAAATATCAATGAAAGAAGTACCGGGTCATACCAGTCGTACCCGTGCCGTACCCGGGTCATACCCATGCCGTACCAGGGTCATACCCATGCCGTACCAGGGCCATACCCGTGCAGTACCCGGGTCATACCCATGTCGTACCAGGGCCATACCCGTGCCGTACCCAGAACATACCCGTGCCGTACACGGATCATACCCGTGCCGTACCCGGGTCATACCCGTGCCGTCGTGCCGTACCCGAGTCATATCCGTGCCGTTCCAGGGTCATACCCGTGCCGTACCCGGGTGATACCCGTGTCGTACCAGGGTCATACCCGTGCCGTACCCGGGTGATACCCGTGTCGTACCAGGGTCATACCCGTGCCGTACCCGGGTCATACCCGTGTCGTACCAGGGTCATACCCGTGCCGAACCCGGGTCATACCCGTGCCGTACCCGGGTCATACCCGTGCCGTACCCGAGTCATACCAGTGCCGTAGCCGGGTCATACCCGTGCTGTAGCCGGGTCATACCCGGTGCTTCTTTCACTGAAAATTCGATGGCGATTTTATTGTTTTATGTCGAAGATTCACTGTTAACTCATGCGTGGAGACATTGCCCAGGCGTGGATTTAGACCTTCCCGCACATACAGTTAAAACTGGAAGTCCTGTCACGAACTGTGCGCTTATCTAGGCTTAATTGCGTGCAGGAATTGCGCGCAATTGCCATATCGAATGTCATCCGAAGCACGGCGGGTTCTCCTGGTTACTCATAGCAACCGCATGCAATGTTTCTGCCAATGGACCTCCGGGTTACCCGGAGGTCCATTGGCAGAAACGTTGCTTCTGCACAGACCATATGTATAGAATTTTGATAGCCTTACTATGGACATAACGCGTAGATTAACGCGCAGATTGGCCTGCTATTTGTGCGCATTTCATGACAGGACTTCTAGTTTTAACTGTATCGTAGATGTGTCCATGTTCATTACTTTGTGTAGGCTGCACATTGAAAACAAATCAGTCGGTATTCATTAAAATTCACTCCGAAACACATTTATATCATGCTCATGCCCAGAAAAAAAAGCAATATTGTGAGACTGAGAGTTCAAATGGTTATTAGACACAGAACGACTTCGAACGACAAAAGATTGGCGGTTGATCAGTTAACTTGGTGGCGCTTACAAGCAAAAAGAGGGTGGACTTCATGTGACTGAACGAAACAATTTCACAACTTCCTTTCCCCGTATACAGTAGTCAAATTATAACCGAAACAGAAAATTTCGACTGAACTGTCAAGGAAATCATTTTAGGTCAAACGACCCCATACATTGTCTATGAACCGTGTTTCAACAGTATTTCTTATATATATCTATCTTTCTATCTATATATCTATTCTCTATCAAACTTCCAGTGTTGCACGGGTTCCAGACAGACAAGTCGAGATATCTACATGTACATTCAATTGTCGGACAATTCTCGTGAAGTCGGGTTTACGACACTCTCCGACGGACTGACTAAAAATCTCCGACGGGGGGCTGGAGCCCCCCCCCCCTCCCCCTCCCCCCTTGGCGCCACCACTGTTTGGGTGCAAACATTTTCAGTAACTGTAAAAGAGAATATTGATTTTTTGTGAACAACTTTAAGAATATAATAGAACTAAGAAGGGTTAAACGAGAGATTGAGATCTGTTTGAAACATGTCGACGACAATTGAATGGAGTTTCACGGCAATATTTTATTTTCGGACAGTTATAAAACAAGTGGTAACAGTAAGAACGGTCCATATGGGCAGCGGTTCTATTCCTATCTGACAAACCTTTTGAACTGACCGTCACACTGGTCAATACAACAGCTGCTGAAATAACCATAAAACTGATACAGAGAGTAAAGGTCTGCACGCCCCCACTATAATTAGTGAGATGATATCTTCTGTAAGATTGAGTTAATGGTGTAAATTAAACCACCATTAAACTCTGAATGACATGTGGGTCCAATAATGTCGTGGTGTTATAAGGGCCATAAAGATTAACATAATTATGTACACTGCAACTGTCAGATATTTGTTCGAAGAACGACAGTGTTGGAGTGGACCAGGCGTTGATGTAAGGGTGTTAGAGTGGATCAAGCGTTGACGTAATGGTGTTGGAGTAGATCGTAGACGTAAGGTTGCTAGAATGTATCGCGCTTTGACGTAAGAGTGGTGGAATGGATCGAGCGTTGACGTAACAGTGTTGAGGTGATCACGCTCTCACGAAGGGTGGTGGAATGTATCGAGCATTGACGTAAGAGTGGCTGAGAGAATCGCGCTTTGACATAAGAGTGGCGGAATGGATCGCGCATTGGTGGAAGAGTGCTGGAATGGACCGCACATTGACGTAAGAGTGGTGGAATGTATCGAACAGTGACGTAAGAGTGGCTGAGTGGATAGCGCTTTTGCGTAGGATTGGCGGAATGGATCGCGCCTTGACGTAAGAGTGGTGGAATGTATCGAACATTGACGTAAGAGTGGCTGAGTGGATAGCGCTTTTGCGTAGGATTGGCGGAATGGATCACGCGTTGACGTAAGAGTTGTGGGGTGGATCGAGCGTTGGTTTAAGAGTGCTGAAATGGATCGCACATTGACGTAAGAATGGTGGAATGTATTGAACATTGACGTAAGAGTGGCGGAGTGGATCGCGCATTGACGTCAGCGTGACGCAATGTGCCTCGCGTTGACGTAAGAGTGTTAGAATGGATCGCGCATTGACGTAAGAGTGTTAGAATGGATCGCGCATTGACGTAAGAGTTGTGGGATAGATCGAGCGTTGACGTAAGAGTTCTACAGTGGATCAATCGTTGACTTAAGAATTCTGGAGTAGATAAAGTATTGACGTAAGCTAACGAACAATTGATAAGTTTCTCGGTAGTAGTCGGAAAAAACTATCTTGGGGATCTTTCCCAAAACTATAATTTGCCTCTCCTATCATGGGCGAAGTTTTTCTATTCAGTAAAGCATTAAAGATCACTTGATTTGGCTTCAGTTGTAATTACCCCATGTCGAGACGTCAACAAAACACGCAAATCTTTCGGAGACTGGCTTGAGTTACTTGTAAAATTGAATTAACTTCTACGTTGGTCCACCTTGTTTCTCAGCATTCATTAAAAACTACCTGTTGAAATTCTACGTGAGTAATATTATTGATGGAGACATCTTCTTGGTTTGTAACACAATAATCTTTTCTTTGGAGCATTAACCATAGCTTTGTTGGACTAACAATAGTAAATTATTGTTAATATTATTCTACCGACATTTTTCTTTGTTGGGTCTTCCTTTTTTCTGGAACACTGGGCATTTCAGTTATTTAGGTTTTTGTGTACTACGCTCAACTGTTTGGAATCTATTCCATGACGTGGTATCAAAAAGAAGAAATAGTTTGAAACAAAAAACACTCGAAAGAAGTAAAGATCGATTTTAAAACATCTCGTGTTTATGTCTACTATACAAATCAAATGAGGTCACAGATTCAGTTCCCAGCACAACACACATCACGTTCAGAGTGGATTGTCACTGAAACATTTGAGTTTTCACTCAGACAAAACTCTGTCTGTGTGCACGCTGAAAAATGCCAAGCAACGTTTCAGCGAACGGTCCTCCGGGTTTAACCCGGAGGTCCGTTGGCTGAAACTTTGGCGTTCTTATGCATTATCAGAGGAATCGACATTTGTTGTAAGCGATGAACTTCCACTCCACGGGTGTTTTAGTGCTAATCCACGTCTCGTGCATTGTATATGTACATATAATGTTTATAGAGCTTAATGGGAGCGCGGTGGCTCAGGAGGTAGAGGTGCAGGCTGCTAGCCGATATGTCCTCGGTTCGAATCCCACCTGCGGCAACCGCGTTGTGTCCTTGGGCAAGACACTTCATCTCCATTGCCCGCGTGGGGGCACGATGACGCCGTGTACTGCGCGTCGATGGTACGCATGTCTTCAACCAATCTAACCCTGCCTGTGCCGCATTGCGGAGTTACGATGTTGGGGAGCTGGCAGCTGCTCGTCGTTGCTCGGTGGTTCTCTCCGGGTACTCCGGCTTCCTCCACCCGTAAAACTGTCACGGTCATGATTAGCCATTGTGCAGACAAATGTGACCTTAAACCCCAATAAATAAATATAAAGCTTAATGATACTTCACCAATGTCAACTCAAGCCCACCAAAGATCAACTTTGTTTCACTGAAGCACAGATGTACCAGCATACGCTCTACAGAGCCTACCTAGCCCACAACAGATTAGCTACAGCCACCTATAGTTCAGATTTAACGACTACATATCGACTATTCAACAATTGTTCGCGAATGTAGTTCAGGCTTACTCACGTGGAGAAGAAATTCAGGCTTTAATTCTGTGACGAGCCTCTTCGAAAATGTCGGGATACTGATACAGATGCCGAAAGCACGAGCGTTTATAGGGGTGGGAGAGGTTTCATCCAAGAACATTTTGAAAACATTTATTGAATGGAGACTTCTGTCAGCTTTTGGGGTGCAAAATCACATTATGTTTTGCTTCAAATGACATTTTTAGCAGCATGTTTCAAATTTGTGAGTATCCCGTCACCTATTAACCGATTGAACATCTCCACGAGGTACACCCATTCCTTCTTCACATGTACATGAGCGACATATAGTCTTTGGGGACGCGGTGGCTCAGTAGGTCGAGATGCAGGCTGCAAGCCGAGAGGTCCTCGGTTCGAATCCCACCTGCGGCGACCGCGTTGTATCCTTGGGCAAGACACTTCACCCCCATTGCCTACGTGGGGTCACGGTGGTGTTGTGTACTAAGGCGTACTGCACGTCGATGGCGCATCTGTCTTCAACCAATGCTAACCCTGCTTGTGTGGAGTTCGTATGTTGGGGAGCTGACAGTTGCTCGCCGTTGCCCGGTGGTTCTCTCCAGGTACTCCGGCTTCCTCCACCCGCAAAACTGTCGCGGTCATGATTAGCCATTGTGCAGAAATATGTGACCTTAAAAACACCAATAAATAAATAAATAAATAAATAAATAATTAAGTATTCCAATTTGACGGGTAATTCATCTAACAAGTTCTCGCTCGGCGATCGAAGGAATCCAGCTTGACACAGGAGTCAGAACTTTGTGGGGCCCAGGCCTGACCCAAGAATCTTGGACTCTTCTTGGGCCAAGACCGGACCCCACCCTCTTTCCGACCATGAGCTTACTATACAGATTACCTGACAAGAATAGAAGAATATATTTGTGAAAAAAAGTAAGTTTTAATAACAAAATATTTTCATTTTTGCCTCAAGCCCTCAACCTAGATTGTCACTCCCTTATTGAAGTCAAATCAACGACTTAACGAACTTGTCCCAAGCATGCACATATATCACGAGTAATGTCTTTGAGGCACAGATTGATAAAACAATCAACTCTAAATGTCATGTATCGAATTTGATAGCCTTGCGATGGTCATAACGCGTAGATTAACGCGCAAGTCGACGTGCTATTTGTGCGCATTTAATGACAGGACTTCTAGTTTTAACTGTACATGTAACTGGCCATAGATGGGCCCTGATCGGAATCCACTTAAAATCATAATAACATGTAGTTCAGATCTAACTCGCTAGAGAAGTATCTCTCCATAGATCAATTGGATCTCACTAGCTCAGTATTGGATTTAAAATCAGGATGTTAATGGTTGTGATCCCGAGTCGCGTTGTATGGGTTGTGTTCTTGTGAAAAACACCTATTCCTACATGTAATTTGACACGTGGGAGGGCGATGGCGCTGTGTTACTGAGGCCATACATCACATCGACGACACGCTTCCATTCAACCAATGTTAACTCTGGCGTGCCGGGATAATATTTCGGAAAATATCTCACAATTGGTGACTATTCCACAATAGCCATAACTTATTGAAATTACAGTACGGCCACGGTGGACTGGTCACTTTCCCCCGGGTGGGCAATATTTCCACAGACGCCATAATATATTAGATTCTAAACACTAGGGGACACGGTGGCGCTGCGGTAACCGGTTCTCGTCAGATCGCCGAAGTTAAGCATCGCCGAGCCCGGTTTGTCCTCGGATGGGTGACCAGTTGAGCGATCGATTCGGACTCCCGAGCTGTGTCCTTGGGCAAGGCTCTTAACCCCGATTGTCCACATGGGTGCACGATGACGCCGTGTACTAAGGCGTACTGCACGTCGATGGTGCACGTGTCTTCAACCAATCTAACCCTGCCTGTGCCGCATTGTGGAGTTACGATGTAGGGGAGCTGGCAGTAGCTCGTCGTTGCTCGGTGGTTCTCACCGGATACTCCAGCTTCCCCCACCCGTAAAACTGTCACGGTCATGATTAGCCATTGTGCATAAGTATGTGACCTTAAGCACCAATAAATAAATAAATAAATAAATATTTCCAAACACTAATTACAGGAATAAACATCAAGATAATAATTAATGAAGCACCGGGTACAACCCGGCCTGGTACAGTTAAAACTAGAAGTCCTGTCACGAACTGTGCGCTTATCTAGGCTTAGTTGCGCACAGGAATTGCGCGCATTTGCCATATCGAATGGCATCCGAAGGGTTCTCCTGGTTACTCATAGCAAACGCAAGCAATGTTTCTGCCAATGGACCTCCGGGTTACCCGGAGATCCATTGGCAGAAACATTGCTTCTGCACAGACCATACGAAAAGAATTTTGATAACCTTACTATGGTCATAACGCGTAGATTAACGCGCAGATTGACGTGCTATTTGTGCGCATTTCATGACAGGTCTTCTAGTTTTAACTGTACAACCCGGTACAACCCGCCCCGGTACAACCCGGTACAATCCGGTGCTTCATTAATTAAAACTTTGCTGATAATGATCGTTATTACCTGGTAAACACGTGTGTGGACATCGTTGCCCACGCGTGGATTAAAATATATCCACCGTGACTGTACTGTCTCACAAGAGATGGTTATTCCAAAATGCCATTTTATTTATTTATTGGTGTTTAAGGTCACATATTTATGCACAATGGCTAATCATGACCGTGACAGTTTTACGGGAGGAGGAAGCCAGAGTACCCGGAGAGAAGAACCACCGAGCAACGACGAGCAGCTGCCAGCTCCCCCAAATCGTAACTCTGCACTGCAGCACAGGCAGGATCAGATTCGGTTGAAGGCATGCGCACCATCGACGTGCAGTACGCCTTAGGACACGGCGTCATCGTGCCCCCACGCGGGCAATGAAGATGAAGTGTCTTGCCCAAGGACACAACGCGGTTGCCGCAGGTGGGATTCGAACCGAGGACCTCTCGGCTTGCAGTCTGCACCTCTACCTACTGAACCACCGTGCTCCCTCCAAACATGCCAACCAACTTATTCGGAACGTTTTCTACTATCAACTGTTCACAACAATCCTATCTTAATCCGGATATATACGATATATTTGTACCATACAGTAAAAGGCTGGGGAATGTCTATAGGTAACACAACGTACTCTCTCAATGATTGAAAAACAGCTTATAAGTTAAAAAAAAGAGATTAGTAGCACTAAAAGATAAATACATCTACATACATGTACTATTGTATTATATTGGTTGAAATGCAATGAAGTATTACTTAGTGATACTGTAATAGAAAACTGGTTCGTACCGAGAAATTACTATTTCTTCGCATCAAATGTGAGAGAATTGCGAAAATGAAAAGGCAGTGCATCACGGCGGGCTACCGTTAAAACACCCACGGGGTGGAGTATCCACGTAAACTATTTACTGTACATGTATATCTTGAGCTCATGCAGGACGTACAGTTAAAACTAGAAGTCCTGTCATGAAATGCGCACAAATAGCACGCCAATCTGCGCATTAACCTACGCGTTATGACCATAGTAAGGCTATCAAAATTATATACATATGGTCTGTGCAGAAGCAATGTTTCTGCCAATGGACCTCCGGGTAACCCGGAGGTCCATTGGCAGAAACATTGCATGCGTGTGCTATGAGTAACCAGGAGAACCCGCCGTGCTTCGGATGACATTCGATATGGCAATTGCGCGCAATTCCTGCACGCAATTAAGCCTAGATAAGCGCACAGTTCGTGACAGGACTTCTAGTTTTAACTGTACGTGTTGGCAAGGAAAACTTCAGCGAATGGATCTCTGTGTTGAACACGTGGGCCCATAGGGTGACATTTTTGTTTGTCCTTCTTTTGGTCAGTGAATTACTGCCCAGGTGGAGACCACACTGCTTAAGTGTCTTAATGTTAATCCATTAGAGACACTGTATCGTCAGAACTATACTTGCGCGGTGACTATCAGCAAATTCCTGGTTCCCTTTACTGACGACATCTCTCCCTGACATGCAAGTGGATTCTTTAAAATGTACACATAATGCATTATTACTGAACCGCACGTGGGGTAGACTGTCGTCCTACGGTCACGGTTTGGTTTTCGGGATTTAACATTGACAAGCTATTCTTACGTTTTTTACCACATTTAAATGACAATCCGAACTGAATTATCATTTCACTCCATTGTTGATCTAGTATAATTCTCCCTACAGTGACTCAGTGGTCAGGGCACTGGCCGTCATGCCGAAAGGTCCATGGCTCTATTGCCGCCAGATGTCACTAACTGTGCTGTGTCTTTTGACAAGGCACTTAATCCCGATTGCCCACGTGGGGGCACGGTGGCGCTGTACACTAAGGCATTCATTACGTTGATAGTGCACTTGCCATCAACCAATGTCAACCGTGTTAGTACGTTGGAGAGTCTGACAGTTGCTCGCCGCTCTTAGGTAGTTCTCTCGAGGTAGGTACTTCAACTTCCTCCATCCTTAAAACTGTCCGACTCGAGGTGAATTTCGGACAGAATGGTCACAAGCAAGACATAATTAATTCTGGTTATCGTCCCATGTGTACATCAATGCGCCATCTGCAATGCTTTACAGTTAAAACTAGAAGTCCTGTCGTGAAATGCGCATAAATAGCACGTCAATCCGTGCGTTAATCTACGCGTTATGACCATAGTAAAGCTATCACAATTCTATACATATGGTCTGTGCAGAAGCAATGTTTCTGCCAATGGACCTCCGGGTAACCCGGAGGTCCATTGGCAGAAACATTGCTTGCGTTTGCTATGAGTAACCAGGAGAACCCGCCGTGCTTCGGATAACATTCGATATGGCAATTGCAAGCAATTCCAGCGCGCAATTAAGCCTAGATAAGCGAGATAAGCGCACAGTTCGTGACAGGACTTCTAGTTTTAAATGTAGCATTGCAGATGACAGCTTGATGCACTCAGGGGGGCGTTTATATTTTGTTCCAATAAGAAGCATATCAAAGCAAAACGAATTAGTTCAACTTTATCAAGTTAGCAAATGAAAAAAAATATATTCTTACCTCTGGACTCCAGAAGGGTGTAGCACTTACACTCTGTGTTCTTTTTGCTGATGTTCTACTTTTCCATCGTTTTGGTAAAATTCTGTTTCCTGGACTGATGGGTTTAGATTTGATCATAGCTGGACAAGTATAAACAAAAGGATAACTTAGAAAGCCATAATCATCTCCTTCATTGTCACTATAACTATCAAACGAATTCTTAGAATTACCATCACCCACACGCAAGTCACCAACAGACTTACTTTTCACTCTTTCAGACAACAGTCTTTCACGCTGTTCCGAAACACTCGTCAAATTAGCACTAATACTAGGACCTTCTGAGATTCGTTCCAGGTTAATCACTGATCCAGATTTTACATAACCGTTTCTGGGAAATGTGTCACTACAATATGTAGGGTTTCGTTTTGTTTCAATCATCGACGTCGATCTGTCGAAGGTATGATACATACCGAATTGTTTGTACCCCGTATTATATCTAGACCCTGTTTTGTACTGATGTCCCAAGCTATGTCCGTGTCCGAAATTATTCTGCGACCCGACATTATATCGGTAATGATGGTCCAACAAGACGTAATCTGAGCAGTCATCGTAACTTAAACGCCGAGGTGTACACGGTGTGGAAGAACTTTTTCTACAAGAGCTGTAATATCCAGCGGAAAGGGTGCTGAACCTTCTGTCATAAGAACCAGTATAATCCGAAGAACGTTGGGAATCTATAGACCTCGATGAAAACACGGAATCTACTGAATGTGATGAATAAGCCGAGTCCATAGAACGGGGAGAATGAGTCGCTGGAGATGAATATTTTGGAGCGTACTCTTTCGACAGACCATTCATGGGAATGAATCCACCAGATCCATCCCAAGACGTATGTAAGGAATCGGAGACCATTTTCAAATTAGGTACGTTATAACGCGAATGGTCGTAGACAGCACGCTCAGCGTGCACTGTCATCTCGCGCGACTCCGTCCTGGGTGAATGTATAAACAGATGCGTTTTCCTTTATATACTTCCTACACACATCCTAATCAATTTTCTTTCTGACAAGTTGATGTCATAACCGAGCACACGAAGTTTTTGCATAATAAATTTAGAAAATTTTACATATCCAATTAAACACTAAAAATCCATCAAAAATCACGTGTAGAACACAAAAAAATGTTACGGTTATATTCCAATACTGTCACTATTACTTGTGCTTGAGAATTGTTTGATCAAGTAAAAATCTATCGCGGGTACAGCCCTGGGCGGAGCTTATATTCAACGACTGAATAACTGTCGTCGATTGGTTTTAGTTGAGTGACAAGTCTGACGAAGCAGATAATCACCACATGGTTAACTGCCACCCTGCTGGGATATGTCAGTAAGGACTTACGGATTACAAATGTTTCTTATTTGTTCTGACATTTTTGTGTACATAACAATACAACGTCCTTTACCCATATAGTACTAAATTTAAATTGACAACATTTGTATCACCAAACCACCTCGCTGGTAAATAGAAAGTATTTATACGAAAAATATTATGTTTGACTCATTAATCTATTTACTGACACGTGACCGGGGATAGATTTAGATTCTACCAAGATCACTCAAGCAGACAATCGCCATTAACTCTTTAACCAAAGCAGACGATTTCAAAATTTATTATTTTAAATAACATTTTTTAACTTTTTTCAAAAAATTTCAACAAAACCATATCATGTGACCCCTCTTTGGAACGAGCTCGACGAGCTCGTTCCAAAGAGGGGTCACATGATATGGTTTTGCTGAAATTTTTCGAAAAATAATATTTTTTCAGCTGCTGAATTTTCATATTACGCGGGCGGATGCGGGTTAATTCGTAGGGTAAATGGTTAATTGGTTGACGGCTAAATTATTTTTGTGGTCTGAATTTGTTATTCAAAATTTGTTTTAATACAAATTATTGGAGAGTGCCCACAGGCACAAATTTTATGTAAACAAAATATTATTTGCATTTCACTGAATATGAAACACGAGCAAGGTAAATGTTAACTTTCGCTCTTGTGTCCTTATTTTTCTGAAAGCCCTCATAGTAATTTCTAGCACTCGACTAGTCAAATATAGTTTTTTTACAATCCGCGCCGAGCAAGGATAAGACGACAGTTTCAAAATATATTTCAAAATGACCTCCTAGCTTTGATTTTCTAAAACCGATCCATATGGCCTCTTATTGCAACGAACTCAGTGAGCTCATTACAATTATATGTAATGTTACGTTTTGTAAGTAAAGAAATAAATAAATGTTGGCTACTTTAGATCTGAAATGTCACATGATTAATATTTAAACGTGACCGAGATGTCATGAGGATTATTTGGCTTCCATCTTTCCTACCTTTCAGTTTTATTATTTTTAAATATCTCAATGGGGGGGGGGGTGGGGGGGGGGTGGGGGGGGGGGCACTACAAATTTGCAAGACGTGACGTCCTATTTTTTATACGGCTCCTTTTCACACCCACCCACCAACTACGTGCAAATTTTCTACTACCGTTCTCAGACACCCACCCCCACTCTCCCATTAAAATCCAAAATAAACTTATAAACTTAGGAGGCACAGCTGTCTTTAGGGGGTTTTCATAATGTTCTTAACCCTTTACCCAACGTAACGGCCAAAACCGGCCAGCATTATTCTAAAAAAATCGCCAATTAATTTTTACTATTTTTTCATTTTTTGTCTCAAAAACATAGGTTAAGACCCCTCATTGGAACGAGCTCGTTGAGCTCGTTCCAGTGAGGGGTCATAACCTATGTTTTTGAGACAAAAAATGAAAAAAATAAGTTATTCAATCATTTTTTGTCAAGTGTCGTCTGCTTTTCATGTTAGGTAAAGGGTTAAACTGGTACCACCAATTTAAACCTCTGTGGGCTACCGTGTGCCCCAATCTACAAAGGACAAGCTGTTCATTATCAGGCTTGGCCACAGCAGGTGTACATATACGGGAACAAATTTTCATTTAAATTGTTCCAAAAATATTGTCTGCACATTTTCTACATTTCGAACAAGACATCCACCCCCTTCTAACGTGTGACATTTTCCCAGTTTAAGCCCAATATTCTCACATATAAAGCCTCCTGATGTTGTATTTATGTTAAGAGTGTGGTGTACAACATCATCTTTAAGGTTTGAAACACAAATGATGGTATATATTAGCTGATATATTGATATATTTTTTAAAAATTCAAAAAATTGCACAAGTTGGAAATGCACATTTATGGCGCACTCAAGAGACCCACCCACCCCCACGTCACGTCTTGCAAATTTTTGGTGGCCTCCCCCTGGTTGTTTTGGGAAAACTAATCACGAGAAAAAAATAAAATCTCGCAGGCTTTGTGATTACGATTCACCTTTGTTCAAATAAAGGTTTTCTGTCAATATTTGGGCTCATTCTTGTATGGCGATATTTATGGCACTGTCCCTGATAGTAGTTTTCAGAAGCGGTTGGTCGATTTGAACCAAATTTGATGTGCAGCATCAGGTTAGGACATTGCGTCCATGGCATGATGTTTTTTTGCTTGGTGGGTAAATGTTTTATTTATTTATTTTTATTTATTTATTTTTTTTTTTTTCATTAATTTATTTATTTATTTACTGGTGTTTAAGGTCACACATTTCTGCACAATGGCTAATCATGACCTCGACAGTTTTACGGGTGGAGGAAGCCGGAGTACCCGGAGAGAACCGCCGAGCAACGGCGAGCAACTGTCAGCTCCCCAACATACTAACTCCACACAAGCAGGGTTAGCATTGGTTGAAGACAGGTGCACCATCGACGTACAGTACGCCTTAGTACACAGCGTCATCGTGCCCCCACGTGGGCAATGGGGGTGAAGTGTATTGCCCAAGGACACAACGTGATTGCCGCAGGTGGGATTCGAGCCGAGGACCTCTCGGCTTGCAGCCGGCACCTCTACCTACTGAGCTACCACGCCCCCATTTTTTTCATTTAATTATTTATGTATGTTTTATGTATTTGTGTTGTATGTCACTTTCAGCACACATAACTATAGTACGGCTACCGTTGACATGCCACATTCCACGGGTGGGCAATACTTTCACGGACGCAATAATATTAAATTCCATACACTAATTTTAGGCACAAGCATCAACAATTTAATTAATGAAGCACCGGGTACAACCCGGTGCTTCATTAATTAAAATTTTGCTGCTGATGCTTTTTTTTTATCTGGCAAACGCATGCGTCGACATCTCTGCCCACGCGGGGATTACTGCGACCAGTTCACAATGATTGTAACCGTAATTGGCGAGAGGGCGTCAAATCAAAGAGGTCTTTAGGGGGCCTGCGTGATAAAGAGAAGCCTGGTTTTGAAGAGTACTTTGATGGCACCTGGGGGGGGGGGGGGGGGGGTGGTCACTGTTGTTCAAGCTGAGGTCGCGGTCCCTGGAGCTGAGGGGGAACATTGGGAAAAACAGTGAAAAGGAGTGCCAGATGTGTAACTTGGGCGTGGTGGAGACCCTGGAACACTTTCTTATAGAATGCCCAAAATACCAGTCTAAAAGAACAAGATTCACAGGGAGTATAATGGGGAAGTGGGATGGGAGAATGAAGGACATGTGGTTAGGGGGCGACTCAAAGGAGAGGGTTAATATACTAATCGAAGAGATTGGGAAGAATGGGGCAAGGGATGTCATCAAGCAGTTCGTCTCCGAGTGTTGGGAGGAGAGAAGAAGCGCGGGAATAGGGAGGCATTTGGTAGAACATGGGTAACCAAGGCCTTCTTATACGAGAACCGCGACAAATCAGCGGTCGGCCGAAGTATTATTATTATTATTATTATTATTATTATTATGTACTGAATCTCATGGCCACAACATAGTTGAAACTTTTTCTCGGCTAACGCCTCGTGAAATAATCCGCGGCGCGTTTCACTCGAGGATTATAATGGCACCTTTTTTATTATAATGCCTATATACAGCAAGGAGACGGTTAAAATGTTACCTGTGTGTTAAGCGCCTCGAGTGACAAGTTATTTGTGACATATATTGATACAAAAGATTAACAAACTAATTCTAGCATTTAAGAAATTCGTCCACGAGGACCTAATTATTTCAATGCCAGTTTCCTCGACGCAGGACAAGCATAAATGATTTCAAATTTTAATTGACTTGAAATTATCCTACCTTCTATCATTGACTGCTATGGTTAGTCGGGAGGGTATAAACATAAATAAACTTGTCAGTGGAATCATGTGTTTTTACCACTTGCAAAATAAATGATAAAACTCTAACTTGGGCTTTAAAACAAAGTGTCAATATATTGATGAATTTATTGACTTCGCTGAAGCTATTGTTTATTTTTCTCAGAATGATGACGCTGAACGTCAACTTGGTGATTAGAGGAGGAGAAGTATATCGAGAGGTTTCTTCGGACAGTTCTAGAAATTTGTGTTATTATTAAAAAAAGTACCTCTACAGTACGTGTACTGTGGATTATCTCCGAAAACACCCGCGGAGTAGAATTTAACGTGTTCAGTAATTGTCGATTCCTATGATAATGCATTTTATCTTACAATCAACATGTATTTTGTCTGTATTAACTCCGCAACTGTCGTGTATCCGACCTCCTGATACAGATGTTTGTATTAGGGGGTCGGATACAAGCACGTTCCTTTCACGTGAGTTCCATTTTTGTTTCATCCGTACGAATAAATAGTTCGTTATATATTCGTCTACATTCTTGACTTATCCCAAATATATTATTAGATAAAATGATTATTACAATTATGTGGATGTACAAAATATGTATCCGAGTCTCGCTTCGGGTTCTAAGGGTAGATCACGACTCGTCTTCGACTCGTCGTGATCTGCCCTTAGAACCCGGAGCTCGACTCGGATACATATTTTGTACATCCACATAATGGTAATAATCTCTATATATAGAACACAAACCAGCACTTCGGGCAAAGGTCCTCCGGATTCAATTCGGAGGTCCAATAGCTGAAACTTTTCTTGGCGGTCTTTCGCTTTTCCACAGACAAAGAGTAAAGAGTAATTGTTTGTGGGAAATTCCAATCCGATGGTGTTTTAGTCCAAATCCACCCGCCACGTACTGTATGTGTGGTTAGCTGAACACGAAATGCCATAAAAGCACTTGTGAAGTGATGTGGCGACTGTGGCCTTTATATTTTTTATATATTCTCTGAAGGAAAAGTTGTGAGAAGTCAGGTAAAATAGGCGCCGGTTACCAACTCCTCATACAGAAGTCACCTAACGTGGGATTCATGGGTATAAAGAAACGACGGTATCGTGCCCCCATGTATGCACCCGGGGTAAAGTGCCTTGCCCAAGGACACTACGTGATCGAACTCGGGACCTCTAGCATAGACGTTCAACAGTTTACTACTGAGCCACCGCTCTCCCGTCTTATTCACTAAATAATGAGCCAACCCGCTCGTCCATTTATCAGTACAAAAATAAATAATATTCTGACAGAAGTATACACAAATTGTCGCGGAAATCCCATTAATTCAGTGAAGTAGCTACAATGTGAGATTTAAAAAAAGGAAAAAAAGAGGTAAGCGCAATGATTATTTAATATATTCATTCAGCAACCATCAGGTAATTGTTGAAAATATGAAATATTTCTGGATTTTATTTTGGCTTGGATTGTACACATTGTACCCTCTCGGAGGTATTTCAGCAGGTGCGTCTCCAAGATGGTCGATTGGGGGTGGGGTGTAAACCCAATTTATCCCGACAGCCCTGACCCAAGTCTCGAATGAAGATATATTCTACCTCCATCACCAAGGCGTGTCTTCAAAGAGGGCCTTCAAAGAGGACACGCCTCGATGATGAAGTTTGAATATTTTTCAATGGAGTGGGAGGGGGTTTCCTAGTTAAAAAAAAAACAGGAAATTAATTTGTGAATGTAGTAATCCTTGGGTTTTCCACCTTATTTAACTAGCACATACCGGAATCAGAACTGGTCATATTGGGACTCTAATCATCTCCAATCAGCCACGGACTCTTGTTTGCATGAGACCAACTGCGTGCGTGACATTAGTCAAGAAGTAAAACCAGACGCGTATAAGAAAGTACAGGATTCTCAGCTAGAGCAAAGGGATTTCCGAAACATCCAATCCAGATGACATTGTCCCGAATGAACGAGTGTGTAATTAGAGGGCAGGGTACACCCACTTCAACCCCCTCCCCATTGTTGTGCCCCTGTGTTTGAGACAGAGTTATTTTGTTGGAAGTATTTTAAATGAAGGTATTTTGGGCGTCTCCGAATACCTCACCAGACGGGAGTAACGCACACATGTTCGGTTTATGAACTGTCAATGTCATTCTTCTTACCTTTACGAGAATATTTGGGGAGCGCGGTGGCTCGGTTCGAATCCCACATGCAGCAACCCCGTTGTGTCCTTGGGCAAGACACTTCATCTCCATTGCCCGCGTGGGGGCATGGTGGCGTTGTGTACTAAGACGTACTGCACGTCGATGGTGCACTTATCTTCAACCAATGCTAGCACTGCTTGTGTGGAGTTAGTATGTTGGGGAGCTGACAGTTGCTCGCCGTTGCTCGGTGGTTCTCTCCGGGTACTCCGGCTTCCTCCACCCGTAAAACTGTCACGGTCATGATTAGCCATTGTGCATAAATATGTGACCTTAAACACCAATAAATAAATAAATATAATATTACGGGAATCTTTTACACACTTTACAGACAGTTTACTTGTGAGACACGGAAGAGCTCCTGATAAATTGACACAAATAATTTTTTGTACAGAATACAATTAATAATTAGGTTAATCGCCCAGTTAGACACATTTACGTGTAAAAAACTTAAGATTTTAAATATTTAACTGTGATCGTCACTGAAACCTTAGCAAAAATCTTTCTTTCCAACATCAGAAAACATTCTGCCACATAAAAACTAATTACATTAATGGACTCATTTCTTACAGTGTTATTATATTTCTAAGATCATTCCAATCTATTGATGTTTATAAATAGAACATTAATTATTTTATAACAAGTGACACGACCACCTTTTGTAGTAGTAAACACTACTTATATGTAAATTAGTTTGTTGTCACAATGACAACTGACACCTTTATTTGTAACTTTATAAATAATTAGGGGGGTTGACTTGTTTGAAATCCCAAACCTTGGCACAGATTAGAACAAATATTAATAAATAAGAAAATAATATGGATAAATTAAGGTTATATATTGATATGGCAATAATGAATGAGAGATTTACAGTTAAAACTAGAAGTCATGACATGAAATGCGCACAAATAGCACGTCGATCTGCGCGTTAATCTACGCGTTTTGACCATAGTAAGGCTATCAAATTCTGTACATATGGCCTGTGCACAAGCAATGTTTCAGCCAATGGACCTCCGGGTAACCCGGAGGTCCATTGGCAGAAACATTGCCCGTGTTTGCTACGAGTAACCAGGAGAACCTGCCGTGCTTTGGATGCTATTCGATATGGCACTTACGCGCAATTCACACGCGCAATTAAGCCTGATAAGCGCACAGTTCGTGACAGGACTTCTAGTTTTAACTGTACGACACACTCTGAAAATTATTAATAGTGACCAGGGGGCACGGTTGCTCACTGGTTTCGGTATTAGGCTTCAAACCAAAAGATCTACGGTTCGACTCGCTCCAGGGGTAAACTGCGTTGTATCATTGGGCAGGTAACTTAATCCCGATTGCCCACGTGGGGTATGGTGGCGTGGGGTATGGTGGCGTGGAGTATGGTGGCCTTGTGTACTAAGGCGTACTGCACGTCGATGGTGCACTTGTCTTCAATCAGTGCTTGTGGGCAGTTAGTACGTTGGGGAGTCTGACAGTAGCTCCCCGCTTTTTGGTGGGTCTCTCTGGTTTCCTCCACCCGTAAACCTGCCCGACTTGAGGTGAGCCTGGCTGCCGAAAGTGTATTTGAACCCCTAATAAATAAATAAATAAATAAATAAATAAATAAATAAATTGACCAACAAATACGGGTTTGTTGAAAGTGGCGTCAAAATTAGTAACTATAGTACTTTCAGTTTAGATACATTTTGGTTTAATTTCGTATTGTCTTTGTTCTACTACTCAGTTGAGACAAGTACAGACAGCAGATTCCATTTATCCAGCAGTTTTCAAGAAATTGTGTTTGAATGAACATGTAACTAGTCGTAATTGTATTATGCTTGTTGAAAATGCTCCATGCAAAATAACGGTTTTCTCTATATTTTTGAGGTTAGTAAATAAATTCAAGATTATCTTCATACATTCAGCTGACGTGGTACTCCACAGGATGATGGGGTAACTTTCTTTTACTCATAACAAGTATTCATATTCCTATTCAACATTTATATTCATATAAGACAAGATTAGTGTCTTGATTAAAAAAAAAACAACTTCAATCAATGTCTGGAATATTAACCTGAGCCAGGCTTGGCAATTTCAGGAGAGCGATTTTTTAGCTCTCCTTACTGCCCTCCTGAAAGAATTAAGGAGAGCGAAAAATTGCCCTCCTAAATATTTTGGTCTGGGATGATTGAGATTACATGTATTATGCTCACATTAAATTTTTGTTGTAAAGCAAAAATGTAATTTAACTTCGAAGTCACATAACATCACGTAATTTCATTTTGAAAGTGGTTTAGTGGTAAAAGGTAATGGCTGCAACCATACCCAAACACAGTTGCAATCATTTGAAGCAAAATGGGTCACAGCAATATTTTTTTTCTGTCAGTTTCAAGTTCAACAACTGACGTCACAGTTTGACGGGTAATTATTCAAGGAATATTGACACTATAATATACTACCATTACTACTATCCTGTCACTTGAAGCACTTGCACCAGGATGTGACTGTAGATTCAAGCAGACCTGTTGTCCAAGAAAGTCATAAGCCTACCACTACCACCTTCAACCCCCCTTGGGGGGCTGAAGGTGGTAGTGGTAGGCGTATGACTTTCTTGGACAACAGGTCTGGGTACACACACAGGTCTTGTCAAGTGTGTGTTCGGTTGTTGAGTGAGACATCTAGATGTCTAAGAGATTCCGCTTTACCTTAGTAAAGTTAATAAAATCACTGATGTAGTCTGTTTGTTTCAGTTTCAATGAGTTCGTTCAACTGGATACTTAAAATGCTGTGTAAAGCTAATTGCTCTCCTAAGCTGATTGAGGAGAGCGATTTTTTGCCCTCCTGCATTTTTGAGAATGCCAGGCCTGCCTGTATATGTACAACAACTTGTCATTAAACAATAGCCAATATCTACCCAAGATGAACACCGGAAGTCCGTTTTCGTATCAACATGTGGATAACGCGATAGTTGAAGACTAAATGGCATCCCAGACAAGCAAGAATTCACGAGTAATGATGTCCCGTGTGTGTGAAACAAAGTGACATCTGCAAAGAATTGCAGACGGCCCCTTGTTCCACTTAGGGACGGTAAAGTGGGGGTGCGGGATGTGCTATAATGGAAAGGGTTGAAGAACGCAAGCTAAAACACTGTCACGATTCTTTGATTCATGGTCATCCCGAATCAGTATATTTATAAGATCGGATGAATGATACATCTAAACTGTCACTATGGCGACCCGTTTCCATCAAAAGGTGGCGAAATGTAACAACTTACATCCACAGTGTCATGCTGTTCGGAATATGACACTCAAAATCATTTGGTGAATGATACGGACTGCAGTGTGTGTCAAACTGTTTGAAAAAAAAAACCAAAAATGGCTGCCAGCCTTCATTTTAACCCAGCTTCCACATTGCTCACAATGATACTCTGCGCCGACCTTCAGATAAGAATATTCTGACAGAGTTGACCTTCATTTGTGGAAATTAGTAGAGAACTATGCAATAAGGACCGGAGTGTGAAGGCGGAGTGGGGAAAACACAGGAGGAACAGCCAGAGAGCGAGCGAGAGAAAGAACTGTGGGTTACATATAAGAAAGACCGAAGAGAGAGAGAGAGAGAGAGAGAGAGAGAGAGAGAGAGAGAGAGAGAGAGAGACAGACAGACAGACAGACAGACAGACAGACAGACAGACAGAGACAGAGAGAGAGAGAGAGAGAGAGACAGAGAGAGAGAGAGAGAGAAAAGTGAAAGGCAGGCATACGGACGGACGGACGGGCGGGCGGGCGGGCGGGCGGGCGGGCGGGCGGGCGATCGGGCGGACGGACGGACGGACGGACGGACTAGGCCAATATTGTCTTTATCAATCAATATATTTTTACACCACACACTGACCAAACGGAAGAGAGAGAGAGAGAGAGAGGGGAGGGGGGAGAGTGCTATGGAGTATTGATGTAACTGAAATTGGCGAGAAGGCATCAGAGTAAAGAGGCCATTGAGTGGCCTGCATGAGTTTAGGAGTACCATGAGGCCAGTGGCGGCACTTTTGATGGGTCACTGTCGTTCAAGCTGAGGTCGAGGTCGCTCGACTCTGTTGAGAGCTCGTCTTAGAAGTTAGAACTCGTCTGAAGACCATTTACCTTTACTTTGTTTGTACAAAAGACACCACAAATGATATAAAAATAACTTTGTGTGTGTTAATTCCACGACTTTTGCTGACAACACATAGACGACAACGGATGAGAATCTTATAGGTTTTGACACATTCGTCATTAGCCACGTGCGGACATCAATTTAATGATCCCTCAAGGGGATCATACAATGTTCTGTCCAAGTTGAACACCCATTTAATCTCTTCACAAAAGGCTCCGGGCATTTCCACCAAAATGTTTAGAAAAAAGTTGAGGCCAGTAACAACCACAGTATATGTATATCATGACAATATTCACCGCTTATTAATGACGAACTGTTTATTATTGAACCTTTTGAACCCGGATGAAGCCCACGATGTTGATACAATCCCAATTCACAAAGAATACAACTGTTCAGTGAGTTTGGGTGGAAAACCACTCAAGATTTACAACGTGAAGCACCAAGCCTGCACGTTGAAATAACGACTGGTCCCCCCCCCCCCCCCAAGTAAAATATACAATGAAATCCAGTTAATTGGATAGCCACTGTTCCAATGAAAATTCTTCAATTAAGAGGAGTATTCAATTAACAGGGTTGTGTCACTTTCCTGGATTCTATAGATAAACTTAGCATATATTGTATTATATCTTGTTTGACAGAGCTCCTTGAGCTCTGTCAAACAAGATATAATAGATTAAATGCCTGTATTGGATGCATTTATTATTTATTTATTTATTTATTGGTGTTTAAGGTCACATATTTATGCACAATGGCAAATCATGACCCTGACAGTTTTACGGATGGAGGAAGCCGGAGAACCCGTAGAGAACCACCGAGCAACTGTCAGTTCCCTAACATACTAACTCCACACAAGCAGGGTTAGCATTGGTTGAAGACAAGTGCACCATCGACGTGCAGTACGCCTTAGTACACAACGCCACCGTGTCCCCACGCGGTCAATGGGGATGAAATGTCTTGCCCAAGGACACAACGCGGCAGCCACAGGTGGGAATCGAACCGAGGACCTATCGGCTTGCAGCCTGCACCTCTACCTACTGAGCCACCGCCCTCCTGTATTGGATGTACTAACGACAATAAACAAAGGAAAACCGGGGAAAGTCAGAGTAATTTGTCGACAGGTTAAAATAATTTTTATTCCATTAACAGGAGTTTACTCTATAACCCATATTCAATTAACAGATCAAATTTATACTGGATGTATGGTAAATGGTTTTGTGTTGGGAAATTTTATTCAATTATCAGGGTTATTCAGTTAAAAGATACACTGGGTGGGTTCCACTCTATAGACTATTGCAAGTTGATATCTCTAATCCCAATTGCCCACGTGGGTGGGGGGGGGGGGCACGGTGGCGCTGTGTACTATGGCGTACTGCACGTCGTTGGCTCACTTGTCTTGAACCAATGCTAACCCTGCTTGTGTGGAGTTAGTACGTTGGGGAGTATGGCAGTTGCTCACCGTTGCTCGGTGGTTCTATCCGCGTACTCCGACTTCATCCACCCGTAAAACTCTCCGACACAAGGTGACCCTGGCTGTTGAAAGTGTCGTTGAACCCCAATAATTAAATAAATAAATAAGTTGTTAGGTCTGAAGTGGTTTGGACTATACTATCAGGGTCTAAATGGTTAAAATAAATGTTAGATTCAATAGATAAATAAATAATAAATGTCAGATTCAACGACTGATGATTGTTCGCCATTTGTATTGTTATAGTGTTTCTGAAATCTATCCACATTGACGTGTTTTGACATCGCCGTATTATTACACACGCAATTTACAACGAGAGATATATACAAACGATAACTCATTATCCATTGCACATGCTGGGAGTGGAGTTTTCACTAGACTAATAAATCCCAAATCCAATGACAAAGACACATGGGAAGCACATGAAAAGTTTCAGCCTTAGAACCCACGTGTAAAACCCGGAGGTCGAAGGCTTAAAATTTTCCCTATACTATCTATTTGTTTTTTGTAAGTTCGAATTCAGTTTTGCTCTGGTGGAAACTGCACACGCGAGTGCTTTTATAGCAAACCACTCCCGACGTCTTCTATATTCCACAAGACAGGCTAACTGCATGTATAGAAAGTTGGAATTCTCGCCTGGTCGTCTACGATTTGTAAATTTGTTTACTGAGCTTTCAAATTTCCAGTGCCGCCGAGAGAAAATACGGGCCCGGGGGGGGGGGGGGGGGGGGGGATCAAATAGATGGTACCACTTGGGCCCCCTTGTTTCAAACCCAACTTACCAAGGACCCATGAAAATATTCACCCTTCCCCCGACCGATATCTATTATGACTCAAATGCCTCTCAAAGACTAGATTGGGTTACACAAGAGAATGGTAAGAAGGGATATATATAACTGACCAGGAATATCGAAGCGGGACGTCTATATAACCGAATTACAGAACAGCATATTGTGGGCGGATCGACCCACGATATATCTAATAACTTACACAGTTCTTGAAAGGAATATATGCTTACTCGTGAATTCGGGGGCCCGCCTATCGATTCACACACACTGGACATTAAAAAAAGTTCGCATACTAGCTGTCTCGGGTGACGCGGCTTCGTCCTCGCGGGTCCCCCGGACTGCCGGGCCCGGGGTTAATATCCCGGTTCTCCCACCTCTCGACGGCCCTACAAATTTCTTCCGAACCTTCAACGCTCGTTCCCATGTGGAGTTAGAATGGTGTTGAAACATTCTGAGCAACTTGAAGAAAAACAAAAATAATAAAAAAATAATAAACTCTGACATGGTTTGAGTTGGGTAAAGGGTTAACAGTATTCCAACCCAATAATACATTGACTCTGATTCCTATCGACCGGCGAACCGGGGGTTTTCCGATCTAACAGAATCCCGAATCGAATCCACTTCCCAGGTGTTACGATGCTATGACCGTCGTACTAATGATGTCCATCTCACAATACAGTCCCCGTGGACCAACCGTTATCCACGTGTGGGCAGTGATGTCCACGCATGCTTTTTACCAGGTAATAAAAACATCATAAGCAAAATTTTAATTAATGAAGCACCGGGTTGTACCGGGGCGGGTTGTACCGGGTTGTACCGGGGCGGGTTGTACCGGGTTGTACCGGGGCGGGTTGTTCCCGGTGCTTCATTAATTATTTTTTTGATGATTATTCCTTTTATTAATGTTTCTAATATTATTGCGTCCGTGGAAATATTGCCCACCCGTGGAAAATGACCAGTCCAGGGTGGCCGCACTGTCATCTCCCATATGGTTCGAGTATCAATTTGTATGGGGGTCGCGATGACTCAGTAGGTATAGGTGCACGCTGCAAGCCGAGAGGTCCTCGGTTCGAATCCTACCTGCAGAAACGGCGTTGTGTCCTTGGGCAAGACACTTCACACCCATTGCCCACGCGGGGGCACGGTGGCACTGTGTACTAAGGCATACTGCACGTCGACGGTGCACCTGTCTTCAACCAATGTTAACCCTGCTAATGTAGAGTTAGTATGTTGGGGAGCTGACAGTTGCTCGCCGTTGCTCTGTGGTTCTCTCCGGGTACTTCGGCTTCCTCCACCCGTAAAGCTGTCGCAGTCATGATTAGCCATTTTGCATAAATATGTGACCTTAAACATCATAAATAAATAAAAAAATAAATAAATAAATGAAAAATCAATTTGTGTACAAGACTATTGAGTCGCAAGTACAAGTGACGTTAATGAGTTGAAACTCAATGGAGGATCAAAATTTGGGTCAAGGTCACTGAGATCACACAGGGGTCATAGACTGCATTGTTCAGAATTGCTCGAAATCACATTAAATGACCCCCACCCCCATGCATTTCCCAAGATCACAATGCATTTTTATTCCTGGGCGGTGGCCAACAATTTTGAAAGTTGATCACACTCTTTTCTCAAGCATAATATGACATATGGAGCTGGAACGACCCGAAGCACAGTGTAAGTTAATCATTTGGATCCAGTTCAATGGGGTCACACGGGTCTGATTAAGTGCAGTTAGTTCAATGGGGTCACACAGGTCTGATTAAGTGCAGTTAGCTCAATGGAGTCACACAGGTCTGTTTAAGTGTAGTTAGTTCAATGGGGTCACACAGGTCTGATTAAGTGCAGTTAGTTCAATGGGATCACACAGGTCTGATTAAGTGCAGTTAGTTCAATGGAGTCACACAGGCCTCTTTAAGTGTAGTCAGTTCAATTGGGTCACACTGGTCTGATTAAGTGTAGTTAGTTCAATGGGGTCACACACAGGTCTGATTAAGTGCAGTTAGTTCAATGGAGTCACACAGGTCTGTTTAACTGTATTTAGTTCAATGGGGTCACACAGGTCTGATTAAGTGCAGTTAGTTCAATGGGATCACACAGGTCTGATTAAGTGTAGTTAGTTCAATGAGATCACACAGGTCTGATTAAGTGTAGTTAGCTCAATGGGACCACACAGGTCTGATTAAGTGTAGTTAGTTCAATGGGATCACACAGGTCTGATTAAGTGTAGTTAGTTCAATGGGGTCACACAGGTCTGATTAAGTGCAGTTTTCAAATGGCATAAAATTGTATTTTATAACCCCAATGCATTTCTCAAGTTCGTACATGTATTTCTTCTCTCAACAGGTGGACAGAGGAAACAATGTTCATTGCTGATTCCTTTATAGAACACGTTTAATACTGTGCACAGAAGTTATTTCCGGTGTCTTGAAAAATGTTACGTGAATTTTGTATCAAATTCTTTAACTCCCTTCACTGTGATGTCAAAATATCCAAAAATCAAGTAGTCAATTTTCCCATAATGCAACTGGGAATTTAACCAATTCAATCTTGTTTGACAGAGCTCAATGAGCTCTGTCAAACAAGATTGAATTGGTTAAATTCCTAGTTGCATTATGGGAAAAATTTGCACCTTGAACTTTAGATATTTCGACATCAGTGTGCAGGGGGTTAAACGCCTTTTGAGAAAGCATATCTTTAAAAGATATTTTACATCCGAAAGTTAGTCCCCATCAATTCTCTTTCTATATAATTTAGTTATGATACGTTCACTATTTTCACAAGACTCGAATTTACTGGTCGCAGTAAATTATGTTTCTCTAGACTTTATCCGTATTCTGACCCCATTTAACGTACTATCAGCCAAGGAGCTCGCACTTTGCAGACTTCTTGACGTTGTGGTCTCTCCACATGTGTCATCTCCATCTCCCACATTCCCCATCTCCTCCCCATCGGACGGATCTGAACGCAGTAAATACAACAAGATACTAAACTGTCACTATAATCTGCCAATGACACTTTCGGTGTTTTACCTGTTTCACAAATGTGTACCCGTGGGCAGCTATTAAAAATATTTAGCTCAATCTCCCACACACCTATGGCCTGCATCAATCATCATCAGCGGTACACAGGTGACAAATAAATACATCAAAGTTTGAGGGATGTGACAGTCCTCTACACATCCGTGGTGCATCAGTGCGATTCTGTCAGTTTAGTTTTAGCAAGTTAATTAATTTGTCAAGGTTACTTGGATAGAGCGATGGATGGATATGGTAAGATTGGTGAACTATAATTAAGCGTCCATATATCAATGTAAGGAACTATATTTTATAACGGGACGCGAAACAGAAATAGAAGTGGGATAGGTTTTAGATCAGTTATATAGACTATATAATGGCTATCATACAGTTAAAAACTAGAAGTCCGGTCATGAAATGCGCACAAATATCACGTCGATCTGCGCGTTAATACACGCGTTATGACCATAGTAAGGCTATCAAATTCTGCACATATGGCCTGTGCACAAGCAATGTTTCAGCCAATGGACCTCCGGGTAACCCGCAGGTCCATTGGCAGAAACATTGCCTGTGATTGCAATGAGTAACCAGGAGAAACTTCCGTGCTTTGGATGCCATTCGATATGGCAATTACGCGCAATTCATACGCGCAATTAAGCCTTGATAAGCGCTCAGTTCATGACAGGACTTCTAGTTTTAACTGTATTTGATGGACATTCTTTAAGACGCGACAAGGAAATCACGAAATATGATCTTCAAAATGATCATTCTGAGAATGTCAGACCGGGGGGGGGGGGGGGGGGGTAGACAAGGGGTGTTAGGCAAGGGGTGTGATATTCTAAACAAATACATCGTACCATTCATTCAAATATTTTGTTTTTTAATTTCGTGGAAAAACTGACAGTAAGTGTTTGAGTATAAGACTGTACAATTGTGTGAGACTTTCCATCACTATGCGCATGCCATAAACCATCTTCAGATATGGGCGGGGGGGTAATCCACCATTGCCCAAATATGACAGGAATTTGAACACAAACCTTCGTGTCTGTGTGAGCTATTCAGACAGGGGTCTCCACGCACCGCAATTACCCATGAAACTCGGCAATATCGTGGCGGATGACGTGACCGAGTGTCAAGGGGTTACTAATTCCTTTGGTTAATATCGGGGGGTGTAGGTCTGACATTTTTCGTCATTGGGAGAGAATTACACAAAAGTTAGCTCCCCTTAATTTTCGAAAGTTGTCTGTAAATTCCACAATTAAAATATTGAAATTTCGAAATGTCAGCGAAGTTGTCTCATCGGTGTGCGCATCATTTCACAAACCACATGCTTTTCTCATCTTTTTCCCCCCTATCAACGCATCCTTTCACAAACTACATGTTTTTCTCATCTTTTCCCCCCCCCCCCCCCCTCTATCAGCGCATCATTTCACAAACTACATGCTTTTCTCATCTTGTTCCCTCTATCAGCGCATCATTTCACAAACTACATGCTTTTCTCATCTTTTTCCCTCTATCAGCGCATCATTTCCACAAACTACATGCTTTTCTCATCTTTTTCCCTCCTATCAGCCGCATCATTTCACAAACTACATGCTTTTCTCATCTGTTTCCCTCTATCAGCGCATCATTTCACAAACTACATGCTTTTCTCATCTTGTTCCCTCCTATCAGCGCATCATTTCACAAACTACATGCTTTTCTCATCTGTTTCCCTCTATCAGCGCATCATTTCACAAACCACATGCTTTTTCCCCATCTTTTTCCCCCCTATCAACGCATCCTTTCACAAACTACATGTTTTTCTCATCTTTCCCCCCCCCCCCCCCCCCTCTATCAGCGCATCATTTCACAAACTACATGCTTTTCTCATCTTGTTCCCTCTATCAGCGCATCATTTCACAAACTACATGCTTTTCTCATCTTTTTCCCTCTATCAGCGCATCATTTCACAAACTACATGCTTTTTCTCATCTTTTTCCCTCTATCAGCGCATCATTTCACAAACTACATGCTTTTCTCATCTGTTTCCCTCTATCAGCGCATCATTTCACAAACTACATGCTTTTCTCATCTTTTTCCCTCTATCAGCGCATCATTTCACAAACTACATGCTTTTTCTCATCTTTTTCCCTCTATCAGCGCATCATTTCACAAACTACATGCTTTTCTCATCTTGTTCCCTCCTATCAGCGCATCATTTCACAAACTACATGCTTTTCTCATCTGTTTCCCTCTATCAGCGCATCATTTCACAAACTACATGCTTTTCTCATCTTGTTCCCTCTATCAGCGCATCATTTCACAAACTACATGCTTTTCTCATCTTTTTCCCTCCTATCAGCGCATCATTTCACAAACTACATGTTTTTCTCATCTTTCCCCCCCCCCCCCCCCCTCTATCAGCGCATCATTTCACAAACTACATGCTTTTCTCATCTTGTTCCCTCTATCAGCGCATCATTTCACAAACTACATGCTTTTCTCATCTTTTTCCCTCTATCAGCGCATCATTTCACAAACTACATGCTTTTCTCATCTTGTTCCCTCCTATCAGCGCATCATTTCACAAACTACATGCTTTTCTCATCTTTTTCCCCCTATCAGCGCATCATTTCACAAACTACATGCTTTTCTCATCTGTTTCCCTCTATCAGCGCATCATTTCACAAACTACATGCTTTTCTCATCTTTTTCCCTCTATCAGCGCATCATTTCACAAACTACATGCTTTTCTCATCTGTTTCCCTCTATCAGCGCATCATTTCACAAACTACATGCTTTTCTCATCTTTTTCCCTCTATCAGCGCATCATTTCACAAACTACATGCTTTTTCTCATCTTGTTCCCTCTATCAGCGCATCATTTCACAAACTACATGCTTTTCTCATCTTTTTTCCTCCTATCAGCGCATCATTTCACAAACTACATGCTTTTCTCATCTTTTTCCCTCTATCAGCGCATCATTTCACAAACTACATGCTTTTCTCATCTTGTTCCCTCTATCAGCGCATCATTTCACAAACTACATGCTTTTCTCATCTGTTTCCCTCTATCAGCGCATCATTTCACAAACTACATGCTTTTCTCATCTTGTTCCCTCCTATCAGCGCATCATTTCACAAAACTACATGCTTTTCTCATCTTTTTCCCCCTATCAGCGCATCATTTCACAAACTACATGCTTTTCTCATCTGTTTCCCTCTATCAGCGCATCATTTCACAAACTACATGCTTTTCTCATCTGTTTCCCTCTATCAGCGCATCATTTCACAAACTACATGCTTTTCTCATCTGTTTCCCTCTATCAGCGCATCATTTCACAAACTACATGCTTTTCTCATCTGTTTCCCTCTATCAGCGCATCATTTCACAAACTACATGCTTTTCTCATCTGTTTCCCTCTATCAGCGCATCATTTCACAAACTACATGCTTTTCTCATCTTGTTCCCTCTATCAGCGCATCATTTCACAAACTACATGCTTTTCTCATCTTTTTCCCCCTATCAGCGCATCATTTCACAAACTACATGCTTTTCTCATCTGTTTCCCTCTATCAGCGCATCATTTCACAAACTACATGCTTTTCTCATCTTTTTCCCTCTATCAGCGCATCATTTCACAAACTACATGCTTTTCTCATCTGTTTCCCTCTATCAGCGCATCATTTCACAAACTACATGCTTTTCTCATCTTTTTCCCTCTATCAGCGCATCATTTCACAAACTACATGCTTTTCTCATCTTGTTCCCTCTATCAGCGCATCATTTCACAAACTACATGCTTTTCTCATCTTTTTTCCTCCTATCAGCGCATCATTTCACAAACTACATGCTTTTCTCATCATTTTCCCCCCTATCAGCGCATCATTTCACAAACTACATGCTTTTCTCATCTTTTTCACCCCTATCATCACATCATTTCAAAAACCACGTGCTTTTCTCATCTTTTTCCCCCTATCAGCGCATCATTTCACAAACCACGTGCTTTCCCCATCTTTTTCCCTCCTATCAGCGCATCATTTCACAAACCGCATGCTTTTCTCATCTTTTTCCCTCCATCAGCACATCATTTCACAAACCACATGCTTTTCTCATCTTTTTCCCCCTATCAGCGCATCATTTCACAAACCACGTGCTTTTCCTTTCCTTTCCCCCCCTATCAGCGCATCATTTCACAATCCACATGCTTTTCCCATCTTTTTCCCCCCTATCAGCGCATCATTTCACAAACCACATGCTTTTCTCATCTTTTCCCCTCCCCTATCAGCGCATCATTTCACAAACCACATGCTTTTCCCATCTTTTTCCCCCCTATCAGCGCATCATTTCACAAACCACATGCTTTTCTCATCTTTTTCCCCCCTATCAGCGCATCATTTCACAAACCACATGCTTTTCTCATCTTTTTCCCCCCTATCAGCTCATCATTTCACAAACCACATGCTTTTCCCATCTTTCCCTCCCCCCCTATCAGCGCATCATTTCACAAACTACATGCTTTTCTCATCTTTTTCCCCCATCAGCGCATCATTTCACAAACCACGTGCTTTTCTCATCTTTTCCCCCCTATCAGCGCATCATTTCACAAACTACATGCTATTCCCATCTTTTTCCCCCTATCAGTTTGTACAGTTAAAACTAGAAGTCCTGTCGCGAACAGCGCACAAATAGCACGTTGATCTGCGCGTTAATCAACGCGTTATGACCATAGTAAGGATATCAAATTCTGCACATATGGCCTGCGCACAAGCAATGTTTATGCCAATGGACCTCCGGGTAGAAACATTGTCTCTGTTTGCTACGAGTAACCAGGAGAACCTGCTGTGCTTTCGATGCCATTCGATATGACAACTGCGCGCAATTCCTACGCGCAATTAAGCCTAGATAAGCGCACAATTCGTGACAGGACTTTTAGTTTTAACTGTACGTTGACAACCCATTTAAAAATAAGCTTTCACCATCTTTTTTATATTCTGTAACTTTTCTTTCCATCCATTATATCAATAGAGTGCGCATCTTGACAGATAATTCAAACATATCCTTTCCATTGTTGTAAAAGTCTAGAAGGTGAGATTTGCTCATTGTTACCCGCAAAGAATAAAATCTTGCAAATTACTGTAAAAACAAATTCACTAAACAAAGGGCCAAAGTGGACAGTTATTTGGCTGCTTCTAATAAGCTTGCCATAAAAAATCAAGTTTCCTTTTGTAACTCTTAACTATAGAGCCTGTACTCGCTCACCTGGAACTACGTATAAAAATGTGATTTCCCATAGGCTTTCCATGGTAACTATGAGCTACAGTTGTGGCCATGTTTGCAACATTACATCAACATTACATGAGGATCATTGATATAAGGTGTCCCAGTTCCCAATCACGTTAAGTTTCAAAACATTTGACTTTGTAGTTTCAAAGGAGAATATTTTTGCAAAATCCATCAAACAGAATCAGAGAATGTCTCTGGTGGCCCTATTGTCCAACCAACGAGAACAAAAAAAGGTTCGTTTGTAGAGGGCCTCCTATAGACCATTCCTGTCAAGTTTGGTTCACGTAAGCTCAGCAGTTCCAGATAGAAGATGAAAACGTGATTTCCCATAGGCCTTTCTATAGTAACTGTAAGCCGCAATTGTGGCCATGTTTGCAACACGATCAACATTAAATGAGGAACGTTGGTAGAGGGTGTCCAGGGAACCCAGAGAGAACCACCGAGCATTGACGAGCAACTGTCAGCTCCTCAACATTCTAACTCTGTTCAACCTCCGTTGAAGCAGGGTTACAGCGGTTGAAGACATGTGCACCATCGACGTGCAGTACGCCCCAGTACACGGCGTCACCGTGTCCCTATGTATAGGCAACCGGGATAAAGTGCCTTGCCCAAGGACACAACGCGGGTCGTCCCAAACGTGGATCGAACTCGGGACCTCCAGCATTGAAGTCCAACAGTCTACCACTGAGCCACCGCGCTCCCTCAGGTACATCGAAGCTTTGATGTTCTGAACTTTTGAACCATCAGTGTAGAAGTTCGCAACTGACGACCGGTCTTGATTATTATACTGACGGTTCAAAAGTTCAGAACATCAAAGCTTTGAATGTACCTAAAAGAAGGTCGTCTTTGTTGTTTACTTGAGATTGTTCAGCTAACTTGAACTTCATTTTTAACGACATCAAAGAGAGGAAGAGGGGATCATCTAGGTACGATTAATCGATTATTATCGATTATTTGCGACGATTAATCGATTCCTATAGTAAAAAATCGTGACAGCCCTAGTATGGAAGAGGGATGTATACCCCCGCTGGTATTTAACGAATGCTGGAGGCACCGCACTCCCTGGCATATGATAAAGAAAGTCAATATGGAATTTGGTTGCATTCGACCTAGTGGTTTACGAGGAGAGGTCGATATTGTAAAGTTCATGCCGGCGGATGGAAGGACGGACGGAACGTAATCACTTGAGCTCCCCCTGACTTTCAGTCAGGTGAGCTAAAAAAACAAACTACTGTATAAACACATTTATTAAACAAAAAACCAAATTGGACTGTTACATAATTGCTTGACGGAATAGATTAACTGGCAGACTGCTGGAAGCCCATATTTGGGCTTTACTCCAGAGTGTAGGTACTGCAACTCAAAGGCTTCAAATTAAGTGAATGACCTTCATATTATCTTTGAATCTAAATTATTTAGTCCATATGGAGTTTCCATGTTACAATTTATGGGGGAGTGTCTAAAGACTTGTGAACAAATTTTGATGACTAAAAATAATTCAGCACTCTACCAGTTAATGTTATCTTGGATAGGTGGATTTATCACCCCGAAACCTAAAATTCTGAGAAACCTCCAACAATAAAGGCAATAATTCCGCAGTCGAATGTTGAACTAACGTCAAATGTTCACTTCTCTGGATAAGGCAATAATGCCGAATATGACTGGGTTATATCGCGTCTGAAAACTCAAATCCTGGAAATTCCAAGAAAATAAAGGGCAATAAATCCTCTACACGATGTTGCACACACGAAAAAAAATCGAACTTGATTTACTTGAGTGAAGTTGTATGCCAAAATGTATTGACCATTTGGCGTGTAGCTGGAGTTATAATCCAAAAATCTAAAATAATGAAAATAAAGAACAATAACTCCTCTATAGGATATCGCACAAACGTCAAAATCGTCGAAGTTGATCTACTTTTTACTAAAGAAAGTTTGAATGCTAAAGCTGGATTGGCTATGTTGAGTGCAGCCGGAGTTGTCAAATGAAAACCATAAATCATGATAAAATGTCATTGAAATTCTAAAAAAAAATAAAGAGCAATAACTTCACAATTATATGTGGCACAAGCGTCACTATCGAACTTATATAAGACACACCTATCCATTTTACTGTATACAGTAGTGTAAATATAAGATGTACCTATCCATTTTACTGTATCCAGTAGTGTAAATATAAGACAGACCTATCCATTTTACTATATACAGTAGTGTAAATATAAGACAGACCTATCCATTTTACTGTATACAGTAGTGTAAATATAAGACAGACCTATCCATTTTACTGTATACAGTAGTGTAAATATAAGACAGACCTATCCATTTTACTGTATACAGTAGTGTAAATATAAGACAGACCTATCCATTTTACTGTATACAGTACACAGACCTATCCGTTTTCCTGTAAACAGTAGACAGACCTATCCATTTTACTGTATACAATAGACAGACCTATCCATTTTACTGTATACATCAGACAGACCTATCCATTTTACTGTATACAATAGACATACCTATCCAATTTACTGTATACTGTAGACAGACCTATCCATTTTACTTATACAATAGTGTGAATATAAGTGAGACCTGTCCATTTTACCATGTACAGTGGTGTAAATATAAGATGGACCTATCCATTTTACTATATACAGTGGTGTAAATATAATACCGACCTATCCATTTTACTATATACAGTAGTGTAAATATAAGACAGACTTATCCATTTTACTGTATACAGTAGACAGACGTATCCATTTTACTGTATACAATAGACAGACCTATCCATTTTACTATATACAGTAGACAGACCTAACCATTTTACCATATACAGTAGTGTAAATATAAACAGACCTGTCCATTTTACTGTACACAGTAGACAGACCTATCGATTTTACTGTACACAATAGACAGACCTATCCATTTTACTGTATAGAGTAGTATAAATATAAGACAGACCTATCCATTTTACCATGTACAGTAGTGTAAATATAAGACAAACCTATCCATTTTACTATATACAGTAGTGTAAATATAAGACAGACCTATCCGTTTTACTGTATACAGTAGACCTATCCATTTTACTGTATACAATAGTGTGAATATAAGAGAGACCTATCCAATTTATTATGTACAGTAGTGTAAATATAAGACAGACCTATCCATTTTACTGTATACAGTAGTGTAAATATAAGACAGACCTATCCATTTTACTATATACAGTAGTGTAAATATAAGACAGACCTATCCATTTTACTATATACAGTAGTGTAAATATAAGACGTACCTATCCATTTTACTATATACAGTAGTGTAAATAAAAGACAGACCTATCCATTTTACTATATACAGCAGTGTAAATATAGGACGGACCTATCCATTTTACTATATACAGTAGTGTAAATATAAGACGTACCTATCCATTTTACTATATACAGTAGTGTAAATAAAAGACAGACCTATCCATTTTACTATATACAGTAGTGTAAATATAGGACGGACCTATCCATTTTACTATATACTGTAGTGTAAACATAAGACAGACCTATCCATTTAACTATATACAGTAGTGTAAGTATAAGACAGACCTATCCATTTTACTATATACAGTAGTGTAAATATAAGACGTACCTATCCATTTTACTGTATACAGTAGTGTAAATATAAGACAGACCTATCCACTTTACTCTATACGGTAGTGTAAATATAGGACGGACCTATCCATTTTACTATATACAGTAGTGTAAATATAGGACGGACCTATCCATTTTACTATATACAGTAGTGTAAATATAAGACGTACCTATCCATTTTACTGTATACAGTAGTGTAAATATAAGACAGACCTATCCATTTTACTATATACAGTAGTGTAAATATAAGACAAACCTATCCACTTTACTATATACAGTAGTGTAAATATAGGACGGACCTATCCATTTTACTATATACAGTAGTGTAAATATAAGACAGACCTATCCATTTTACTGTATACAGTAGTGTAAGTATAAGACAGACCTATCCATTTTACTATATACAGTAGTGTAAATATAAGACAGACCTATCCATTTTACTATATACAGTAGTGTAAATATAAGACAGACCTATCCATTTTACTGTATACAGTAGTGTAAGTATAAGACAGACCTATCCATTTTACTATATACAGTAGTGTAAATATAAGACAGACCTATCCATTTTACCATATACAGTAGTGTAAGTATAAGACAGACCTATCCAATTTATCATGTACAGTAGTGTAAATATAAGACAAACCTATCCATTTTACTGTATACAGTAGTGTAAATATAAGACAGACCTAACCATTTTACTCTATACAGTAGTGTAAATATAAGACAGACCTATCCATTTTACTATATACAGTCGTGTAAATATAAGACAGACCTATCCATTTTACTATATACAGTAGTATAAGTATAAGACAGACCTATCCAATTTATCATGTACAGTAGTGTAAATATAAGACAAACCTATCCATTTTACTGTATACAGTAGTGTAAATATAAGACAGACCTAACCATTTTTCTCTATACAGTAGTGTAAATATAAGACAGACCTATCCATTTTACTATATACAGTAGTGTAAATATAAGACGTACCTATCCATTTTACTCTATACAGTAGTGTAAATATAAGACAGACCTATCCATTTTACTCTATACAGTAGTGTAAATATAGGACGGACCTATCCATTTTACTATATACAGTAGTGTAAATATAAGACGTACCTATCCATTTTACTATATACAGTAGTGTAAATATAGGACGGACCTATCCATTTTACTATATACAGTAGTGTAAATATAAGACGTACCTATCCATTTTACTGTATACAGTAGTGTAAATATAAGACAGACCTATCCATTTTATTCTATACAGTAGTGTAAGTATAAGACAGACCTATCCATTTTACTATATACAGTAGTGTAAATATAAGACGTACCTATCCATTTTACTGTATACAGTAGTGTAAATATAAGACAGACCTATCCATTTTACTCTATACTGTAGTGTAAATATAGGACGGACCTATCCATTTTACTATATACAGTAGTGTAAATATAGGACGGACCTATCCATTTTACTATATACAGTAGTGTAAATATAGGACGGACCTATCCATTTTACTATATACAGTAGTGTAAATATAAGACGTACCTATCCATTTTACTGTATACAGTAGTGTAAATATAAGACAGACCTATCCACTTTACTCTATACAGTAGTGTAAGTATAGGACGGACCTATCCATTTTACTATATACAGTAGTGTAAATATAAGACGTACCTATCCATTTTACTGTATACAGTAGTGTAAATATAAGACAGACCTATCCACTTTACTCTATACAGTAGTGTAAGTATAGGACGGACCTATCCATTTTACTATATACAGTAGTGTAAATATAAGACAGACCTATCCATTTTACTGTATACAGTAGGCCGAACTATCCATTTTACTGCATACAGTAGTGTAAATATAAGACATACCTATCCATTTTACTGTATGCAGTAGACAGACCTATCCATTTCACTGTATACAGTAATGTAAATATAAGACAGACCTATCCATTTTACTATGTACAGTAGACCGACCTATTCATTTTACTGTATACAGTAGACGGACCTATCCATTTTACTATGTACAGTATTGTAAATATAAGACGGACCTATCCATTTTACTATATACAGTAGTGTAAATATAAGACAGACCTAACCATTTTACTGTATACAGTAGTGTAAATATAAGACGGACCTATCCATTTTACTGTATACTGTTGTGTAAATATAGGACGGACCTATCCATTTTACTATATACAGTAGTGTAAATATAAGACAGACCTATCCATTTTACTGTATACAGTAGTGTAAATATAAGACTGACCTATCCGTTTTACTATATACAGTAGTGTAAATATAAGACAGACCTATCCATTTTACTGTATACAGTAGTGTAAATATAGGACGGACCTATCCATTTTACTGTATACAGTAGTGTAAATATAGGACGGACCTATCCATTTTACTATATACAGTAGTGTAAATATAAGACGGACCTATCCATTTTACTATATACAGTAGTGTAAATATAAGACAGACCTATCCATTTTACTGTATACAGTAGTGTAAATATAGGACGGACCTATCCATTTTACTGTATACAGTAGTGTAAATATAGGACGGACCTATCCATTTTACTATATACAGTAGTGTAAATATAAGACGGACCTATCCATTTTACTGTATACAGTAGTGTAAATATAAGACAGACCTATCCACTTTACTATATACAGTAGTGTAAATATAAGACGTACCTATCCATTTTACTGTATACAGTAGTGTAAATATAAGACAGACCTATCCATTTTACTATATACAGTAGTGTAAATATAAGACAGACCTATCCATTTTACTGTATACAGTAGTGTAAATATAAGACAGACCTATCCATTTTACTGTATACAGTAGTGTAAATATAAGACAGACCTATCCATTTTACTGTATACAGTAGTGTAAATATAAGACAGACCTATCCATTTTACTGTATACAGTACACAGACCAATCCGTTTTCCTGTAAACAGTAGACAGACCTATCCATTTTACTGTATACAATAGACAGACCTATCCATTTTACTGTATACATCAGACAGACCTATCCATTTTACTGTATACAATAGACATACCTATCCAATTTACTGTATACTGTAGACAGACCTATCCATTTTACTTATACAATAGTGTGAATATAAGTGAGACCTGTCCATTTTACCATGTACAGTGGTGTAAATATAAGACCGACCTATCCATTTTACTATATACAGTAGTGTAAATATAAGACAGACTTATCCATTTTACTGTATACAGTAGACAGACGTATCCATTTTACTGTATACAATAGACAGACCTATCCATTTTACTATATACAGTAGACAGACCTAACCATTTTACCATATACAGTAGTGTAAATATAAACAGACCTGTCCATTTTACTGTACACAGTAGACAGACCTATCGATTTTACTGTACACAATAGACAGACCTATCCATTTTACTGTATAGAGTAGTATAAATATAAGACAGACCTATCCATTTTACCATGTACAGTAGTGTAAATATAAGACAAACCTATCCATTTTACTATATACAGTAGTGTAAATATAAGACAGACCTATCCGTTTTACTGTATACAGTAGACCTATCCATTTTACTGTATACAATAGTGTGAATATAAGAGAGACCTATCCAATTTAGCATGTACAGTAGTGTAAATATAAGACAGACCTATCCATTTTACTGTATACAGTAGTGTAAATATAAGACAGACCTATCCATTTTACTATATACAGTAGTGTAAATATAAGACAGACCTATCGATTTTACTATATACAGTAGTGTAAATATAAGACGTACCTATCCATTTTACTATATACAGTAGTGTAAATAAAAGACAGACCTATCCATTTTACTATATACAGTAGTGTAAATATAGGACGGACCTATCCATTTTACTATATACAGTAGTGTAAATATAAGACGTACCTATCCATTTTACTATATACAGTAGTGTAAATAAAAGACAGACCTATCCATTTTACTATATACAGTAGTGTAAATATAGGACGGACCTATCCATTTTACTATATACTGTAGTGTACATATAAGACAGACCTATCCATTTTACTATATACAGTAGTGTAAGTATAAGACAGACCTATCCATTTTACTATATACAGTAGTGTAAATATAAGACGTACCTATCCATTTTACTGTATACAGTAGTGTAAATATAAGACAGACCTATCCACTTTACTCTATACAGTAGTGTAAATATAGGACGGACCTATCCATTTTACTATATACAGTAGTGTAAATGTAGGACGGACCTATCCATTTTACTATATACAGTAGTGTAAATATAAGACGTACCTATCCATTTTACTGTATACAGTAGTGTAAGTATAAGACAGACCTATCCATTTTACTATATACAGTAGTGTAAATATAAGACAGACCTATCCATTTTACTATATACAGTAGTGTAAATATAAGACAGACCTATCCATTTTACTGTATACAGTAGTGTAAGTATAAGACAGACCTATCCATTTTACTATATACAGTAGTGTAAATATAAGACAGACCTATCCATTTTACTATATACAGTAGTGTAAGTATAAGACAGACCTATCCAATTTATCATGTACAGTAGTGTAAATATAAGACAAACCTATCCATTTTACTGTATACAGTAGTGTAAATATAAGACAGACCTAACCATTTTACTCTATACAGTAGTGTAAATATAAGACAGACCTATCCATTTTACTATATACAGTCGTGTAAATATAAGACAGACCTATCCATTTTACTATATACAGTAGTATAAGTATAAGACAGACCTATCCAATTTATCATGTACAGTAGTGTAAATATAAGACAAACCTATCCATTTTACTGTATACAGTAGTGTAAATATAAGACAGACCTAACCATTTTTCTCTATACAGTAGTGTAAATATAAGACAGACCTATCCATTTTACTATATACAGTAGTGTAAATATAAGACGTACCTATCCATTTTACTCTATACAGTAGTGTAAATATAAGACAGACCTATCCATTTTACTCTATACAGTAGTGTAAATATAGGACGGACCTATCCATTTTACTATATACAGTAGTGTAAATATAAGACGTACCTATCCATTTTACTATATACAGTAGTGTAAATATAGGACGGACCTATCCATTTTACTATATACAGTAGTGTAAATATAAGACGTACCTATCCATTTTACTGTATACAGTAGTGTAAATATAAGACAGACCTATCCATTTTATTCTATACAGTAGTGTAAGTATAAGACAGACCTATCCATTTTACTATATACAGTAGTGTAAATATAAGACGTACCTATCCATTTTACTGTATACAGTAGTGTAAATATAAGACAGACCTATCCATTTTACTCTATACTGTAGTGTAAATATAGGACGGACCTATCCATTTTACTATATACAGTAGTGTAAATATAGGACGGACCTATCCATTTTACTATATACAGTAGTGTAAATATAAGACAGACCTATCCATTTTACTGTATACAGTAGTGTAAATATAGGACGGACCTATCCATTTTACTATATACAGTAGTGTAAATATAAGACGTACCTATCCATTTTACTGTATACAGTAGTGTAAATATAAGACAGACCTATCCACTTTACTCTATACAGTAGTGTAAGTATAGGACGGACCTATCCATTTTACTATATACAGTAGTGTAAATATAAGACGTACCTATCCATTTTACTGTATACAGTAGTGTAAATATAAGACAGACCTATCCACTTTACTCTATACAGTAGTGTAAGTATAGGACGGACCTATCCATTTTACTATATACAGTAGTGTAAATATAAGACAGACCTATCCATTTTACTGTATACAGTAGGCCGAACTATCCATTTTACTGCATACAGTAGTGTAAATATAAGACAGACCTATCCATTTTACTGTATGCAGTAGACAGACCTATCCATTTCACTGTATACAGTAATGTAAATATAAGACAGACCTATCCATTTTACTATGTACAGTAGACCGACCTATTCATTTTACTGTATACAGTAGACGGACCTATCCATTTTACTATGTACAGTATTGTAAATATAAGACGGACCTATCCATTTTACTATATACAGTAGTGTAAATATAAGACAGACCTAACCATTTTACTGTATACAGTAGTGTAAATATAAGACGGACCTATCCATTTTACTGTATACTGTTGTGTAAATATAGGACGGACCTATCCATTTTACTATATACAGTAGTGTAAATATAAGACAGACCTATCCATTTTACTGTATACAGTAGTGTAAATATAAGACTGACCTATCCATTTTACTATATACAGTAGTGTAAATATAAGACAGACCTATCCATTTTACTGTATACAGTAGTGTAAATATAGGACGGACCTATCCATTTTACTGTATACAGTAGTGTAAATATAGGACGGACCTATCCATTTTACTATATACAGTAGTGTAAATATAAGACGGACCTATCCATTTTACTATATACAGTAGTGTAACTATAAGACAGACCTATCCATTTTACTGTATACAGTAGTGTAAATATAGGACGGACCTATCCATTTTACTGTATACAGTAGTGTAAATATAGGACGGACCTATCCATTTTACTATATACAGTAGTGTAAATATAAGACGGACCTATCCATTTTACTGTATACAGTAGTGTAAATATAAGACAGACCTATCCACTTTACTATATACAGTAGTGTAAATATAAGACGTACCTATCCATTTTACTGTATACAGTAGTGTAAATATAAGACAGACCTATCCATTTTACTATATACAGTAGTGTAAATATAAGACAGACCTATCCATTTTACTGTATACAGTAGTGTAAATATAAGACAGACCTATCCATTTTACTGTATACAGTAGTGTAAATATAAGACAGACCTATCCATTTTACTGTATACAGTAGTGTAAATATAAGACAGACCTATCCATTTTACTGTATACAGTACACAGACCTATCCGTTTTCCTGTAAACAGTAGACAGACCTATCCATTTTACTGTATACAATAGACAGACCTATCCATTTTACTGTATACATCAGACAGACCTATCCATTTTACTGTATACAATAGACATACCTATCCAATTTACTGTATACTGTAGACAGACCTATCCATTTTACTTATACAATAGTGTGAATATAAGTGAGACCTGTCCATTTTACCATGTACAGTGGTGTAAATATAAGACCGGCCTATCCATTTTACTATATACAGTAGTGTAAATATAAGACAGACTTATCCATTTTACTGTATACAGTAGACAGACGTATCCATTTTACTGTATACAATAGACAGACCTATCCATTTTACTATATACAGTAGACAGACCTAACCATTTTACCATATACAGTAGTGTAAATATAAACAGACCTGTCCATTTTACTGTACACAGTAGACAGACCTATCGATTTTACTGTACACAATAGACAGACCTATCCATTTTACTGTATAGAGTAGTATAAATATAAGACAGACCTATCCATTTTACCATGTACAGTAGTGTAAATATAAGACAAACCTATCCATTTTACTATATACAGTAGTGTAAATATAAGACAGACCTATCCGTTTTACTGTATACAGTAGACCTATCCATTTTACTGTATACAATAGTGTGAATATAAGAGAGACCTATCCAATTTAGCATGTACAGTAGTGTAAATATAAGACAGACCTATCCATTTTACTGTATACAGTAGTGTAAATATAAGACAGACCTATCCATTTTACTATATACAGTAGTGTAAATATAAGACAGACCTATCGATTTTACTATATACAGTAGTGTAAATATAAGACGTACCTATCCATTTTACTATATACAGTAGTGTAAATAAAAGACAGACCTATCCATTTTACTATATACAGTAGTGTAAATATAGGACGGACCTATCCATTTTACTATATACAGTAGTGTAAATATAAGACGTACCTATCCATTTTACTATATACAGTAGTGTAAATAAAAGACAGACCTATCCATTTTACTATATACAGTAGTGTAAATATAGGACGGACCTATCCATTTTACTATATACTGTAGTGTACATATAAGACAGACCTATCCATTTTACTATATACAGTAGTGTAAGTATAAGACAGACCTATCCATTTTACTATATACAGTAGTGTAAATATAAGACGTACCTATCCATTTTACTGTATACAGTAGTGTAAATATAAGACAGACCTATCCACTTTACTCTATACAGTAGTGTAAATATAGGACGGACCTATCCATTTTACTATATACAGTAGTGTAAATGTAGGACGGACCTATCCATTTTACTATATACAGTAGTGTAAATATAAGACGTACCTATCCATTTTACTGTATACAGTAGTGTAAGTATAAGACAGACCTATCCATTTTACTATATACAGTAGTGTAAATATAAGACAGACCTATCCATTTTACTATATACAGTAGTGTAAATATAAGACAGACCTATCCATTTTACTGTATACAGTAGTGTAAGTATAAGACAGACCTATCCATTTTACTATATACAGTAGTGTAAATATAAGACAGACCTATCCATTTTACTATATACAGTAGTGTAAGTATAAGACAGACCTATCCAATTTATCATGTACAGTAGTGTAAATATAAGACAAACCTATCCATTTTACTGTATACAGTAGTGTAAATATAAGACAGACCTAACCATTTTACTCTATACAGTAGTGTAAATATAAGACAGACCTATCCATTTTACTATATACAGTCGTGTAAATATAAGACAGACCTATCCATTTTACTATATACAGTAGTATAAGTATAAGACAGACCTATCCAATTTATCATGTACAGTAGTGTAAATATAAGACAAACCTATCCATTTTACTGTATACAGTAGTGTAAATATAAGACAGACCTAACCATTTTTCTCTATACAGTAGTGTAAATATAAGACAGACCTATCCATTTTACTATATACAGTAGTGTAAATATAAGACGTACCTATCCATTTTACTCTATACAGTAGTGTAAATATAAGACAGACCTATCCATTTTACTCTATACAGTAGTGTAAATATAGGACGGACCTATCCATTTTACTATATACAGTAGTGTAAATATAAGACGTACCTATCCATTTTACTATATACAGTAGTGTAAATATAGGACGGACCTATCCATTTTACTATATACAGTAGTGTAAATATAAGACGTACCTATCCATTTTACTGTATACAGTAGTGTAAATATAAGACAGACCTATCCATTTTATTCTATACAGTAGTGTAAGTATAAGACAGACCTATCCATTTTACTATATACAGTAGTGTAAATATAAGACGTACCTATCCATTTTACTGTATACAGTAGTGTAAATATAAGACAGACCTATCCATTTTACTCTATACTGTAGTGTAAATATAGGACGGACCTATCCATTTTACTATATACAGTAGTGTAAATATAGGACGGACCTATCCATTTTACTATATACAGTAGTGTAAATATAAGACAGACCTATCCATTTTACTGTATACAGTAGTGTAAATATAGGACGGACCTATCCATTTTACTATATACAGTAGTGTAAATATAAGACGTACCTATCCATTTTACTGTATACAGTAGTGTAAATATAAGACAGACCTATCCACTTTACTCTATACAGTAGTGTAAGTATAGGACGGACCTATCCATTTTACTATATACAGTAGTGTAAATATAAGACGTACCTATCCATTTTACTGTATACAGTAGTGTAAATATAAGACAGACCTATCCACTTTACTCTATACAGTAGTGTAAGTATAGGACGGACCTATCCATTTTACTATATACAGTAGTGTAAATATAAGACAGACCTATCCATTTTACTGTATACAGTAGGCCGAACTATCCATTTTACTGCATACAGTAGTGTAAATATAAGACAGACCTATCCATTTTACTGTATGCAGTAGACAGACCTATCCATTTCACTGTATACAGTAATGTAAATATAAGACAGACCTATCCATTTTACTATGTACAGTAGACCGACCTATTCATTTTACTGTATACAGTAGACGGACCTATCCATTTTACTATGTACAGTATTGTAAATATAAGACGGACCTATCCATTTTACTATATACAGTAGTGTAAATATAAGACAGACCTAACCATTTTACTGTATACAGTAGTGTAAGTATAAGACGGACCTATCCATTTTACTGTATACTGTTGTGTAAATATAGGACGGACCTATCCATTTTACTATATACAGTAGTGTAAATATAAGACAGACCTATCCATTTTACTGTATACAGTAGTGTAAATATAAGACTGACCTATCCATTTTACTATATACAGTAGTGTAAATATAAGACAGACCTATCCATTTTACTGTATACAGTAGTGTAAATATAGGACGGACCTATCCATTTTACTGTATACAGTAGTGTAAATATAGGACGGACCTATCCATTTTACTATATACAGTAGTGTAAATATAAGACGGACCTATCCATTTTACTATATACAGTAGTGTAACTATAAGACAGACCTATCCATTTTACTGTATACAGTAGTGTAAATATAGGACGGACCTATCCATTTTACTGTATACAGTAGTGTAAATATAGGACGGACCTATCCATTTTACTATATACAGTAGTGTAAATATAAGACGGACCTATCCATTTTACTGTATACAGTAGTGTAAATATAAGACAGACCTATCCACTTTACTATATACAGTAGTGTAAATATAAGACGTACCTATCCATTTTACTGTATACAGTAGTGTAAATATAAGACAGACCTATCCATTTTACTATATACAGTAGTGTAAATATAAGACAGACCTATCCATTTTACTGTATACAGTAGTGTAAATATAAGACAGACCTATCCATTTTACTGTATACAGTAGTGTAAATATAAGACAGACCTATCCATTTTACTGTATACAGTAGTGTAAATATAAGACAGACCTATCCATTTTACTGTATACAGTACACAGACCTATCCGTTTTCCTGTAAACAGTAGACAGACCTATCCATTTTACTGTATACAATAGACAGACCTATCCATTTTACTGTATACATCAGACAGACCTATCCATTTTACTGTATACAATAGACATACCTATCCAATTTACTGTATACTGTAGACAGACCTATCCATTTTACTTATACAATAGTGTGAATATAAGTGAGACCTGTCCATTTTACCATGTACAGTGGTGTAAATATAAGACCGGCCTATCCATTTTACTATATACAGTAGTGTAAATATAAGACAGACTTATCCATTTTACTGTATACAGTAGACAGACGTATCCATTTTACTGTATACAATAGACAGACCTATCCATTTTACTATATACAGTAGACAGACCTAACCATTTTACCATATACAGTAGTGTAAATATAAACAGACCTGTCCATTTTACTGTACACAGTAGACAGACCTATCGATTTTACTGTACACAATAGACAGACCTATCCATTTTACTGTATAGAGTAGTATAAATATAAGACAGACCTATCCATTTTACCATGTACAGTAGTGTAAATATAAGACAAACCTATCCATTTTACTATATACAGTAGTGTAAATATAAGACAGACCTATCCGTTTTACTGTATACAGTAGACCTATCCATTTTACTGTATACAATAGTGTGAATATAAGAGAGACCTATCCAATTTATCATGTACAGTAGTGTAAATATAAGACAGACCTATCCATTTTACTGTATACAGTAGTGTAAATATAAGACAGACCTATCCATTTTACTATATAAAGTAGTGTAAATATAAGACAGACCTATCGATTTTACTATATACAGTAGTGTAAATATAAGACGTACCTATCCATTTTACTATATACAGTAGTGTAAATAAAAGACAGACCTATCCATTTTACTATATACAGTAGTGTAAATATAGGACGGACCTATCCATTTTACTATATACAGTAGTGTAAATATAAGACGTACCTATCCATTTTACTATATACAGTAGTGTAAATAAAAGACAGACCTATCCATTTTACTATATACAGTAGTGTAAATATAGGACGGACCTATCCATTTTACTATATACTGTAGTGTACATATAAGACAGACCTATCCATTTTACTATATACAGTAGTGTAAGTATAAGACAGACCTATCCATTTTACTATATACAGTAGTGTAAATATAAGACGTACCTATCCATTTTACTGTATACAGTAGTGTAAATATAAGACAGACCTATCCACTTTACTCTATACAGTAGTGTAAATATAGGACGGACCTATCCATTTTACTATATACAGTAGTGTAAATATAGGACGGACCTATCCATTTTACTATATACAGTAGTGTAAATATAAGACGTACCTATCCATTTTACTGTATACAGTAGTGTAAATATAAGACAGACCTATCCATTTTACTATATACAGTAGTGTAAATATAAGACAAACCTATCCACTTTACTATATACAGTAGTGTAAATATAGGACGGACCTATCCATTTTACTATGTACAGTATTGTAAATATGTAGTGTAAATATAAGACGTACCTATCCATTTTACTATATACAGTAGTGTAAATATAAGACGTACCTATCCATTTTACTGTATACAGTAGTGTAAATATAAGACAGACCTATCCATTTTACTATATACAGTAGTGTAAATATAAGACAAACCTATCCACTTTACTATATACAGTAGTGTAAATATAGGACGGACCTATCCATTTTACTGTATACTGTTGTGTAAATATAGGACGGACCTATCCATTTTACTATATACAGTAGTGTAAATATAAGACAGACCTATCCATTTTACTGTATACAGTAGTGTAAATATAAGACTGACCTATCCGTTTTACTATATACAGTAGTGTAAATATAAGACAGACCTATCCATTTTACTGTATACAGTAGTGTAAATATAGGACGGACCTATCCATTTTAATGTATACAGTAGTGTAAATATAGGACGGACCTATCCATTTTACTATATACAGTAGTGTAAATATAAGACGGACCTATCCATTTTACTATATACAGTAGTGTAAATATAAGACAGACCTATCCATTTTACTGTATACAGTAGTGTAAATATAAGACAGACCTATCCATTTTACTATATACAGTAGTGTAAATATAAGACAGACCTATCCATTTTACTGTATACAGTAGGCAGACCTATCCATTTTACTGTATACAATAGACATACCTATCCAATTTACTGTATACTGTAGACAGACCTACCCATTTTACTTATACAATAGTGTGAATATAAGTGAGACCTGTCCATTTTACCATGTACAGTGGTGTAAATATAAGACCGACCTATCCATTTTACTATATACAGTAGTGTAAATATAAGACAGACTTATCCATTTTACTGTATACAGTAGACAGACGTATCCATTTTACTGTATACAATAGACAGACCTATCCATTTTACTATATACAGTAGACAGACCTAACCATTTTACCATATACAGTAGTGTAAATATAAACAGACCTGTCCATTTTACTGTACACAGTAGACAGACCTATCGATTTTACTGTACACAATAGACAGACCTATCCATTTTACTGTATAGAGTAGTATAAATATAAGACAGACCTATCCATTTTACCATGTACAGTAGTGTAAATATAAGACAAACCTATCCATTTTACTATATACAGTAGTGTAAATATAAGACAGACCTATCCGTTTTACTGTATACAGTAGACCTATCCATTTTACTGTATACAATAGTGTGAATATAAGAGAGACCTATCCAATTTATCATGTACAGTAGTGTAAATATAAGACAGACCTATCCATTTTACTGTATACAGTAGTGTAAATATAAGACAGACCTATCCATTTTACTATATAAAGTAGTGTAAATATAAGACAGACCTATCGATTTTACTATATACAGTAGTGTAAATATAAGACGTACCTATCCATTTTACTATATACAGTAGTGTAAATAAAAGACAGACCTATCCATTTTACTATATACAGTAGTGTAAATATAGGACGGACCTATCCATTTTACTATATACAGTAGTGTAAATATAAGACGTACCTATCCATTTTACTATATACAGTAGTGTAAATAAAAGACAGACCTATCCATTTTACTATATACAGTAGTGTAAATATTGGACGGACCTATCCATTTTACTATATACTGTAGTGTACATATAAGACAGACCTATCCATTTTACTATATACAGTAGTGTAAGTATAAGACAGACCTATCCATTTTACTATATACAGTAGTGTAAATATAAGACGTACCTATCCATTTTACTGTATACAGTAGTGTAAATATAAGACAGACCTATCCACTTTACTCTATACAGTAGTGTAAATATAGGACGGACCTATCCATTTTACTATATACAGTAGTGTAAATATAGGACGGACCTATCCATTTTACTATATACAGTAGTGTAAATATAAGACGTACCTATCCATTTTACTGTATACAGTAGTGTAAATATAAGACAGACCTATCCATTTTACTATATACAGTAGTGTAAATATAAGACAAACCTATCCACTTTACTATATACAGTAGTGTAAATATAGGACGGACCTATCCATTTTACTATGTACAGTATTGTAAATATGTAGTGTAAATATAAGACGTACCTATCCATTTTACTATATACAGTAGTGTAAATATAAGACGTACCTATCCATTTTACTGTATACAGTAGTGTAAATATAAGACAGACCTATCCATTTTACTATATACAGTAGTGTAAATATAAGACAAACCTATCCACTTTACTATATACAGTAGTGTAAATATAGGACGGACCTATCCATTTTACTGTATACTGTTGTGTAAATATAGGACGGACCTATCCATTTTACTATATACAGTAGTGTAAATATAAGACAGACCTATCCATTTTACTGTATACAGTAGTGTAAATATAAGACTGACCTATCCGTTTTACTATATACAGTAGTGTAAATATAAGACAGACCTATCCATTTTACTGTATACAGTAGTGTAAATATAGGACGGACCTATCCATTTTACTGTATACAGTAGTGTAAATATAGGACGGACCTATCCATTTTACTATATACAGTAGTGTAAATATAAGACGGACCTATCCATTTTACTATATACAGTAGTGTAAATATAAGACAGACCTATCCATTTTACTGTATACAGTAGTGTAAATATAAGACAGACCTATCCATTTTACTATATACAGTAGTGTAAATATAAGACAGACCTATCCATTTTACTGTATACAGTAGGCAGACCTATCCATTTTACTGTATACAGTAGTGTAAATATAAGACAGACCTATCCATTTTACTCTATACAGTAGTGTAAGTATAAGACAGACCTATCAATTTTACTGTATACAGTAGTGTAAATATAAGACAGACCTATCCATTTTACTGTATACAGTAGTGTAAATATAAGACAGACCTATCCATTTTACTGTATACAGTAGTGTAAATATAGGACGGACCTGTCCATTTTACTGTATACAGTAGTGTAAATATAAGACAGACCTATCCATTTTACTGTATACAGTAGTGTAAATATAAGACAGACCTATCCATTTTACTCTATACAGTAGTGTAAGTATAAGACAGACCTATCAATTTTACTGTATACAGTAGTGTAAATATAAGACAGACCTATCCATTTTACTGTATACAGTAGTGTAAATATAAGACAGACCTATCCATTTTACTGTATACAGTAGTGTAAATATAGGACGGACCTGTCCATTTTACTGTATACAGTAGTGTAAATATAAGACAGACCTATCCATTTTACTGTATACAGTAGTGTAAATATAGGACGGACCTATCCATTTTACTGTATACAGTAGTGTAAATATAGGACAGACCTATCCATTTTACTATATACAGTAGTGTAAATATAAGACGTACCTATCCATTTTACTATATACAGTAGTGTAAATATAAGACAGACCTATCCGTTTTACTGTATACAGTAGACCTATCCATTTTACTGTATACAATAGTGTGAATATAAGAGAGACCTATCCAATTTATCATGTACAGTAGTGTAAATATAAGACAGACCTATCCATTTTACTGTATACAGTAGTGTAAATATAAGACAGACCTATCCATTTTACTATATACAGTAGTGTAAATATAAGACAGACCTATCGATTTTACTATATACAGTAGTGTAAATATAAGACGTACCTATCCATTTTACTATATACAGTAGTGTAAATAAAAGACAGACCTATCCATTTTACTATATACAGTAGTGTAAATATAGGACGGACCTATCCATTTTACTATATACAGTAGTGTAAATATAAGACGTACCTATCCATTTTACTATATACAGTAGTGTAAATTAAAGACAGACCTATCCATTTTACTATATACAGTAGTGTAAATATAGGACGGACCTATCCATTTTACTATATACTGTAGTGTACATATAAGACAGACCTATCCATTTTACTATATACAGTAGTGTAAGTATAAGACAGACCTATCCATTTTACTATATACAGTAGTGTAAATATAAGACGTACCTATCCATTTTACTGTATACAGTAGTGTAAATATAAGACAGACCTATCCACTTTACTCTATACAGTAGTGTAAATATAGGACGGACCTATCCATTTTACTATATACAGTAGTGTAAATATAGGACGGACCTATCCATTTTACTATATACAGTAGTGTAAATATAAGACGTACCTATCCATTTTACTGTATACAGTAGTGTAAATATAAGACAGACCTATCCATTTTACTATATACAGTAGTGTAAATATAAGACAAACCTATCCACTTTACTATATACAGTAGTGTAAATATAGGACGGACCTATCCATTTTACTATGTACAGTATTGTAAATATGTAGTGTAAATATAAGACGTACCTATCCATTTTACTATATACAGTAGTGTAAATATAAGACGTACCTATCCATTTTACTGTATACAGTAGTGTAAATATAAGACAGACCTATCCATTTTACTATATACAGTAGTGTAAATATAAGACAAACCTATCCACTTTACTATATACAGTAGTGTAAATATAGGACGGACCTATCCATTTTACTGTATACTGTTGTGTAAATATAGGACGGACCTATCCATTTTACTATATACAGTAGTGTAAATATAAGACAGACCTATCCATTTTACTGTATACAGTAGTGTAAATATAAGACTGACCTATCCGTTTTACTATATACAGTAGTGTAAATATAAGACAGACCTATCCATTTTACTGTATACAGTAGTGTAAATATAGGACGGACCTATCCATTTTACTGTATACAGTAGTGTAAATATAGGACGGACCTATCCATTTTACTATATACAGTAGTGTAAATATAAGACGGACCTATCCATTTTACTATATACAGTAGTGTAAATATAAGACAGACCTATCCATTTTACTGTATACAGTAGTGTAAATATAAGACAGACCTATCCATTTTACTATATACAGTAGTGTAAATATAAGACAGACCTATCCATTTTACTGTATACAGTAGGCAGACCTATCCATTTTACTGTATACAGTAGTGTAAATATAAGACAGACCTATCCATTTTACTCTATACAGTAGTGTAAGTATAAGACAGACCTATCAATTTTACTGTATACAGTAGTGTAAATATAAGACAGACCTATCCATTTTACTGTATACAGTAGTGTAAATATAAGACAGACCTATCCATTTTACTGTATACAGTAGTGTAAATATAGGACGGACCTGTCCATTTTACTGTATACAGTAGTGTAAATATAAGACAGACCTATCCATTTTACTGTATACAGTAGTGTAAATATAAGACAGACCTATCCATTTTACTCTATACAGTAGTGTAAGTATAAGACAGACCTATCAATTTTACTGTATACAGTAGTGTAAATATAAGACAGACCTATCCATTTTACTGTATACAGTAGTGTAAATATAAGACAGACCTATCCATTTTACTGTATACAGTAGTGTAAATATAGGACGGACCTGTCCATTTTACTGTATACAGTAGTGTAAATATAAGACAGACCTATCCATTTTACTGTATACAGTAGTGTAAATATAGGACGGACCTATCCATTTTACTGTATACAGTAGTGTAAATATAGGACAGACCTATCCATTTTACTATATACAGTAGTGTAAATATAAGACGTACCTATCCATTTTACTATATACAGTAGTGTAAATATAAGACAGACCTATCCGTTTTACTGTATACAGTAGACCTATCCATTTTACTGTATACAATAGTGTGAATATAAGAGAGACCTATCCAATTTATCATGTACAGTAGTGTAAATATAAGACAGACCTATCCATTTTACTGTATACAGTAGTGTAAATATAAGACAGACCTATCCATTTTACTATATACAGTAGTGTAAATATAAGACAGACCTATCGATTTTACTATATACAGTAGTGTAAATATAAGACGTACCTATCCATTTTACTATATACAGTAGTGTAAATAAAAGACAGACCTATCCATTTTACTATATACAGTAGTGTAAATATAGGACGGACCTATCCATTTTACTATATACAGTAGTGTAAATATAAGACGTACCTATCCATTTTACTATATACAGTAGTGTAAATTAAAGACAGACCTATCCATTTTACTATATACAGTAGTGTAAATATAGGACGGACCTATCCATTTTACTATATACTGTAGTGTACATATAAGACAGACCTATCCATTTTACTATATACAGTAGTGTAAGTATAAGACAGACCTATCCATTTTACTATATACAGTAGTGTAAATATAAGACGTACCTATCCATTTTACTGTATACAGTAGTGTAAATATAAGACAGACCTATCCACTTTACTCTATACAGTAGTGTAAATATAGGACGGACCTATCCATTTTACTATATACAGTAGTGTAAATATAAGACAAACCTATCCACTTTACTGTATACAGTAGTGTAAATATAAGACAGACCTATCCATTTTACTGTATACAGTAGTGTAAATATAGGACGGACCTGTCCATTTTACTGTATACAGTAGTGTAAATATAAGACAGACCTATCCATTTTACTGTATACAGTAGTGTAAATATAGGACGGACCTATCCATTTTACTGTATACAGTAGTGTAAATATAGGACAGACCTATCCATTTTACTATATACAGTAGTGTAAATATAAGACGTACCTATCCATTTTACTATATACAGTAGTGTAAATATAAGACAGACCTATCCGTTTTACTGTATACAGTAGACCTATCCATTTTACTGTATACAATAGTGTGAATATAAGAGAGACCTATCCAATTTATCATGTACAGTAGTGTAAATATAAGACAGACCTATCCATTTTACTGTATACAGTAGTGTAAATATAAGACAGACCTATCCATTTTACTATATACAGTAGTGTAAATATAAGACAGACCTATCGATTTTACTATATACAGTAGTGTAAATATAAGACGTACCTATCCATTTTACTATATACAGTAGTGTAAATAAAAGACAGACCTATCCATTTTACTATATACAGTAGTGTAAATATAGGACGGACCTATCCATTTTACTATATACAGTAGTGTAAATATAAGACGTACCTATCCATTTTACTATATACAGTAGTGTAAATTAAAGACAGACCTATCCATTTTACTATATACAGTAGTGTAAATATAGGACGGACCTATCCATTTTACTATATACTGTAGTGTACATATAAGACAGACCTATCCATTTTACTATATACAGTAGTGTAAGTATAAGACAGACCTATCCATTTTACTATATACAGTAGTGTAAATATAAGACGTACCTATCCATTTTACTGTATACAGTAGTGTAAATATAAGACAGACCTATCCACTTTACTCTATACAGTAGTGTAAATATAGGACGGACCTATCCATTTTACTATATACAGTAGTGTAAATATAGGACGGACCTATCCATTTTACTATATACAGTAGTGTAAATATAAGACGTACCTATCCATTTTACTGTATACAGTAGTGTAAATATAAGACAGACCTATCCATTTTACTATATACAGTAGTGTAAATATAAGACAAACCTATCCACTTTACTATATGCAGTAGTGTAAATATAGGACGGACCTATCCATTTTACTATGTACAGTATTGTAAATATGTAGTGTAAATATAAGACGTACCTATCCATTTTACTATATACAGTAGTGTAAATATAAGACGTACCTATCCATTTTACTGTATACAGTAGTGTAAATATAAGACAGACCTATCCATTTTACTATATACAGTAGTGTAAATATAAGACAAACCTATCCACTTTACTATATACAGTAGTGTAAATATAGGACGGACCTATCCATTTTACTGTATACTGTTGTGTAAATATAGGACGGACCTATCCATTTTACTATATACAGTAGTGTAAATATAAGACAGACCTATCCATTTTACTGTATACAGTAGTGTAAATATAAGACTGACCTATCCGTTTTACTATATACAGTAGTGTAAATATAAGACAGACCTATCCATTTTACTGTATACAGTAGTGTAAATATAGGACGGACCTATCCATTTTACTGTATACAGTAGTGTAAATATAGGACGGACCTATCCATTTTACTATATACAGTAGTGTAAATATAAGACAGACCTATCCATTTTACTATACACAGTAGTGTAAATATAAGACAGACCTATCCATTTTACTGTATACAGTAGTGTAAATATAGGACGGACCTATCCATTTTACTGTATACAGTAGTGTAAATATAGGACGGACCTATCCATTTTACTATATACAGTAGTGTAAATATAAGACGGACCTATCCATTTTACTATATGCAGTAGTGTAAATATAAGACAGACCTATCCATTTTACTGTATACAGTAGTGTAAATATAAGACAGACCTATCCATTTTACTATATACAGTAGTGTAAATATAAGACAGACCTATCCATTTTACTGTATACAGTAGGCAGACCTATCCATTTTACTGTATTCAGTAGTGTAAATATAAGACAGACCTATCCATTTTACTCTATACAGTAGTGTAAGTATAAGACAGACCTATCAATTTTACTGTATACAGTAGTGTAAATATAAGACAGACCTATCCATTTTACTGTATACAGTAGTGTAAATATAAGACAGACCTATCCATTTTACTGTATACAGTAGTGTAAATATAGGACGGACCTGTCCATTTTACTGTATACAGTAGTGTAAATATAGGACAGACCTATCCATTTTACTATATACAGTAGTGTAAATATAAGACAGACCTATCCATTTTACTGTATACAGTAGTGTAAATATAGGACGGACCTATCCATTTTACTGTATACAGTAGTGTAAATATAAGACAGACCTATCCATTTTACTGTATACAGTAGTGTAAATATAGGACGGACCTATCCATTTTACTGTATACAGTAGTGTAAATATAGGACAGACCTATCCATTTTACTATATACAGTAGTGTAAATATAAGACGTACCTATCCATTTTACTGTATACAGTAGTGTAAATATAAGACAGCCCTATCCATTTTACTGTATACAGTAGTGTAAATATAAGACAGACCTATCCATTTTACTCTATACAGTAGTGTAAGTATAAGACAGACCTATCCATTTTACTGTATACAGTAGTGTAAATATAAGACAGACCTATCCATTTTACTGTATACAGTAGTGTAAATATAAGACAGACCTATCCATTTTACTGTATACAGTAGTGTAAATATAAGACAGACCTATCCATTTTACTATATACAGTAGTGTAAATCTAAAAAAGACCTATCCATTTTACCATATACAGTAGTGTAAATATAAGATGGACCTATCCATTTCACTATATACAGTAGTGTAGATATAAGACAGCCCTATCCATTTTACTGTATACAGTAGACCGACATATCCATTTTACTGTATACAGCTGGCTAAACAACGTTACTACTCCGCTAAATAAACCCTTGTCACTTAACAGTCTGTAGTCTCCCTCTCACCCCAAATTTTGGCACGGCAAGTTTGAAATAGCTTAAAAAATAGATAATCTCTTCATGACAGTGGTCCATACACCAGGTACGCGACAAGGACAATACATGACAGTGGTCCATACATCAGGTACGCGACACGGACAGTACATGACAGGGGTCCATACACCAGGTACGCGACACGGACAATACATGACAGTGGTCCATACACCAGGTACGAGATAGGGACAATACATGACAGTGGTCCACACACCAGGTATGCGACACGGAGAGTACATGGCAGTGGTCCACACACCAGGTACGCGACACGGACAGTACATGACAGGTGTCCATACACCAGGTACGCGACACGGACAATGCATGACAGTGGTCCATACACCAGGTACGAGACAGGGACAATATATGACAGTGGTCCACTCACCAGGTACGCGACACGGACAATACATGACAGGGGTCCACACGCCAGGTGCGCAACACGGACAAAACGTAATATCCATGTTCTCTGAACATAAGTAAAACTTCCACGTCCGTTGTGTGTGCCTTGTGATTTGGACGGCCATTTTTGTTAAATTCTGATATTTCGTCATATCAACATGTTAAAGATGTGTGGCCAGGTTTCTTTCGTTCTGAGATTCGATTATATTATATATTATGATAACTGACAGATTATAATCACGATTAGACTCACATATTGACATTTAAGCGTAAGCACAAGAAAAGTGAAGCTCTCTTATTTTAGGACTTTTCTAACAGAAATTATATTTGAACTGAAACATTATGTTGTTTGTAAGAGCAGAAATGTGTTATTAAAATGTTGGAGATGGCAAAAATAAAACTTTACAAGTGAAACAAACAAAAAAGAGTAGGGTGGGGGGCAGGTTTAACAACCCTGAAGTTAGGTGTCATCTTTTTATTTCCTTCTTAGCCCTTGCAATCCGAGAGATCGTTTTTCCGGCCCACGTCATAATTTCATTACGTATCTGCTGCCAAGTGAATGTGTGTGGAAAACCAATCAATATTTTCAACGTGCAGCCCTAAGGCTGCACGTTGAAAATATTAATTGACCTATCCCCAAAGAATGAATATGGATGGACTCTTCCAATTCCTGTCATTGAATTGACATGGAATATACCACCAGGGTTCAGAGAGTTTAAAAAAACAATATTATGATTTTTAAATGAAAGAATACAACGAAGAACGGTATGATAGAGTTAGAGTCGAGCGTTTTATGAGGTTACAATAAGTCTATAAAAACAATTCATATTATTGCTGGGAAGATCTCCTTGGACTGTTTTCGGAAAGAAAACATTGCTGACAAATTTCGTCATCGATGAGATTTCCTAGAAAATGAGCTCTCCTTGAATTTCCTAAAGCTGTCGGTAAATTTAACACTAACATGTATATAAAATCCAGAAAAAAAACACTGTGAGCCGACGCCCATCAGTTTATTTAACACAACTAGAGTGAGACGATACCTGCGAAACATATTATTATAAAGTTGTGTTCATAATGTTTATTTTTGCCGCAAAGACAAAGCTGTTTCCAGTGATGGGTAATACGACAAATATATATTTTATTAGGATTTAACGACACATTCAACAGCCAAGGTCATCTGTTGGGAATGATTACGGGCACACGCTAAAAACTAAAGTGTTAAAAACTACACATGAAGTGCTGTATTTAACACTTAATAAGTGCTGAACTAGCACTCTGTTCAAGTGTAGATATCCCAGAACTTGACAGGTGTTACAATAATACCACTTGACAAGTATAATGTCGCGACACTTAAAAGGAAACATCGCAGATGACGCGGATCAGGCTCCAACTCTCGAGCCAGATCCGCGTCATCTGCGTTGTGTCCTTTTAATTATGTACCCACCAAGCGCATATCAAATTATGGACGATTCTGGAAGAACAACCAATGCTATACACATGGGAAGTGCCATCCATTCAAGTTTCAGATGTCTGACGATTGTAATGTCTAAGTGCTTAAAGCATTGCACTTTGAGTGTTAAAATCAAACCCTAAGAGTTAGAATGGGTTTAACATATTGAAAGTGACAGTTTTAACAATTTAGTGTGCAGAGGAACTCGGAGTACCCAAAGAGAATCGCTGAGCAGTGACGGCAAGTGTCAAGCCTCCCTCAAAGTACTAACTACACAAAACCAAATATAGTATTGGCAGAATCAATCTGCACCATGGGCGTATTGTACGCCCTAGAACACAGTACTACCTTACCCTCACATTGTCAATCAGCATTCAATGCCTTCCTCAAAGGTACAACGGAGTTACTGCTGGTGAAGATCGAACTGTGTACCTTTTCAACGCCCTAACCACAACCGTATTCAAGGGTGATGAACTCCCGGGTGATGAGCTCCAGGGTAAAGAGCAGTCGAGCGATGAGATCCAGAGTGATGAGCTCTGGGTGAAGAGCTCTGAGGCGATGAGCTGCGGGGTGATGAGCTCCCGGGTGATGAGATCTGGGGTGATGAGCTCCTGGGTGATGAACTGCGGGGTGATGAGCTCCCGGATGATGAGCTCCGGGTGATGTGCCCCTAGGGTGATGATGTCCCGGGTGATGTGCCCCTAGGGTGATGATCTCCCGGGTGATGAGCTGCAGGGTGGTGAGCCCCCAGGTTGATGATCTTCCGGGTGATGAGATACAGGGTGATGAGTTCTGGAGTGATGAGCTCCCTGGTGATGAGCTCCGGGGTGATGAGCTCCCGGATGCTGAGCTTCCGGGTGATATGTTATCTTTTTAGAAACAAATACTGGAAATATAACGAAGTCAGGGAGGATATTTTTGTGAAGACCGCTTGCCAGTTATGGTCGCTACTTCAAGGAAACGATTAACCGCTGTCATAACCGCTGTCAGTGCTTCAAGAAATCTCTGCTTTGTCTTCCAGAAATTGTAAAAATGCGTTGGGTGCGAAAATACAGTTTACACATTGAACAAGACGCGGACAAAATACATAAAATCCAGAAGCGTCGATGTCCCCCATACCAAGACAGAAGCATCGATGTTCCCCACAACAAGCCAGAAGCGTCGATGTTCCCCACATCAAATGTTTCATCATGACGCGGACGAAATACATAAAGTCCAGAAGCGTCGATGTTCCCCCACACCAAGCCAGAAGCGTCGATGTTACCCACACCAAGCCAGAAGCGTCAAGCGTCCCCACACCAAACCAGAAGCGTCGATGTTTCCCACACCAAGCCAGAAGCGTCGATGTTCCCCACACCAAATGTTTCATCAGAAAATGTTCTGCCTGGTCTGAGATTTTATTAGGCTTTTGGTGTCGTTCGTTAAAACATAAAATAGAAATGGGAGGAGTTAATCAACAGTTTTAACAGTTAGAATAAGGACACATCGTATTTCTGTCCCTCCACTGCAACTTTATGTCTTAAAGCACATTCTGTGGGGGACCGGGGAGGGGGCTGGGGTCGTTTCTGAAGCCCCCCCCCCCCTCCCTCACACACACACACACTTTTTTGCCAACCCATGCTTTTGTATGCACATATTTTAACACAACCAATGAATGGTGACACAAGGGGCGGATCTAGAGCCACCCCCCCCCCCCCCCCCCATATTTTCGCCAGCTATGTTTCTCTCGTATTATGTTTCTCTCGTATTGGTTCAGTTTCGATGGATTTTGGATCATTTTTTTGCAGTAAGTGGCAGCAAACGCTAAAATGTATACAGTCTGTTAAAAAATCGGTTAACTGAAATATATCGTAATTTTACAGACATACAAGTAGCAAATCCACCCCCAGACAAGATAATCCACAGACTGTATAATTGCTGTTAACGTCTGCTAAAGCATACAGGTCTATTGATCAGCTTTGGTCGTAACGACCAAAGCAGATAAATAGACCTCACCTGTATGGTTACCGACGTTTTTAACGGCTCTTAAAGTGTGAAATGTCCTGAAAAAATCTCAATTTTCCTACATACCCACGAAATCCATCGCCCGATCCAGCCAACCCCTCCCCCCCCCCCAACCCCACACACACACACACTTCCGCCACCCCCGCACACAGCCCTTTGCATTGAGGGCAATTACACTTTCAGATAGAAAACTATATACCTCGAGGGTGAGGTCATTTAAGGTGCAGGTGAATGACTCACACGCACGTGTGATAATTACAAATTGTCTCGGACATGAGTGCATTCCAGTTCGACTGTTCAAACAAACTTTCATTTTCTTATGTTTACGAAAAACACTTATTTTAAATGTCCCTCCCTCCGGCATTGATCTTTCACTTTATATTTGTGGCGATCTCAACAATTGCACGTATACTTCTATCACAAGGACACTGCCCTCTTGTAGATGTAGTGTTCTCCAACAATGGTGAGAATAGTATACTGCTGTAAACATAAAAAACTGTGCATTGTTCAGATTTTTCATATTCAATCAAAAACGAAGTGATGAGATCGACGCGATAAAGGATAAAGTTATAATATATGAAAACATACAAATAATCCAACATTTGATATCACCCAATCGTGCCTTGTTATGTCCTTGTTGTGGAACAAAGACCAATCTTGGTTACTCTGAGACCAATAAGCTCAATGTGTCATATTGTAATTTGACGAAACGATGTGCGGTCAATTAACCCTTTGAACTCTAGTGGTATCTTCCATGCCAGTTCAATGGCAGCAGTTAGAAGAGTCCATATTCATAATTTGGGGTAGTCCAATCAATATTTTCAACGTGCAGCCTCGGGGCTGCACGTTGAAAATATTGATTGTTCTGCCCCACACTTTTACTGAACAGCCATCCTATTTAATGACGTTATGGCGTATGATGCGCCTGGCTGGAAAAGCGGCCGCTATGGTTCCAAGGATTAACGGTGATTTGGAGGTTCGAATAGCCAGTATTCTCATTAACACACTCACAGAGTGGTGACTACACGTCGACAATAACCGTATAACAAGAGGCTCTAAAGAGCCTGTAATAGCTCCTCATCTGGTAGAACTACATGTCCCTCAGTTATTCTTATCAAAATCAAAGAACGCAGTTGGCTGCCATGCTCCTTCATCTGAGCGAAGCATAGTGATGATTGTTTTCAGAGGACTTTCCATACATTATTTGTTCCAAGATTGGTTCACACTGGCCAAGTAGTTTCATATAAGAAGATGCCTATGTGATTTCCTATAGGGTTTCCATGTTAACTATGAGCAGCAATTGCAGCCATGTTTGTAAACCGAGCAACTTTAAATGAGGATCGTTAGTAGAGGGTGTCCCATTCATCAAGCATGTGGAATTTCAAAACATCTGACCTTGTCATTTCAGAGCTGAAGATTTTTTCCAAATCGACCAATCAGAATCAAAGAATGCCTCATCCAACATCAACAAAATTAGAATGCCTGGTAGAGGACCTCCCATAGACCAATAATACCAAGTTTGGTTCGCATCGGCTCAGTAGTTCCGAATAAGAATATTAAAATGTGATTTCCCATAGGGTTGCCATGGTAAATGTGGGTCGCAATTGCGGAGATGTTTGCATCTTGATCAACTTTAAATGAGGATCGGGGGCGCGGTGGCTCAGTTGGTAGAGGCGCAGGCTGCAAGCCGAGAGGTCCTCGGTTCGAATCCCACCAGCGGCAACCGCGTTGTGTCCTTGGGCAAGACACTTCACCCCCATTGCCCACGTGGGGGCACGGTGACGTTGTGTACTAAGGCGTACTGCACGTCGATGGTGCACCTGTCTTCAACCAATGCTAACCCTGCTTGTGTGGAGTTGGTATGTTGGGGAGCTGACAGTTGCTCGCCGTTGCTCGGTGGTTCACTCCGAGTACTCCGGCTTCCTCCACCCGTAAAACTGTCACGGTCATGGTTAGCCATTGTGCAGAAATATGTGACCTTAAACACCAATAAATAAATAAATAAATAAATGAGGATCGTTGGTAGGGGGTGTCCCTGTCATCAAACATGTGAAGTTTCTAACCATTTGGCCTTGCCGTTCAAGAGGAGAAGATTTTTTAAAATCCACCAATCAGAAACAAAGAATGCCTCTGGCGGTCATGTTTTTCATCCAACGGGAACAAAATGAGGATCGTTTATAAAGGACCCCCCCCCCCCCCTACACACACACACACACACACACACCATTACTTCTAACTTTGGTTCACATCGGATCAGTAGTTCCAGATAAGAAAATAAAATGTGAAAAGTTTACTGCCGACGGACGACGACGGCAGCCAGGTGATGGCAATAGCCCAAATGGCCCTTTTGGGCCAGGCGAGCTAAAAAGTAAATGTACTATTTCAACATTTCCATAATCCATTCCACTCTTTATTACAAATACCCGGATGGAAAGAAAGAGTTAATTGTTATATTCATTTGGTGAAATGTTGCGAACGGCACTGAAAAATACCGGTCGAGAGCTGTCCAGGACAGGAATGCGGTCGCGACCGGACCACCTCTACCGTACAGGGGTCAATACTATCAACCTTTTACAATTGTATTTTCTACAATTGTATTTTCTAGAATTGTATTTTCTAGTTATAACGTTAAATGGGGTAAAATGAACCGTAAGCATTTTCAAAGATCTGGCAAATTGGCAAATTGCTATATTTTTTTAAAAATGCTAATGATTGATTTTAGTCAGTAAAATTTGCGGACAGAAGTTACAGTTCTAGAGAATACAATTGTAAAAGTTTTAAAGTATTGGCTCCAGGTACGCAAATAAGCTTTACCGGTTGAAAGCGGTACGGAAAAGCATCATACGATATACTGATGACCTCAAACGAGTGATGTTTGGATATAGGATTTTTTGAAACGAGTTTGATGAATTTGATTCACAACGAGCCTTTAGGCGAGTTGTGAATCGAATTCATCAAACGAGTTTCAAAAATGTTTATATCCAAACATCACTCGTTTGAGATCCTCTATATATTACATGAATTTTCGAACCTTTTTTACACTTTTTACTTAATTCATTGTCGCTAAATCCTCCCAAAACAACCGACAATCAGTTCGTTGGCTCAGACACTTCACACCATGACATCACGAATGCGCTTTACTTGCACCTGTTGTCGTAACTGACGTCATGTGAACTACGCACAAGAATACACGCGCCGATTAGACACTAGTTGACAATCAGGAAATGAGACATGGGTCGTTACGTCGAAATTAACGACGTTTCATGTGATATAAAAGTATTGCACGTTGGGGACAGCAAACAATGTTCATTTTTTTACCATATTTTCCAACTGTGAATTAAGTTGGAAGTTAGGTTCCTCACATTCTGAGATTCAAGTCGTTCCAGACTATAAAACTTTTACAATTGTATTTTCTAGAATTGTATTCTCTAGTAATGACTTTATATGGGTTGAAATGAACCGCTAGCATTTTCAAAGATGTGACAATTTGCTGGTTGACAAATTGTTATATCTTTTAAAATGCTAATGATTCATTTCAGTCAGTTATATTAATAGCTAGAAAATACAATTTTAGAAAATACAATTGTAAAAATTTTATAGTATGGGTTCCAGATAAGAGACGCCTGCCCATTAAGAACAAAGGCACAATTCTTTGTCTCTTAGGTGCAATAAGGCGCCATCTGCAATGCTACATCACATTATGTCAGTACGATGAGAAATAAAATTGTTGGTTATTTATTTATTTATTGGTGATTTAAGGCCACATATTTCTGCACGATGGCTAATCATGACCGCGACAGTTTTATGGGTGGAGGAAGCCGGAGTACCCGGAGAGAACCACCGAGCAACGGCGAGCAACTGTCAGCTCCCCAACATACTGACTCCACACAAGCAGGGTTAGCAGTGGTTGAAGACAGGTGCACCATCGACGTGCAGAACGCCTTAGTACACAGCATCACCGCACCCCCACGTGGGCAATGGGGGTGAAGTGTCCTGCCCAAGGACACAACGCGGTTGCCGCAGGCGGGATTCGAACCGAGGACCTCTCGGCTTGCAGCCTGCACCGCTACCAACTGAGCCACCGTGCCCCCCCCCCCCCCCCCAAAAAAAAAATTGTTGGTTACAGAGCCTTATAGAATTCGCCATTTTGCTGGCAGTTCATCAAGCATGTATAAAATCCATTAGCTGCATTAACCCTTTACCTAACATGAAAAGCAGACGACACTTGCAAAAAAATATTCTTGAATAACTATTTTTTTTCATTTTTTGACTCAAAAACATAGGTTATGACCCGTCGTTGGAACCAGCTCGACGAGCTCGTTCCAACGATGGGTCATAACCTATGTTTATGACACGAAAAAATGAAAAAAATAATGAAAATTAATTGGCGATTTTTGCGAATAGCGCTAGCCGGGTTTGGCCGCTACGTTAGGTAAACGGTTACCCCTCCATCATCGAAGACATACCTAGAAGGTGTCAATATGCCCTATTTGGGTTCGAAAACGAAAGGACAGTCATGGACCAGTCCAGTAGAAAAAAGGCCGGATCGCATACCCGGATAACGGACCGTATCGGAGGGCTATTTTTGGACCGGACCACCAAGTATTTGGCCTGCATTACTAATTGATTGGGAGTTTTCATTGGAAAAATATGCACGCGCTATTGGCCAGAAGCTGCGAAAAACAATATACATACTAAGTCCCCATACCCCATCCCCATACCATACTTACAAGATACATGGTGACGTTAAATGGGGTAAAATGAACTGCTGCTAGTTGAATGGTATGATTTGATAACCCTGAGATATTCATCTGGAATAATCATCTTTCTGAAGAACGTAGTTTGTTTTTATGCCTGTAAGTACGTTTTCATACATAAACGTGCAGTAAAAGAGTGCGTGAGTGTAATGTGTGTTGCAATGGCGGATACGGAGGGGGGGGGGGGGGGGGGGGGGGGGGGCAGTGGGGTGGTCGCCCCCCCCCCCCCCCCCCCCCCTTTAGCTCGTGTTTTTAGCCAGGATTTTCATTTGGGGACAATACATGAATTGAAGTAAAAACATACAACGACATTTATTTCCTCCATCACCATTCGCTATGGAAAACAAATATACCGTTGAAATTATGCAAAAATATATCTACTGGTCGCCTTCATTTATAGCGTCACCGACACACCATGATTTTGAGGTGTTACATGCCCCTAGCCTCAGGTACCACGTGGCTATGCCAATTATGGGTCAGGATCTTAATTGGCATAGTCATGGGGTACCTAAGCCTAGAGGGCTGACTGCTGAGAACTTTCAAACGCTAGCAGATCGCAATGTTCTCCTGAGGTTAAGTCGGTTATGACTGTAAACAGTGTGTCCAAAATACAATATTATGGTAAACGGATCTGAAGAGCATATTTCAAATTTTCTAATTCTGTCTTGAACGTATGACAGAATTTGAAATTCTGAAACATGCTGTTTAAAAAAGTGTTAATTAGCCGTTCAAAAATTCAAGAGGATTTCCACCCCAGAAGCCACCAGAATGCCCCATTTGGTCGCTCATTTCCAAAAAAATTCTGGGGGAGAACCCCCCCCCCCCCCCCCCCAGACCCCCTACAAAAGCTCGTGACTTCGGCACTCGCGGCAGATGCCTTCGGCATCTGCACGATTCGCCCCCCCCCCCCCCCCCTTTTGAGAATTCCTGTATCCGCCACTGGTGTGTTGCACGCGCGAGTAAGTGTGTGTTTTGTGGAGGAGATAGTGAAGTCCGCTTTTGGGACTGTCACATTCCCACAGTTTTGTTAGTTTTGTCTTTTATCACATTATGTTATTTGTAATTGCTTGATGTCATGTAACTATGTTTGTTACCTACAACACAATAAATAAATCAATAAATCAATGACTTGATGTAAACAGATATTGTTTATTTATTTTAAATTTTATTAGTAAACAAATTTGTCTTTCAGAACAAGGTCATCTTAAGATGCTTATTTCACTCGCTTGATTTGTTAACAAAATGTCAAAGTTGCTTTTCCAACTGATGATGGAACAAAACGTTTTCTGATTTCTATTTGATTTGGCAACATTTTCGTGGTATTTTACGGTTAATTAAATTATATAATTCTGCATTTAGTGTGCGCGTGATTTACTTCTAATTACTAACAGTTCATCAAAGTATGACCCGAGTCATGTAATTAGTTTTATCAATAAATTCCAAGGAAACAAAATAACATTAATTACATAGCGATGTTTAACCATCCCTTTCATACAAACAATTTAACAGCCTTGAGCAATTCGTAGTCGAGATATTTAAAACACACCATCAAAAACCCAATCAGAAATTAATTGGGGTCAGTGGGTGAGGAATACAAATTTAACCCTATGTACACAGAACATCACGATGTGTGCATGTGTTCGTCAATACGGCAATTGTGCCAGCTCAGAAGAATAGAACGAGAGGTGTAGTCTCTAGTTGTATTCTTCCGCGATGGCACGAGTATCGTATTGGCGAAAGCATTCACACATCGTAGTGTTCTATGATTATTGCATGCCTCTATGACACAGAAAGGGAAAACGACTCAGTGGTTACGGCATTGGACCTCAAACCGAAAGATCCCCGCCTTGGTAACTGCGCTGTGTCCTTGGGAAAGGCACTTGTCCACTTGGGGCACGATGGCGATGTGTGTTACAGTTAAAACTAGAAGTCCTGTTATGAAATGCGCTCAAATAACACGTTGATTTATGGGTTAATTTTCGCGTTATGACCATAGTAAGACTATCAAATTCTGTACATATGGCTTGTGCACAGGCAATGTTTCAGCCAATGGACCTCCGGGTAACCCGGAGGTCCATTGGCAGAAACATTGCCCGTGTTTGCTATTTGGTAACTTGTCCTCAAACAATGTCAACCCTGCTTGTGTGCAGTTAGTACGTTTGGATGCCTGACAGTTGATTGCCGCTGCCCCGTGGTTCTATTCGGGTTCCCGGATTCCTCCACCCGTAAAACTGCTGGACACGAGGAGACCCGTGTTGTCAAAAGTGTCGCTAAACCCTAATAAGTAAATGAATAATCCATCAATTTAAAAACTCAAGCATCACACACAGAAAACTGTCGTCTGCTTGAAATGAAACAAAAACGGAACTCACGTGTGATTGACAGAAATGTGTGACAGATCGATAAGTAAACAGAAAAAAAATGTAAATGAAAAATGTGTGCAATTAGGTTAAGTATAGTCTGTATTGAGAAATATTCCAACTGAATTATAAAGGAATGAGTTCGAAGTAGGCATGTCTTTATGATGAAGTTGGGATATTTCTTCTATCGAATCTTGTATCATGATAACTGGAACAAACTGGGTCATCCTTCGGGACGCCCCTGACGTATATTCCATTCTTGATATTGTTACATATTCGATTGCGTTGCTCTGAACGTGTTTCTTCTCTGTTCACACTTTCGACACAGTACGATACCTGATATATAAGCTTTACTTTAGAACAAGGACAAAAAATAACCACAGTGAAACCAATATCCAAACTACTACAATACACAACCAGAACACACCCTCATTCCGTTGGAATGTAGACAGAATCATACAGCAATGTGCCACAACAGAAATCAAGGCAGCCTACTTCATTAAACAAAATGGAGTTATTACCACATCAACGCGTGCTATCACTAGTCATTTCAATACCCATGACGTCACAACATGGCTGGTCATACGTGCTATCATGGCAACAGACGTAACGATTGTTCTCACGTGACAAATGATATAACTTTATAGGTTACCCACTAGATCCATTAAAAGGGAGGATATGGGGTACATGATATATCTATTTGGGATTAAGATTAAGAGAAAATTGTTGTTCCACACAATTCCTCACCGTAACCAACTGTTCCCCTATATGGTCCAACCAACCATTTGGTGTGGAATTCAGAAAATGGACAAACGTGAATACATCCCCTGTAGCAATTTTCTATAAATCATGAATTTATTTACAAATGATGCATAAACAGTGAAGGGCTAAAAGAAAAGCATTATCTGTGTTTTTTGACCATTCAGGTAGCGACTTTGGACATCAACTTAACCAGGTGCTGGCGGGGTGGAGGGGGGGGGGTTGTGTGGGGTGTAGCGCCGAGTACCGAAGCGTACTGCCCGTCGATGATAAGACACCTAACTGGGGAGAGGGAGGAGCCGTGTACCAGGGCGTATTGCACGTCAATGATAAGACACTTGGCTTGTGGATGGGTGGCACCGTGTACCGAGGCAAGCTGCACGTCGATGGATGATAAGACACTTAGCTTGGAGAAATGTGGCGCCGTGTACCGAGGCACACTGCACGTCGATGATAAGACACTTAGCTGGGGGGAACGTTGACGCCGTGCACCTAGACGCTCTGCACGTCGATGATAAGATACTTAGCTGGGGAAGGGTGACGCCGTGTACCGAGGCGTATTGCACGTCGATGGCACACTTACATCAACCGCTGTTAACTCTGGTTGTGCTGTAGCTTGTAAGTTGGATAGACTGACTGATTTTCATCGATCCTCAGTTATCCCATTCAGGAACGCCGAAATTCCTTCACACGTAAAAACTGTCCGATACGATATAACCCTGGCTGTTCAAAGTGTAATTTAAACACCGATAAACTACCAAACAATGTGATGTTATTGTAGATGTTAAGAATTCTACGGAATACAAAAGAAGCGTTCGAGAAAACTAGTGAAAAATTATTGACTACTGGATTTTTTTTTTAACCCTTTACCTAACATAAAAAGCAGACGACACTTGCCAAAACTATTTTTGAATAACTAACATTTTTCATTTTTTTTGTCTCAAAACCATAGGTTATGACCCCTCATTGGAACGAGCTCGACGAGCTGGTTCCAATGAGGGGTCATAACCTATGGTTTAGAGACAAAATAATAAAAATATAATGAAAATTAATTGGCGATTTTTGAGAATAGCGCTGGTCGGTTTTGGCCGTCAAGTTGGGTAAAGGGTTAAATCGATTTTTTCAAAAACGTAGTTTCTCACTCCCTCGCTGAAACGTGCGCAAGGAGCTCGTTTCAACGAGGAATCATAGCTAACGCTTTGGACAAACGAGAAATTGAGACAACTCGCACGATATTTCCTTCGGGTGTTGTTGAACAGTTTTCTGAGAACAATTCATATGTTCGTATTTGAGAGCTGAAACATACCGACCCCTTTCCACAACCATCGCAATTTCCGATCAGCTTTCTTCAATTGTTTTTCTGATTTCTGCGTAGTAACTTCAGCATTCTCAGCTGGGGGTAGTTGAGGAACCGTCTTACCGAAATCTAGGAACGTATTTTGTGCTCGTTTTTGCGGTATGATGGAAGAAAGATCATCTCGATGTTTGGGTTCAACCAAGGTGGCGAAAGTCGAACTCAAGTCTTTTTCATCCCCCATCATCACCCAAGATTCTGGCATTCCATTTTCTTCATTTTTCAAAACAGTGTTTCTTATTCGCGAATGTTGTCCAGTGCGGCAAAGGATCCTTTCCGAAAATGAACTGTCACACACTGGGTCAGTGGATTCCTTGAATTTGGTTATTTGAAGGGAAAGATCCACTACGAGATGGACGGTACCGTCAGAAAGAATAACGTGGATTGCCAAGTAACCATTGACACTTTTTCTTTGCCAAAAGAGCTTACTAAGATTGCTGGGATCGCCCAAACGGCAGAAAGCAATCTAAACAACGCGATCTCAGTGCGATATTTTGGCAATCTGTCTTAGGTAATCTCAAACGAAAATAAACAAGATTCTTAAATCTCGATTGGATTGGATCTGGATTGGATCTGCACTGGGCTGGACTAAACTTAACTGGTTGAGTGCTAGAAGCAACTCTCATGACTTGTGATAAAACAAACTTTGAATAACGAATTCAGACCACCAAAAATGATCTAGTCATCAAAAAGTCAAATATGACTGAAACATTTTTTTATTGATGAAAGGAAGAGCGTGCTTTTTGCATGGATGCTCTCATATTTAAGTTCACACCAAGATTTGAACTGATCCGCATATCACTCAACTCCTGCGTACATCCGACCGACCGTCGAACTTTAGTTAAAAGAACAGACGTATGAAGTAGTCAATAAGTCAGAAGTAGTCGTGTCAATCAACACTCGACCGATTACATCGTCAATTCGCGATTTGTTTACTATCTAAATAACGCAAGTTGGTTTTGTTCTATCGTTTTATTTAAACTAGAAGATCTTGAAATATTTTTGGTTAATTTTTTCCGCCCATTAGATGATGACATGTTCTCATTGCCCATGGCAAATGTTATCGATATTGTGCAAAGAATTCAGTGACAATAATTATATTACATTTTGTGACTGTGAGCAAAGGTCAGAGTTGCAAAATGTCGAAGCAATAAAATGTATGACGTAACGAACACGATGTTATATCAGCAGCTATTGGTTTGGTGTGACCTACGGATCGGCAAGGTCAACATTTTGAAGCATCAGCGATAAAATACGACACCTGCCGTTTGTTGATCGATCTAACGTGGTATTACAGTACTATTTTCCCCATGCACGACCAGTATAACGTTCAAGCGAAAAACTGCGATCGCATCACTTTAATTTTGGCATTCAAATATTTTTATCAAGTATGACCCTTCAGACAGCTTTTTCCTAACCAAAAACAAGGGGTCGTTCAATAATAAGCGAGAAAAACTGACAGGAAGGGAAGTACCAGTCACGTGCACATATTTTTCTGGGAATTTTCAACAAAAACAGGAATAATCAATTGTATTTTTGTTACAGTACGTGGAGAGTGGATTGTAACTAAATCACCCGGGGAGTGGAGCTGAGTATTATTTTCAAATTATGTACATGTGGACAAAGACACAAGCAATGTTTCAGCCAATGGACCTCCGGCTACAACCCGGAAGTCCATTGGCTGGAAGTTTGCTTGTGCTTCTTATGCTTTGCAACAAATTTGCAATTATTACTTGAGTGGAATCTCCACTCTGCGGGTGATTTAGTGTTAATACACTCTCCACGTACTGTAAGTCCAAAAGTCATCAAATCACCCGTTTTATTTATCTGGAATATTCAACAATAATGCAAGATGTCGGAAGAATTCTTTAAACGTTTATTTAGACAATATATTTTGCCTTGGTCGCTTCGTTTTTCGACTGCGTCATTCTCGAGTGCAACTTTGCAAGGCGAGTAACTCTATTTATTTTTTTTAGTACAGTCATACCATAACGCGAGGCTGTCAATTTTCGTCATTGGAAAAGATTAATTTTCTAATAAAAATATAGAATTTAGCTTTTAACAATCTGTTCCCAGTTTGAATTTGAACGTTTGACGACTATTGTCAGTTAAATTCCCTTTTAACCCTTCACCCAACGTAACGTCCAAAAACCGGCCAGCGCTATTCTCAAAAATCGCCAATTAATTTTTAAAATATTTTCATTTTTTGTCTCAAAACATAGGTTATGACCCCTCGTTGGAACGAGCTCGTCGAGCTCGTTCCAACGAGGGGTCATAACCTATGTTTTTGAGACAAAAAATGAAAAAAATTAGTTATTCAAGAATTTTTTTTGCAAGTGTCGTCTGCTTTTCATGTTAGGTAAAGGGTTAAAATACGAAAATGTCGTTTTCACCATCTTTTTCCGTGTCCATTATATCAACCGCGTGCGCATTGTGAAAAAACAACGCATGCGCTGTCGTTGTCATGAATGCAACTGTATAGGAGGTGAGATATACATATATTTTTCTTGGAAAGAATAAAAAAATTGCAAATTATCGTAAAAACATACATGCTAAACAAAGGGCCGAAGTGACCACGTAGTGATGCGAAGAAATAAAAGTTAAGTTTTTTTCCTACCTTTAATCAACGAAAACAGCAGACAGCTTCATGAGCCGTCTGTTGTTTTCGTTCATAAAATGTAACAACTGGAAACTTGGCAGTTATTTTGTGCTGCTGTCGTAGGACACACAGTTAACACTAGAAGTCCTGCCACGAATTGTGCGCTTATCTAGGCTTAATTGCGCGTAGGAATGGCGCGCAATTGTCATATCGAATGGCATCCAAAGCACGACAGGTTCTACTGGTTACTCATCGCAAACACAGGCAATGTTTCTGCCACTGAACTTCCGGGTTACTTTGGTCATAATGTGTAGATTAACGCGCAGATCGACGTACTATTTGTGCGCATTTCATGACAGGACTTCTAGTTTTAACTGTAGGCTCCTTCTCAACAATCACTTGCATCTTACTTGAACTTCCCTCTAATAATTTCAAGGAGATAACGCTATCTAAAGTCAATTTTCATGACGATAAAAGTCGGGGGTGGGAAAAATGATGCTAAGATGCGCCACTGGCTGAGTTTACAAAAAGCAGTATTATAGAGATTAGTGACTGTATAGTCTACCAACTCCACGGTGACTCACTGGTTAGGGTAATGTACTTCAAACCAACCGATCCATGTCTCGATTACGACCTGGGCAAATTGCGTTATTTCCCAGGTCAACACGCTTATTTACGATTGTCCACGCGGAGCACGATGGCGCTTTGTACTAAGGCGTACTACATGTCGATAGTGCTCTTTAACCAATGCTAACCCTGCTTGTGTGGAGTCAGTACGTTGCTGAGTCTGATAGTTGCTCGCCGCTGATCAGGGATTCTTTCTGGAAACAATGGCTTCATCCACCAGTAAAACTGTCCGAATGGGGTGACACTTGCTGTTAAAGAAGCCGTTAAACTTCAATAAATATTTAAAGCAAATAAGCTTCCCAACGTGTCAGTGTGTATTTCAACTTTTTTGTATATATAAGGGACCACTTTTTCTAATGCACATTTGGCCACCAGTTCTCCTGAAATATCATTTTATTATCAGTTCTGACACATACGGTAGCCGATTTCCAGGAACCATTACTGCCTGATGTCAACTCTGTTAGATGATTGCATATATTGTTCGTGTCCTTCACATCACAACCTTTATTTTGATGTTTAATTGTTGTACGTTTAATTTGAATGTGTGGAATATCAGGGATGGGAATTTCATAGTAAACAAATTTTTCTTACAGTCAAAACTAGAAGTCCTGTCACGAACTGTGCGCTTATCTAGTCTTAATTGTGCGTAGGAATTGCGCGCAGTTGCCATATCGAATGTCATTCGAAGCACGGCGGGTTATCCTGGTTGCTCATAGCAAACACATGCAATGCTTCTGCCAATGGACCTCCGGGTTACCCGGAGGTCCATTGGCTGAAACATTGCTTCTGCACAGACCATATGTATAGAATTTGATAGCCTTACTATGGTCATACCGCGTAGATTAACGCGCAGATCGACGTGCTATGTGTGCGCATGTCCTGACAGGACTTCCAGTTTTAACTGTATTTACAAAGCACCTTAACCGCACATTCTAGAATCTAGAACACATTGCCTCACCTTAACCGAGTTCACAGATTGCAGACCGAGCCCCGTATACTCTCTCTGACGTCGAGTGGGTGACGTTTTTTATGACAATAAACCAATGACTGCCAATTCGAATTGATCGTTTCGTCGAGAGTGTGTATGTTCTACTGACACACTGAGAGTTATATCCTTTGATGTCGTATTGCAGGTGCGATGGAAAATTATTTTCAACACGCGCAAACACCAGTACTTAATAATATACCGCAACACAAATGATTTTTGATGGATTGTTTACGATGATGTGCGACCAACCTAAGCCACCTAATCTCCCTAAACAGGTTTATTTCCACCTAATATCTTTCAAGTTGACAACAATTATGACGTACTTCCATTATCATTAAACAAGGTTTAAATCTCTTTTACTGAGCAATAGGCTTATCAAACTATGTCATCAGCAATTACAAACAAATCAGGAGTTCCTTTCAGGCAGAATGTTTGAAATGAAACGATAAAAACAAATCCTCAAACTATATTGCTGTCAACAGTAAAATAACCTTTAAAGTGAAAATAAGCTGTGATTTTAAAAACAAAAATATGTCGATTATTTAACAAAACCACAAGATCCGTTAACCAAAAGTACCTCTATAACTTTTATATAACATTTGTATAAAAGCATCCCATTCGATTAAATAAAATAACGTGAAGGCGATAATATATAGGACACTATAAAAATTGCATCCTATAGTTTTTCAACCAGAAATGGTTAGCCAAGCGCTCAGGGAAAGTTCCGTACCATGGCATTTTCCATATTCGCCGAAATAATCTTGTTAAGAAAGACAAAGGTGAAGGTTATGTTCACGAGGGTATATTTATGGCGTACGCTTCAGTGAAACGTATTTCAGATTGCCGTTATCGATAAACGTGCTGGGGATTTTAATTAAATGTTACAGTTGTTTTTGTCTTTAATAATGACCAGTTGTTGCTAAAATAATGCACAGTCATTCTTCCTGGTGGTCATTTATTCGAACAGCAGAAAGTTAAAATTAGAAACCGCGTGTATTTAGGAATGATTTTATTGGAGTTTGTTTACTTCCGGTATCTTTCGGCTGTGTAAACGAGCCAAATCTGAGAATCGTTTTTTTTTTCAAATTAGTGGCTTACTGGGACGACCCGCGTTGTGTCCTTGGACAAGGCACTTTATCCCGGTTGCCTACATGGGGGGGGGGGGGGGGGGGGGGAGGGGGGCGATGACGCCGTGTACAAAGCGTACGGTACGCTGATGGAGCACATGTCTTCAACTGCTGTTACCCTACTTGAACGGAACTTACACAGAGTTAGAATTTGAGGATATGACAGTTGCTCGTGGATGCCCGGTGGCTCTCTCCGGGTACTCCGGCTTCCTCCTCCCGTAAAATTGTCACGGTCACGGTCACGATTAGCCATTGTGCATAAGTATGTGACCTTAAACACCAATAAATAAATAAATAAATAAATAAATAAATAAATAAATAGTGGCTTATTGCATCTTTAACCCGTTTCCTAACATGAAAGGCAGAGCCACTTGCAAACCAAATTCTTGAATAACTATTGTTTGTACTGTTTGCCTCAAAATAGCTTATGACCACTCATTGGAACGAGCTCAACGAGCTCGTTCCAATGAGGTGTCATAGGCTATGTTTTTGAGACAAAAAAACATATAAAAATAATAAGTATTGAATGGTAATATTTGTAAATAGCGCTGACCGATTTTGGTCGTTACGTTGAGGAACGGGTTAATCAAAACACGAGGTGTCCTATATCCTAAACTTTCCTTAAACGTATGACCTTCTGGGCATAATTTAGGTGTGTTAATGACTTTTCGAACAACACACTTCAACCATAGACCACCCAAACTAATTTAACAATACATTAGCCGATAGCAATCAGATAATCTTTATTGTTAGTTGAAATAAAACATTTAAGATTTTAGAGAACAATAAACGTTATAGACAAAAAACATGGGTGCGCTGTATGGAATGTCAATGATCAAGGTAAACAGAGATTTATAATAAGGCTACAAAAAGTTCTAACTTCTAATCCCAGAAATACCAGTTACACACCCTCCTCGCAAATTGGCTAACATGACATCGAATCAGAAGAAGTCTGGCATTGACAGAAGAATTTTAGAAACATGGAATCGATAACTGATATATTTTCTCAAGATAAAAATAAACAATCACACTAGAAACTCGGTTAAGGGTGTCATTTTTTTATTCGGTTTCAACGACATTTTCAACAGCCAAGGCCACCTCGTATGGTGGGGGATGCCGGAGAGTCCGGGGAGAACAACCGAGCAGTGGTGATCAACTACCAGACTCCCCGACATTCTAACTCCACACAAATTGGGTTAGCATTGGTTGAAGACAAGAGCAACATCGGGATAATAGATATCGCGGAACTAAATATTGAAATTAGAGTTAACCGCCTTAAAATGTTGCACTCGGAAATGATGCATTCTCTAAAAATAAACAGCTTTGGGAAAATATATTGTTTCAATAAACGTTTGAAACATTCTATTGACATCTTGCATTATTGTTGAATATTCCTGATAAAAAGGAGGGTGATTTTATGACTTTTGGACTTCAGAAATACAATTTACTTTTTGTGTGTTTTTGTAGGGAATTCCCTGAAAAATATGTGCATGTGACCGGTACTTCCCTTTGAGTCAGTTTTTTTCTCTTATTTGTTGCATGACTCCCTGTTTTCAGATCAGAAAAAGTTGTCTAAAGGGCTATACTTGACAGAGATATTTAAAGCCAAAATTAAAATGATGATCATATTTTATTCCTCCTGAACGTTATAATGGTCACCTATGGAAAAGTATTTAGTTCCGTGATACCTATATGCCCTGTCCAATCACACAACACAGTTAACCCTGATGGGACTGAATCGTGGACCTTTCGGTTTGATTCTTATGCCGGAGCCATTGAGACAGCGCGCTCCCAGTTAACTGTGTCATGTTCAGAGCTAGTGTTAGATACTACAGTAATTATTTAGATTCAGTGTGTCTTAGTTTGAAAATTAATACAGTAGTGAAATAAATTAACCCTTGAACTCGCAAGACCGATTTTTCGGTTCAAGACATAATTTCGTCACATGTTGTCGTATCATAAGAGGTCTATACAAGGAGCATTGATGATAAAATAATAATAACTGCAGTCTGCAGCCAGACGGCCAGACAGCCAGACGGCCAGACAGCCAGACGGCTGCAGTCATTATTTTTTCTTCCCTGTATATTGATATTGGAGTGAAAACCTCACTGTAATTGTGCACAAAGGTGATACCATTCGGAGGGTATCGCTACCATTCCAGGAAAGAATGATTCAAAGGCGATACCATTCCAGGAAAGGAGGATTCAAAGGCGATACCATTCCAGTAAAGGAGGATTCAAGGACGATACCATTCCAGGAAAGGAGAATTCAAAGATGATATCATTCCAGGAAAGGAGGATTCAAAGGCGATACAATTCCAGTAAAGGGGGATTCAAAGGCGATACAATTCCAGTAAAGGAGGATTCAAAGGCGATACCATTCCAGGAAAGGAGGGTTCAAGCTTCTTCGCCTTCAGATATATACTTAACAAAGCTTACATAATAATATTCTGAAAAGTGTTCTCAACATCACCAATTCTCGCACCGCCTAAAACTATTTTCTCTCGCGAGCTATTCGAGCGCTTACTCGAGCTTTCAATGCGGTTTCTATGCCTCAGCGTTACAGCTTTTACTTCTTTGGCTACTATGCCACTACGGTTCGCAACCGTTAACCAACTACTATCGGGTCCTAACAACCCCCACGCGGACTTTCAATTTCGGTGCCTATGACTCTCGACGGCCAAGGCTAAACTCGGACCTTCTCTGAGTGCCCTCAGGCCAACTGCCCCTCAGAATTCTGCTTCACTCTTTATACAGTCGGAAGTCAAAGTTGAAACATATTAATTCTGATTTAACGAGTGCTTTGTAATTCGATATAGATAGAGATATTAATGCGAATTTTGTTTGAGGTAAACTATTTTGACATTTCGGAGACAGAATTGATGCGAAATATGGGTGTGTATCCAGAATATGTGTGATGAACTGGTTTCCAACAATCAGATTTTAACTGGCTTTAATTACCCAGATAATGATAACCGGAGAGAATATGAGAATATTGTCACTCTTAGTACTGATCTGTTATCAGATAGCCCATGTGGCGTTCAACAAGTGCGCCATAATGGACATTAAACTTTCATACTAAATTAGCAGCGTCTGAATTATTGCCGATCTGTTTTCAGTGTCCGCCATATACCTATCTTTACGTGTTTAACCCATTCAGGAAGATTATCGAAAATATTTACACTTTTAAACAAGAAAATCGCCACTTTTAGCTATCACCTTGACAATCGTGCTGTTGTTGTTGTTGTAGCTGGGGAGGGTGGGGGGGGGGGGGGTGGGGGACTAGATTCATGGAATTACATGTGAAACTATTCTCGGTTTTTATGCACAAACGCGTTGATATTTTTCCTCATAAATAAAACCAATTTAATATTGAAAGCTAAAAAGAGAAACAAAAGTCTCAATTGAGCCTATGACGCCCCCACCTGGATCAAGTTGTCAAAAGTGTTGAGTGTGTCGGTAATTGATGGGCAGCAACAGCATTTTTTATTGATTTGCCATGACACAACCAAAGACATGTTTTATGGCTATTCATTTCTGCTGGTCCTGGGAAAGTTTCCCAGGCAAAAAAGCTTTGTTCTGTCATGTCTGAAAAAAGAGACTGATCGAAATGTTTGTTTTGTTTTTAATTCCTGTAATTCTCTCTAACACCCCCCCCCCCCCCCCACCCGCCAAACGTCACCACACACCCCAAAAAAGAAAAGAATTATCGAACATAAATCAAGTGCTTATGACCAAGGAAAAATACATGACAAATTCGGTTCAAATCAGCACATTGGTTCTGGAAATAGTCATTCTGTGTGGAATCCAAATCTGGGAGCCCAAATTTTGACCTACTGAGTTCCTTTGAAAAAAAGTGAATGAGCTCACTAAAGTGGTAAGTTTCATACCAGAAATCTAAACATTAATGTGAGTGGATTGTGAGAAGATGATTTTAAAAGCATTTAGGCTTTTGAAACATTACCCCACCCAACGGGCATGGTAATTTTTGGGGGGCAAAAAATCAGAAGCGTGAACTCCACCAACCCAAAAATGGCAGCAGTTTCCTTTGTACAAAGTAGAAAGGGTATACTCCGAACATGGTCTTTGTCATATATGAATGAATTTGGCCGAGTTGTTTGAAAGAAGACAAGTTTCAAATTAGTTGATGGTGTACAAGAAAGATGATGACTCATCATTTTCCCATTGCCAAATGTGTTAAAATGAGCATCCCCATATGGCCCCATGATAAAAACCCAATAGCATTTTTGGTCAATCTCATTCCACTGGACCTTAGGAAGCTGCACACCAAAAAAAAAATTCTGATCTGTGCAGTTTTTGAAAACGGCAGCTGCTTCGTTTGGACAAAGTATAGAGGTTATACTCCACCGATGTTCTGTGCAATATAATTATGTTTGAATTTGGCCCTCTGGTGTTGAAGAAGAAGACAAGTTTCAAAATGAAGACGGACGCCGGGCGCAAAGTAGTGGCAATATCTCACCCTGAATTGCAGTTAGGTGATCTAAAAAGAAACAAAACGCCCAAACTGGCCTGAAGCACCCACCGACAAAGGTCCATTGATTCTTTACGCAAAATGATTTAAGGATTTTATAAAAATAATTTATCACTTATGATTTACAGCACGTGGGGCTGGTATTGTTACTAAATCACTCGTAGAGTGCAAATTCCATCCAAGTAATAATTGCAAATTTGTTGCAAAGCATAATAAGCACAAGCAAATCCGGAGGCCCATTTTTCTCTTAAGATTTGAGCCAAGATTTATTCATATAATTTGCCTCCTTGTGGCATTTAAGTCGCGAAAAGTGCACATTATTGGCACCAGATGCCCTACTTGTAAATTACGGAGTCAAAAATGTACATTTTTCCCCAATGAAGAAGTGCGTTAGTCTCAAATAAAAGCTGTGTCTATTGTATTCTTACCACCAAAACATATTGGCCACCCCTGATATATATAACGTCGCTGAGTGCTAGAATGTCCTATGTCCCCTAAGAGGAGTATCCTGTCTCCTATGGGAGTATTCTGTCCCCTAAGGGGACATAGGACATTCTAGTACCCAGGCGACGATAAGTGTGTGGGTACATTTCTCTGACCGTGCACCCCTCCCCAAGTTAGAAAAGCTCCCTACATCCATGATAGTAGGAGGGGGGGTTGGTAATGTTGTCAATGTAAAAAAATAATTTAACACACTCAGTATATTCTCCACATAAGGCTTAAGCAAGTAAAAAATCTGTTTCCCAGAATATTTTACCCAAGTTAATAAAATTGATAAATTTGTCCCTTAAGTGGAGGCGTTGCAATACTTTAGCATTGCAAAGCCTTCTTGCACTCAAGGGCCGACATACACCACCACCCATGCTATTCTGTTGATTACATAAAAACATAAAACAAACCAAGAATATGAACTTTTGATGGCAAAGAAATAGATAAAAAAAATAAAATAAAAAACCGCCCGCCCGAATGCAATTTTACAAAAAATGGCCCGAGAAACAGACGATCTACTTTGTGCGGCCTAGAACGTACCTTTTACAATGCAACAAAGTATCTTCTATGATCCAGGCTAATTTGTGTTGTCCATTTCTCCGACGCAATTGAACAACTTACAAAGAATAGTTTATTTTATAGTTATCATTAATTAATATATGGACGAGAGTAAACGATTGAAAGAAGTTAGTCACATGATGTTGGAATGGAATCAAAACGACCGAAATGTTTCATTCCGTTTCCATTACACTAGTAAAGATGTCAAACGTATTTATAATATTAACAGTCGATAAACCCCCTCCTCTATCACGCAAGAAACAGTTGCTCTAAAATTAATTCCCAATTTCAACGTTCTAGTGGAATATTTGACTGTTGTCTCAAAAACCTTAAATAACGAGTTGATGTGAACATGCTAACAAAACTTATTGCCTTAATGAATTGAAATTTAGATGTGCTCTCCACAATAATATATTAATGTTAGAAGGGTTAATATAAACATGTCCCAGTAACCCGTATTCTCAGAGTAGATGCAGAACAAAGAAGGAATATAGGCTTATTTATGATACAGAGATAGAATTAGGATTATGCGTCACCTCCACGTAGACGGCAAAAAATCGAGAACGAAGATGAAACTGGATTCCTGGAACGTTAGTGAAAAATTCCCAACTTAATCTACCCCAGCGTCTTCTCTCAAAATGGCGTCAAGTCATCAAAGCGCCAACTCCTCTAAGACCGGGCTTTCTCCGTTTTCCTGTTTTTTTTTGCAAGACACAGCGAAAAAAAAAACAAAATTAAAAAAACAAAACAAAAAACGGCAGAACAGTTGTACTATGTTTGGGCATAAACTAATCAAACGTTTTACTAGGATGTAACTGAAATGGTTACCACAATGTACTCTCGTTACTTTGCCCAAGTTTTTTTCAAATGCGATTTGAAATATATTTCGGTATTTTTGGCAAATGCAGTTAAAACTAGAAATCCTACCATATCTAGGCTTAATTGCGCGTAATTGCCATATCGAATGGCATCCAAAGCACGGCAGGTTCTCCTGGTTACATAGCAAACACAAGCAATATTTCTGCCAATGGACCTCCGGGTTACCCGGAAGTCCATTGGCTGAAACATTGCTTGTGCACAGGCCATATGTACAGAATTTAATAGCCTCACTATGGTCATAACGCGCAGATTAACGCGCAGATTGACGTGCTATTTGTTCGCATTTCACGTCAGGACTTCTAGTTTTATTTGTACCAAGCTACCAGTAAGAGTAGCCTCGGTTTAGCAAGACTTTGTTCATAAATAACTGTTTTGTTCTAATTTATTGGAGAGCCAACAGGCAGCCAACATGCAGCCAACAGGCACTCTTCAAAAAATTGTAACAAACAATTTTATATATATTTATTTTATATATTTTTTTCTTCTACTGCTGAGCAAACACCAACTTAATGCTTACAGTGTAAAGGAATTAAAGTGGCTTCTGTCACTTTTCAATAGAGCCATGATAACGGCTTTTAACACTCAACCAGTGAAGATTATACAGTGCGTAATCATTATATTAATACAATGTTTATCGCGACAGTATCCCATTGGTGCATCTGGGCGTTTTTTTTTTTGTTTTGGTTCCATATTTTTGCCGCAAACTGGAAAACCAAAGTATAAGACTCAACAAAAAAACCTGTCTTCACGATTTTACTGTTTGTGTATAAAACTTATCTAACAATCTTACTGGGGTGGGGAGTGGGGGTGGGGCTGAACTAATGGCCTCTATGGTCTCTCATCACTTCGTCTATCTGGGAAAGGAGCAAATACGTCGTGTTCTCGTTGTCATGCTAACTCGTCTACCGGGTGACTAGTCCATAACTCGTCTACCGGGTGACTAGTCCATAACTCGTCTACCGAGTGACTCGTCCATAACTCGCCTATCGGGTGACTAGTCTATAACTCGTCTACAGGGTGACTAGTCCATAACTCGTCTACTGGGTGACTAGTCCATAACTCGTCTACCGTGTGACTAGTCCATAACTCGTCTACCGGGTGACTAGTCCATAACTCGTCTACAGGGTGACTAGTCCATAACTCGTCTACCGGGTGACTAGTCCATAACTCGTTTACCGGGTGACCAGTCCATAACTCGTCTACAGGGTGAATAGTCCATAACTCGTCTACCGGGTGACTAGTCCATAACTCGTCTACCGGGTGACTAGTCCATAACTCGTCTACAGGGTGACTAGTCCATAACTCGTCTACCGGGTGATTACTCCAATGGGTGAGCCAATGAGCAAGAAAATGTGAAATTGAGAAAATAACGTCGATTTATTTATTTATTGATTAAGGTTTAACGACACTTTAACAGCCAAGGTCATATCGTGTCGGTGACAGTTTTTCTTACGGGTGGAGGAAACCGGAGTGCCAGGAGAGAACCACCCAGCAACGACGAACAGATGCCAGCTCTCCAACATCGTAACTCCGCACTACAGCACAGGCAGGGTTAGACTGGTTTAAGACAAGCGTACCATCGACGTGCAGTACGCCTTAGCACACGGCGGCATCGTGCCCCGTTGTGGACAATCGGGGTTAAGTCAAGGGCACAACGCGGGAACCCGAATCGATTGCCCCGACGGTTACCCGTCCAAGGACTAACCGGGCTCGACGTTGCTTAACTTCGGTGATCTGACGAGAAGCGGTTACCTCAACGCCACCGCCCCCCCCCCCCCCCCCCACCCCACAACGTCGATTAGGCAAACTTTATTCATTTGTTATCGTGATTTGTGTTTTCTTCTTACAGAATAGACTTAGCAACCGACCCCCTAGTTAGGCTCAACCCACACTCTACAATCAGTTGGGTTAAAAATCAACCCAAATCGATTGGGTTGAGTGAATATGAACCCAAATTGGGTTCATATTCACTCAACCCAGTCGATTTGGGTTGATTTTTAACTCAACTGATTTTAGAGTGCAATACAGACTTAGCAACCGACCCCCTAGTTAGGCTGAACCCAATACAGACAAGTTTTTTTTGTTGTTGTGGAGAGTGGTTTTGTACAAACTGTTGGGGATTTTTTCCAAGTTAGCCCTTTATCTAACATGAAAAGCAGACAACACTTGCAAATAAAATTCTTGAATAACTAATTTTTTTGCGTTATAAACATAGCTTATGGCACCTCATGGGAACGAGCTCAACGAGCTCGCTCAATTGAAGGGTCATAAGCTATGTTTTTGAGTCAAAAAATGAAAGAAATAATGAAAATTAAATGGTGATTTTTGTGAACAGCGCTGACCGGTTTGGGTAAACGGATAAGGAGCCTGAAGTGTTATTTGCTTAACACACAGAAAAACCCAACTGAAACCGAGATTTTTCCTGAAACGGAACCTAAACCGAATCTGAAAGTAACGAAAACCCGGATCTTAACTCCTCCCCTTACCGCATACATGTGGACACAGTCTGCTCGCGTTTTGCCAATACGAGGTGTAATCAGCTGGCAGATAAAATCGGGTTTGTGGGCCTGTTCGTTCGAAACACGCGCATTTTGTTTAACAAGTAATAGTAACCAACTGAGCTGGATGTATTCATGAATTTGAACAACCTGGAATTTGAACAACCTGCCAACGTGCGGTATGTGACGCCGAGCCGCGAAGCGGCGAGGTGTTACAGCACGTTGGCAGGTTGTTCAAATTCATGAATACCGACAGCGAGGTAAGTAACTTACTCACACACCAGTTCACAGAACGCACGAACCCAGGTATGGTAAGTGAGTACAGGTGTTCATGTGACGTCACTAGAACACCTCGTCTATTGTTCTATCGGGTATTTCACGTCTCTTACCAACCCGGAGAAGACAAAGGAAGAGGTGTGTAACATCAGAGACTAATTTCATAACTGGCAAGGCGATGGAATATTACAAGGGAGAAACGTTTTCACAGCATTTGACTCTTTGACCGAACGTTATGATATGCGAGTGGTGTATCTTTAAAACTGATAATATGTGCTGTGGATTGCGCGACAGCATTCCCCTACCGAAATAAAAAACAACGTTTTTGATGTTTTTAATGAAATGTCTGACGGATGTTTTAAATTACGCAGTCTGACATATTAGGCAATTCAGGTCTCAAAATACCTTTTTTTCTATGCGTAGCAAAATGCTACACTTTTCCGAAAAATGAATAGCATTTTGTTTAAATTGCATAACAGTTCTTGTATACTGGAGTTATGCCATACTGTTTTGTATTGAACTCTTCTGAGTGGAAAGAATAATGTCCATCCATGTCTGTGCTTTTTCAAATGAGCTGCAGCACATGAAGCACTAGCTGTGTTTTTCAACTGAACTGCCTTTAACAATTGCATGGACTTAGATATTTCCAAATGCGTAACACCTCTTAATTTGATGGGCTTAAAGTTATTTTGACTGGGTATTTTATGCAAAATGCAGAAACAATGCAGGAGGAATTTAAACTAGTAAAATTCACTTTACATATGAAGTTGCTAATGCGAGACAGAGAGTTAATCTTATATCAGGAGTAAAGCATCAGTGAACTGGCTTGCAAAGTTTGTTGCAAATTTGCATTTTTACGTTTTGCAATACAAGATATTCAACTGCAGCCTTTTGGGCTGCAGTTGAATATGTTGTGTCGCAAAATGCTATACATAATTGAAAACTGTGTAGCATTTAGCATGTTTTGCAAAGCAAATAGCGATGCGAAACCACTTATTTTGAGCCCTGCAATTGGACTTGTCGCATGATGACAACATGGCGAAAAAGTCTCCAAAGAGTCAGACCTGAGAACTGGAATGACAGCATTCTCAAAAGGTGTAACGAAGAGGATCCCTTCACTTTGTGAGATTAAATAAAATGAAATTGCATAAATTTGTTTGGGTAATATTCAACTTATGTAATAATGTGTATTGGTGACCGAATCTGTCTTCCTCTTTGCGACTTATCATGGGAGATAACTCTTAAGCTGTCAAAACTTTTGAAGCTGAGATGTGATATTTTAAGTGATAAAAGGGGAGTAACTCCATGCCTTGAATTTTTGTGTGGAAACGTTTCGCACAGAAAACGACATAAATGACAGGATTTCTCTCTTTACCTCTCTCTTCTACTGATAACAGTGACCTTGTATAAACAACAACATTAAACCTTTCACTGCCACGCCCACTTTAGCCATATATGGAGGACCTCTATGTATGCCTGTATGCGAAGAAGTTTAATAAAAGTTAAGATACACCTGAAACTCTGTAATCTGATTAATTGTTGGAAAGGGCTCCCCGAGCCCTTTCCAACAATTAATCAGATGGTAGGTTTGTTCTGCGCATGCCAGAACGAACAGATAATCATCACAAAATATATGACAATAGTCACTTTCGGCAGCGTTAAGTGTTAACATGTTATGTCGATATTTTATTTATGTCTGAAATTCAAAGACATGGGCAGAACATCGAATATGATAAAACCTTCAATTCTGATTCCACACAATCTGCACGGTTCACCAAAAGCTATAGCTAATCTTACTGACCCACCAAAAGAAACCATTTAGTGATGACCCATCAAAACTTGGGCTTGATCTAGGCCCACCAAAAGTTACCCCTAATCTGAATGACGCAACAACATGTACCCCTGATCAATAGACCACACCGTAATGTGTTGCGGAAAGGAGGGCGGAGAACGATAAAGGCTCATAGTCAAGGGTTTTATAGTACATTTAGGTTGGCCTAATTTCACATGGGCCGTGTAGGAATAAAACAGACAGGAAGATTCCATATGACAGGGTATGATAGGGGAGGGGACAGATACTTGCTAGTTAAACTCTTATTGTATGTCAATGTGGCGGCGACGATAATTCATAATGTTATTTTCAATTGCAAGCTTTACGATGTCCATGCAATTTGAAAGAATCTCTCGACACTGAACAGATATAGTTATTTCACCCTTATCTTTGCTCATGATATTCAACGAATGTGTTGAATTCATTCTCGATCCAATGAAGAGTAACATAATATGATTTTGTTGATTTTTTTTTTTTTTTAAGTTGAAAAAATAAAATTAAAATTTGAAATGTTGATACTGTATGTGTTCGATGAAGCGGTAAGGTAATCGTTAACAGCTCTCTGCCCAGCAGATGCCCGATGAGGTAAAGATTACGGGGAGGGTCGCCCAAGATGATACGCTCAAAAATCATAGCGAAATCAACACATAGCAGACCATTAGCAACTTTCGTTAAAATAAAATTGAAGATCGATTGTTGGAATTCTTCCCAGCGATAATTACAAGACACTTAATACCAACTGACCACGTGGGCGCACGGTGGTGCTGCATACAAGGACCTATTTCATGCCGATAGTGCAGTTGTTTTTAATCGCTATTAATACTGTTTGGAGAGTGTTAGTACGTTGCGGAGTTTAACAGTAACTGTTGCCCAACATCAGGAATCTTAATTAAGTGTTGTTGTCCATGGACGCAACGCGGTGACCGCTGGCCACGATCGAACCATCGACTTTCCAATTTAATCTTTTGAACAAGAGAGTCCGTTTGTTTCCGTCCCAGGAACACGAAACGTCATAATTTCAATCAACAGGATGGCTGTCAAGTGATTGTGGGAAGTTGACCTATCAATATTTTCAACGTGCAGCCCTAAGGCTGCACGGTGAAAATATTAATTGGCCTACCCCAGAAAAATGAGTATGGACTTGTCTAGTTACTGCCATCGAACTTTAATGAAAGAAACCATCAGTGTTCAAGGGGTTAAAGTACATGATCTAACTACCGAGAACCCCCACCTCATCTCCCCCCACCCCACCCCATGAATGGTAATATTTGCACAATATTCTGGTCCTGTGACGACGATAATACGGTTTACACATTCTGATTGGTCCTACAGCGTGGCACGAAGGGATCGCATTTATTCGTTGGTCGAACAACGCGCGTGATAAACACCGAGTACTTGGTTGGTTGGGAAAATGTGCGCGTTAATCATAGCATAGCGTTGTTGGTTGAGATAAGGTGTATCGCTAAAGACAGTTGATTTATTTTTTGCCGATAATTCTTTAAAAAAAACAATAATCAACCAACACTGATAACTATGAACATATCAACTAGAAATCATGTAACATAAACACACCCGTAAACATTTACGCGACAAAGTTCACCGACTTCGTTATTTAGATATTCGAGGTAGGAATGAGACAATAAAATATAACAACAGTTGTTTTTATTTAATATCTGTATATTTCTCCAATAACATTCCTGTTTTAAAATACTTCAAAATTCGTTTAATATGAGTGTTTAGTGATAAATTAATTACGTTTGTTCTCATGGGGAGGCTGCATTCCCCATTCCTTGAGATTCGTCCAAATTACTATTTGTAAACAAATAAATCGATGTGTGCGACATTCTCTTATGTCGGCTGTTCATCACCCCTGTGATGCCAAGATTGAATTATGAACACAGCGAAGTGGGGATTATGGTGGGGATTGCATACTCTGAAGTCGGGATTGAGAGGAGGAGTATCACTAAACCACTCATAGAGTGGTCTTTTCACTCATAGAATATTGACTATATCCAGCTTAACGGTATGATGGCTGTAAACACGGTTTCAGCTAATGGATCTCCGAGTTTGACATCCGGTATTTATTGCAGTTAAAACTAGAAGTCCTGTCACGAACTGTGCGCTTGTGTAGGCTTAATTGCGCGTAGGAATAGCGCGCAATGGCCATATCGAATGGAATCCAAAGCACGGCGGGTTCTCCTGGTTACTCACTGCAAACACAGGCAATGTTTCTGCCAATGGACCTCCCGGTTACCGGGAGGTCCATTGGATGAAACATTGCTTGTGCACAGGCCATGTGCATAGAATTTGATAGCCTTACTATGGTCATAACGCGTAGATTAACGCGCAGATCAACGTGCCATTTGTGCACATTTCATGACAGGACTTCTAGTTTTAACTGTATATCAAGCTTAAACGTATGATGATTGTAAACAAGGTTTCGGCTAATGAGTCTCCGGGTTTAACCTCCGGTATTTATTAAGCTCTCCACAGATTGTGAGCCGCTGTACAAGAGCAACTCCACCCTGCAGGTGTTTTTGTATTAGAATCAACTCTTTATTTACTGTAAACGGCTTGACATAGTACTTTTGTAGACGAAAGCTAACTTGAATTATCTCCGGTAGCTACATTGCGGACAAAATTCTACGCCCTTTTAAGATATCGCTGCAGTAAATATTTCAATTAGAGTTACCCACCTTGAAATGCTGAACATCAGAAATGATGCAATCTCTAAACATAAGCGGCCTTTGGAAAATATATTGTTCCAATAAAACGTTTGAAACATTCTAATGGCATGATCTTGCATTATTGTTGAATATTCCAGATAAACAAAGAGGGTGATTTGATACGTTTGAACCTGCGGTTTTGTTAGGAATTCCGTGACAAAAATGTACATGTTTTCGGTACTTCTCTTCCTGTAAGTTTTTCTCTCTTATTTGTTGATTGACCCCTGTTCTCGGGTCAGAAAACGTTGTCCGAGGGGCTATAATTGACAAAGAAATTTGAATGCCAAAATTAAACTGATGCGCTCATAATGTTTTTCGCTTGAACGTTATAATGGTCGTCTATGGGGAAATATTTAGTTCTGTGATACCTTATCTTCCACTCTAAATCTTGAAAAGAGATATTATGCAAAATTGCCAGTTCGGCCGAGTGAAGAAATGCGCTGGTCCCTCTTGCGGAGTCCAAGAAATCGATTCTCGGTCTGAAGAATTCTGGAACACACTCGGGAACATCAATTATTGATTTTACACGTCGTGCTGTCATGTCGGTGTTAAAGGGGTCTTTCGTGTGAAGAGCGAAACACCGTTCTTCAGGCTAAAGATCCTCGTTTGTACTCGAGAAGAGCGAGGTCACATGGCTGAGGAAAGGCGTTAATATAAGCTGTAGAAACTGTCCGACAAAGCTCTTAAGAATTTTAAGCTTTCAAAAAGGAATGACCTTATCCAGACGAATGAAAGTACATCAAAAACACCTTCCATGCATAATTTTTCGTCTGAACGGCATTTTGAGAAACTATGTCGTTGGTTAATTATTTATGTGTTGGTGTTTAAAGACACCTTCGACATCCAGGGTCAATTCGTGTCGGGACTCCATCGGTCATACTTGATCAACGTATTTTTTATTTTATTTTGCTGCGTTATTATTTTTAACTCTTCCAGTATTTTCTTGACACCCTGAATAATATTGTAATGGAGAAATGAAGGTTCAGTAGTAATTGTTTCGTACAGTCCTATAGGGCTCACAATCACGCGACCCTATTAGGGCTGTAGTGTAGAATTAAGTTATACTGAATCCACTTCCCAGTTCGGTGTCCAATTTGATGCTTGGCAGGAATTTTCTTCCAAGCAAAAATTCATGTATAACGTTTTGAAAGTGTTAAGAATGTGAAGGTATACGGAAGATAGAGAGGATAGCTAAGGCCACACAAAGTAGATCTTCTGTTTCTCAGACCATTTTGGTAATATTGCATGTGTGCGGGCGATTTTTTATTTTATTTTTTTAATTTTTGTTATTATTTCTTTGGCATCAAATTCATTTTCTTGGTTTGTGTTATGCTTTAGGCCTCATTATCTACAGTAAAGCAAGGGTAGTGGTGTATTTCGTCCTTTGAGTGCAAGAAGGCTTTGCAATGCTAAAGCATTGCAAAGCCTTCTTGCACTCAAAGGATAAGGCAAAATATGAGACAAAATTATTAATTTGTTTTTCAAGTTTGCATTGGTTATAAAAAGAGAGCATGCGGCAGCCAAGAGGATCATGCGGGAGGGCCTGAGAAACAGATGTTTAACTTGTCCAGGCCTAATGAATCGCACCTCAATAGGGAAAATCCGTACCGAGGCCAATCGCTCTCAGCCGAGGTGTATTGAGGCTCAGATCGGCTTTATTGAACCAGGTTCCGACAGTTCATCTCAAATAGTGACGAATTTGAGGGGTTGTTTTTATCACATAAAGTATAATTTAACTTGTATCTAACGTAACGACTAAAGCGGTCCAGCTATTCACAAACATCGCCAGCCAAATTCTTTTTTCAATTTAGAAATTGACATTTTCGCCCTCAGAAAGCATATATGAGAATGTCCTGTCAATCCATGTTTGCCCACGGCCCTCAGAAGATTTCGGTTAGAGTGTTCAGATTACCCCACGTTTGCCCGTGGACCTTGGAAACCCTTTATGGGAGTGTCCCGTCACTCCTTGTGTGCCTACGGTACTCTATAAGTGTGCCCCCTTACTCCATGTTTGTTCACGGCCCTTCGAAGCTCTCGTGTCCATTTTTCTATGTTTTCTCACGCCCCCCTGGAAGCCATCTGTCTGAGTCTTCATTTACGCCGCGTTTACCCACAGTTCTTAGGGGCCCTTTTGGGAGCGTCCGATTACCCTGTATTTGTATACGGCATTGGGGGCCTTGTGGCAGCACTTTGCCAATATTCATTGACTTGTCACTCCAATAAAAAGATAGGTCATGGCGTTTGTGTTGTTGAGAGAATATTAAAATTATTAGATTCTGAACAACTGAGGCTGATAGCGTTAACCTAATCTGTAGGCACACGGGCAAATCGAAGTCTGTAAACAAATCATTGAAGTATGTGATGGCGCGATATGTTTCTAAGATGGTGATTAGGAAGTTTGTGAGGTTTTTTCTCTTGAGAGATTTGTTTATGATTTTTCCTGATGATTATGGGAGGTAACAGCTGTACTGTGAATTCATTCATAGTGCATGGTATGTGAGTAAGATGCAAACAGGCAGAACAACTAATGCCAGCACGTGCTGGTAATGGAATGGCTGTGTCGGAGAGGGCCGGGCATATTCTCGACTGCCGAAGAGAAGATGCCGGAGAGCACGGATTCCATATCTCTCGTAGACGGATGTGTTCCGTGTGGAGTAGCCCACTTAGAAATGTTGACAGGATATGAGGCACAGTCGACGAGGGAACGGCAATGTAGCTTGTCCATCGACGAGGGAACGGCAATGTGGCCTGTCCGTCGACGAGGGAACGGCAATGTGGCCTGTCCATTCATTCGTCATAAGTCACTTGGATTATTGAAATTCGTTGCTTTTTGGCTAAATGCAAAATTGGATTAACCCTTTACCCAACGTAACGATAAAAAAAACAGCGATATTCTCAAAAATCGCCATTTAATTGTCATTACTGTTCGTCTCAAAAACATAGGTTTTGAACCCTCGTTGGAACGAGCTCGTTGAGCTCGTTCCAAAGAGGGGTCATAACTTATGTTTTTGAGACAAAAAATTAAAAAAAATAGTTATTCAAGAATTATTTTTGCAAGTGTCGTCTGCTTTCCATGTTAGGTGAATGGTTAAATGACTTCAGACTATACACAACTATACCGCATCAACTGTTACTCGCAATAAGAAATTTTGCGACATCGTTCCAGTTTTGTAACACCTTCACTGGTTGTTTGTAACAGAGAGAACTAAATTTCTCCCCCGACCTATAAATCACGCAACTACATTGCTCCTTCATACCGTTCGAGCTGGGTTAAACGAAATGTACCAGCAAAATGTGTGAGATCAGTCATTGCAAACAATCTCTTCCACATACCTTGACAACTTGTAACAACAGGCGAGAGGACATTCTTCGAGGTTGCACCACTTCAGGGGTAAAAACTTCTTGATCATCCCAAGGTGCCACGGAGTTTGGACTCTTTTAAAACCTCGTTTGAAACCCATCTTTTCGTGCGAGGTTTTGATACTGCTAATTACACAGCTTGCTAATTTTTCCTCCTTCTGCGAGCTTCTGTATTTTTTTATTGTTTTTTAGGTGTTTTTGTGCTGTGAACGTATTTGACGTTGACAGCGCTGGACAAAAATACAACAGGGCGTTGCATTGTAAACTCTGAGAGCAACATGCAGGGGCACGGCGTTAAACAGTATACCTAACGCCTCGGTCAATGTAAGTTTTTAGGTTCATATCACATCATATTTACCACGATAAACGTCCATATTTATTTTCTTATATACCCCGTCCTAAAAAAATCTTCTATTTGCCATTTAACAGTATAATTACATCTGCAGAAATACTTTTATTTAACAATAAGATAGTTATCATCTGTAGAATAACATAAAAATAAAACAATGTTATAGAGATTACGTCGATTGAAATGGAACTACAGAGGGGATTTCCAAAAGCAATATTTAGAAAGTTGATATTCACTGTAAAACTGGTGTACATGGAATTTTGAGTACCAGTCACGCGTATAAGATCCAGCCAATAGAAATGTAGTTATTTATAAAGTATGTAATAATATTATTTATAGCTCGTTTTGAGGTCGGTCCCTTTCCGCCTCCTCAACTTCATTGTTTATGCCCCTATTACTTGATTTTATTGAAATGTCTTAACTCATAGGTTTCTTCGTAGGCGGAAGTAATTGCAATTCCTCCTTTTCGCTAGAGGTTTCTTTGCCTTGACATAGAATTGTTCTGGTAACATGAGCCAATAGTTTTTCCTGATCGTTTATAATAGAATTATACTGAGACAAACGTAACAAAAAAACACTGAAAAGTATTCTTACTACAATTATAAACGTTAATGTTTGACCAATTCAATCTTGTTTGACGGTTCTAATTGATCAACTCAATTTTGTTTGACGGTGCTAATTGACCAATTAATTCTTGTTTGACGGTGCTAATGGATCAATTCAATCTTGTTTGACGGTGCTAATTGACAGATTCAATCTTGCTTGACGGTGCTAATTGACCAATTCAATCTTGTTTGACGGTGCTAATTGATCAACTCAATTTTGTTTGACGGTGCTAATTGACTAATTCAATCTTATTTGACAGTGCTAATTAATCAATTCAATCTTGTTTGACGGTGCTAATTGACCAATTCAATATTGTGCGACGGTGCTAACTGATCAACTCAATTTTGTTTGACGGTGCTAATTGATCAATTCAATCTTGTTTGACGGTGCTAATTGATCAACTCAATTTTGTTTGACGGTGCTAATTGATCAATTCAATCTTGTTTGACGGTGCTAATTGACCAATTCAATCTTGTTTGACGGTGCTAATTGATCAATTCAATCTTGTTTGACGGTGCTAATTGATCAACTCAATTTTGTTTGACCGGGCTAATTGACCAATTCAATCTTGTTTGGCGGTGCTAATTGATCAACTCAATCTTGTTGGACGGTGCTAATTGATTGAATCAATTGAATTCTGTTTGACGCTGCTAATTGGTTGAATCGGTTAAATTCTGAGTTTCCGTATAGGAACAAACTGCAGATTAAAGTTTTGATATTTTGACATCAGGACACAGTAAGGGCACAGGAACACCCTCCACGTACGTTCAACCAAGTCAATATCTGAGCACCCCTACGGACCACACTCTCCCTACGTACAACTCAGTCACTATTTTACGGACCACAAAGTCACCTTCTAACAGAGCATACCTTCAAACCACAAAGTCACCCTTTTACTGACCGCCTAGTCACCATGTAACAGATCAATTCACTGGACCGCAAAGCCGTCCTCTTACAGAGCATTCATAGGACCCAGCAAGTCGCAGACTTACGGACCACCAAGTCACCATCTAAATAATGACTATCAAGTTCCTATCCCACCATCTTATTATGAGCCACTACGTCACCATCTTACAGAACACCATACATTTCTCCATATTATAACCCCCTCCCTGCGAACATCCAAATCACCCTCTTAGAGAGCATCCAAGTGGGCCACCATGTCACATCTTACGGACCACGATGTTATCCTCTTGCCGTTGCTTTGTTCAAAATATAAACATTTTCTCAAGGCATTTGATATCATCATGAATGCAGGCCATACATAACATACATTCCACATACATACACACAACCCATATATATATACACATACCACATATATACATACAGACCACATACATACACGCAAACCACATATATACACATACACCACATATATACCCGCAGAATGAAAATATACACATCGACCACATATACACATAGAGAACACATATATACACATATACCACATATATACACACAAGCCACATATATACACACAAACCACATATATACACATATACCACATATATACACATATCACATATATACCCACATACCACATATATACACACATACCACATATATACCCACATACCACATATATACACATATACCACGTATATACACACAAACTACATATATACACAAAGACCGCATATATACCCACAGGCCATGTTTATACATACAGATAGCATTATTATATACATATACATTTGATCAACAATGAGTCACCAGTTTATAGGAAATGTACGAAATGGAATGGTTTCGCGGTTATATGTGTTGGACGAACATTCATATCATTACCAACAATTAAAATGAGACTCGCCACTGAACTCAGAAACGTGGATTCGCCACTAGAGTGTAAGGTTCGGCTGACCTAAGGTTGAGGGTAGGTTGGCTCAATTTTAGGTGGTTGTTTTGGTTCCGACTTTATCGGTGCCTGTTTCATAAAATCCCAACGTTCTTTATGACCAATTAATTCTTGGGGTATGTTACTATCTCTCAAAGCTTCGGCCAACATTTCCCATCCCTTTGGTTGGAAAGATTTTCGTCTTCTAAGTAAATCGTTTAGAAGATCTATTACATTCGACCCTACCACTGTTTGATCTTTGTAGATTAATTCACCCTTCTCATTCCAAGATATAATTGGGTTACTTCTAATACGATTCAACAACAACTTTCCCTTTCTCTTCATTGTCATAGGTACGGAATGTCTTCGTCTTTATTATCTTTCTCGAATTCGACTTTAATTGGTCGAGGAGCCATTACCTTTTGTTGAAAGTAGGTCCGCAGGTCAGCGACATTTATGTGTTGGTGTCAATCCGCCTCTGGTAGTCAGAACGCGGTCAAACTATTTTATGAAACGTAACACCATTTCGATGCCATGCTCAGCATAATGAAGTTAATATACACCGGAAAAAGCAAAACACCAAATTATTTAAATAAGAAAACACGAGCTCGCGCATCCCGTTCAACCGCGAACGTGTTTTCTACTCTTAACCTTTCCTGGGCATACACTGCCACAAGTTTTCAGACGTCGCGTTTCTTGCATATTGTGTTTGCTTTGATATTAGCGCTTCCGTTTATATTTCACGTTTTCTATTAGCCTTGTTTAAACCTCTGCATAAACGTATTAATTTCCTCATAATGGGACAAGTAATTTAATCAATTTCACCCAGTTTGACACAGCTCAATGAGCTCTGTCAAACAAGATTAACTTGGTTAACCCTTTACCCAACGTAACGGAAAAAACGGCCAGCGCTATTCACAGAAATCGCCAATATTAATTTTCATTATTTTTTTCATTTTTTTGTCTCCAAAACATAGGTTATGACCCTTCATTGGAACGAGCTCGACGAGCTCGTTCCAATGAGGGATCGTAACCTATGTTTTGGAGACAAAAAAAAATGAAAAAACTTAGTTATTCAAGAATTTTGTTTGCAAGTGTCGTTCTGCTTTTCATGTTAGGTAAAGGATTAAATTCCTAGTTTATTTATTTATTTATATATTGAAGTTTAACGACCCTTTCGACAGCTACGGTAACCTTGTTCCGAGCAGTTTTACAGGTGGAGGAAGCCGGAGTAACCGAAGAGAACCACCGAAGAGAAACTCCTCAACATACCAACTCCACACAAGCAAGGTTAGCATTGGTTGACACAAGTGCGCCAAAGGCCCATCGACGTGCAGTACGCCTTAGTACACTGCGTCATAAGTTAAACAGAGGCGGATTGTTTAACTTATGCTCACTTTTACGGTTTGGGCCCCAGATTGCTACGGAAGACAATTTCCACGTTGGCACTAGGGTGTGGCAACGGCGCCTACGGAAGATCTAAGGAAACGCTAAGGATGTACTAAGGTTGTGCTAAGGAAGTACCAAGGATTCGCCAAGGATTATTACGGTTATGTGATGGTTTTCCTACGGTTATGCTTCGGCACCACCTGAAGCGCTACGGACAAATCGCTGCTGTCCTACGGTTTGACCAGGTTAGTAACGGTTATGCTACGGTGTTACGGATATATTATGGTTCTGCAACGGTTCTTACGGTCTCTACGTTTATGTCATGGTCATGTCACGGTCTCCCACAGTTTGGTCGGTCAAAACTATATAGTTGGCCCACCAGACCACCGTAGCATATCCGTAGTCTACCGGAACCCCATTTCTGACCACGGTTAATGCCGGATCGGCTACGGATATTCTACGGTTGTGTCCCGCTTTCTACGGTTTTCTACGGTCACTTGGGTTGGTGACGGAAAAAAATGACATTTTCAAACATTTTGAAAATCGCGCCACTGAAAAAAACAAGCCGGTGGAAGCGCGAGGGTTTATCCCGGAACACCGCGGTCATGTATACGGGACAGGAACGGATTTACCAGAGAGATTCGTGGACTAAAACGTGGGCTTCCGGCAACTCGAATGGTGAAAGTGAGAACCTCGCATTAACTAATTACGAAACACTATCTCCATAATCATCCATTGTCATCCATAAAAAGTGTCATTCAGATCGTCCCCGGAGTTCTCTAATGTGTTCTACGTGCTTACTGATATATAAAACACATTGGAACTAAGGGGATGAGATGTTACTGGAAGGTTTAAATTAACAGATCTGTTCTGTATCTAGATGTATGTATCAGCTGTATCTACAGAGTTTCTTTTAACACACGGGTGTGAAGTACACACGGTGGGAGAGATGTCAGGGAATAAAATAAACATAAGAGTTATCTCCCGTAGGTTACAGAAACCACGACGAACTTCACAAGTGCATGTTTAATCTCACGCACGTGACCTCTCTACGACCCACTTAACTGAAAAGTTAATTATTTTTCTCTTCGAAGGATAATCCACGCACGTAAAGAAAGGCGTCGGATTACAACCGTCTGACAGATTATCCAACTGAAATAGATCAATTTCGATTAAGCCATCAGTTTCCCGTTCGACGTACGATTATCAACACAAATTCAATTGTGAGGCAGTCTCACAATACAATTTATTTATTTAGGTTTAACGACACTTTCGACGGCCAAGATCACCGCGTGACGGACAGTTTTACGGTGGAGGAAACCGGTGTAAACCACCGAGCAACGGCAAGCAATTGTCAAACTTCTCAACGCACTAACTCCACACAAGCAGGGTAAGCATTGGTTGAAGACAAGTGAATCATCGACGGCAGTAAGCCTTAGGACACAACGCCATCGTGCCCCCACGTGGATTAAGTGTCTTGCCCAAGGACACCACCCGGTTGCAGCAGGTGGGATTCGGACAGAGGAACTCTCGGCTTGCAGCCTGCATTTCTAACTACTGAGCCACCGCGCGCCCATACAATGAGCCATCAAAAGATTGAAAGCTGTTAAATCTAAGAAGGTGATTATTGCCTATTTCCGCAAGTGACGTTTTCGCATCAGTAAAATCCCCCCCATCCCCCCCCCCCCCTTATTGGCAGTGTATTAATTAATTATAACTAATCTAAAATTAATTCTATTCCGACACTGAACTGTTTGTCTAAACTGAGGACGATATTCTGTAAACCCATTCAATAAAAACTCTTGAAAGAACATTCTCTTTCTAGAAATTCCAATTTGTTGCTCAGAAATCCTTGCTTACGACTCTTCACCGGAACGAGCTCACCGAGCTCGTTCCGATCAGGAGTCGAAAGCTATGATTTTAATAGCTTAGATTCCAAAACATAGCTTTCTACTCCTGATCGGAACGAGCTCGGCGAGCTCGTTCTGGTGAAGAGTCGTAAGCAAGGATTTCTGGGCAACAAATCGGAATTTCTAGTGAAAGAATGTTCTTCAAGAGTTTTTGTTTCTACCGAGTTGGACAAAGAGTGACCTTTCCCATGCTTTCATCCAGTAGAGTATATTAATCGGGACTGAGAGAAGGGTGCGGTAAGAACTGTTTCCAAAATACACGGACAGTCTTTGTTGACAGTGAGGTCTTCATCCGTGACATAACAAAAATGACACAATGCGGACCAGATCCCAAAGAATGACTTCTCAATCACAAATCGGACATGTTAAACAACGAGCCACAGGGTCTGACCATATCTTTCTTAGGAGACTCCACTGAATATTCATGTTTTATAATATTCCAGACTTAGCCCATACACTGGTATATAACCATAAAAAATGAGGCTCCACGGGGCCGGAAGTGCTGATCTTGAACAGAACCCGATATAAACAGAGTCCAAGAATGTATCTACTTTAAGCTATCAATCTCCAAAGGATACATTGTCAATACTTGCGCCCTTCAAGAGTACTAAAATGGTACTAGAGGTGTTGTATACCAAATATGAAAGCATTCTGACTGGTGAATTTGAAAAGGCAGATTTTTTTTATTTCCTCATACTGCACTAAGTTAAATGTTGGGCTACCATAAGGAGTCCAAATATTAGCCCAGGGACTCGATTTCAACAAACTTGAATCGGACCCCCTATAGATGTTGTGAGGAAATATGAAAAGACTTTGACTGGCGAATCTGAAGAAGATTTCTGAAGAAATTCCCTCACAATGCACCGAGTTAAAATTCGAGTTAACATAACGTACCAGACTTAAACTATACACTGGGATACCACCATAATATAACATACCAGACATAACCCACACACCAACATACAGCCATAATATAACATACCAGACTTAACCCACGCACGGGGATACAACCATAATAAAACATAGCAGATTTAACCCATACACTGGGGTACACCATAATATAACATACCAGACTCATACCCACACACGTGGGTACAACCATAATAAAACATACCAGACTTAACTCATACACTGGGGTACAGCCATAATATAACATACCAGACATAACCCACACACCAATATACAACCATAATATAACATACCAGACTTAACCCACAGACGGGGGTACAACCATAATAAAAGATACCAGTTTAAACTCATAGCTGGGGTACACCATAATATAACATACCAGACATATTATTTATTTATTTATTTATTTATTTATTTATTTATTTATTTATTTATTTATTTATTTATTTATTGGTGTTTGAGGTCACATATTTCTGCACAATGACTAATCATGACATCGACAGTTTTACGGGTGGAGGAAGCCGGAGTACCCGGAGAGAACCACCGAGCAACGGCGAGCAACTGTCAGCTCCCCAACATACTGAGCCCACACAAGCAAAGTTAGCATTGGTTGAAGACAGGTGCACCAGCGACGTGCAGTACGCCTTAGTACACAGCGCCACCGTGCCCCACATGGACAATGAGGGTGAAGTGTCTTGCCCAAGGACACAGCGCGGTTGCCGCAGGTGGCATTCGAACCGAGGACCTCTTGGTCTGCAGCCTGCACCTCTACCAACTGAGCCACCGCGTCCCCCTACCAGACATAACCCACACACAAATATACAACCATAATATAACATACCAGACTTAACCCACACACGGGGATACAACCATAATAAAATATACCATCCTTAACCCACACACGGGTATACAACCATAATAAAACATACCAGACATAACCCACACACCAATATACAACCATAATATAACATACCAGATTAAACCCACACACGGGGATACAGCCATAATAAAACATACCTGATTTAACCAATACACTGGGGTACACCATAATATAACATACCAGACTTAATCCACACACGGGGATACAACCATAATATAACATACCAGACTTAACCCACACACGGGGATACAACCATAATAAAACATACCAGACATAACTCCACACACGGGGATACAACCATAATAAAACATACCTGATTTAACCCATACACTGGGGTATACCATAATATAACATACCAGACTTAATCCACACAGGGGGATACAACCATAATATAACATACCAGACTTAACTCACACACGGGGATACAACCACAATATAACATACCAGACTTAACCCACACACGGGGATACAACCATAATAAAACATAGCAGATTTAACCCATACACTGGGGTACACCATAATATAACATACCAGACTTAATCCACACACGTTGGTACACCATATTATAACATACCAGACTTAATCCACACACGTGGGTACAACCATAATAAAACATACCAGACTTAATCCACACACGTGGGTACAGCCATAATATAACATCCTAGACATAACCCATACACCAATATACAACCATAATATAACATACCAGACTTAACCCACAGACGGGGGTACAACCATAATAAAACATACCAGTTTAAACTCATACCTGGGGTACACCGTAATATAACATACCAGACTTATATCCACACACGTGGGTACAACCATAATATAACATACCAGACTTAACCCACACACGGGGATACAACCATAATAAAACATACCAGTTTAAACTCATAGCTGGGGTACACCATAATATAACATACCAAACTTATATCCACACACGTGGGTACAACCATAATAAAACATACCAGACTTAACTCATACACAGGGGTACAGCCATAATATAACATACCAGACATAACCCACACACAAATATACAACCATAATATAACATACCAGACTTAACCCACAGACGGGGGTACAACCATAATAAAACATACCAGTTTAAACTCATAGCTGGGGTACACCATAATATAACATACCAGACATTATTTATTTATTTATTTATTTATTTATTTATTTATTTATTTATTTATTTATTTATTTATTTATTGGTGTTTGAGGTCACATATTTCTGCACAATGACTAATCATGACATCGACAGTTTTACGGGTTGAGGAAGCCGGAGTACCCGGAGAAAACCACCGTGCAACGGCGAGCAACTGTCAAGTCCACACAAGTAGGGTTAGCATTGAGTGAAGACAGGTGCACCAGCGACGTGCAGTACGCCTTAGTACACAGCGCCACCGTGCCCCCACATGGACAATGAGGATGAAGTATCTTGCCCAAGGACACAACGCGGTTGCCGCAGGTGGGATTCGAACCGAGGACCTCTCGGTCTGCAGCCTGCACCTCTACCAACTGAGCCACCGCATCCCCCTACCAGACATAACCCACACACAAATATACAACCATAATATAACATACTAGACTTAACCCACACACGGGAATACAACCATAACAAAATACACCAGATTTAACCCATACACTGGGGTACACCATAATATAACATACCAGACTTAATCCACACACGGGGGTACAACCATAATAAAACATACCAGACTTAACCCACACACGGGTATACAACCATAATAAAACATACCAGACATAACCCACACACCAATATACAACCATAATATAACATACCAGATTAAACCCACACACGGGGATACAACCATAATAAAACATACCAGGTTTAACCCATGCACTGGGGTACAGGTATAATATAACATATCATACTTAACCCACACACGGGGATACAACCATAATAAAACATACCAGATTTATCCCATACACTGGGGTACACCATAATATAACATACCAGACATAACCCACACACCAATATACACCCATAATATAACACACCAGACTTAACCCACACACGGGAATACAACCATAATAAAAACATACCAGAATTAACCCATACTGGGGTACACCATAATATAACATACCATACTTAACCCACACACGGGGATACAACCATAATATAACATACCAGACGTAACCCAAACACGGGGATACAACCATAATATAACATACCATACTTAACCCAAACACGGGGATACAACCATACTAAAACATACCTGATTTAACCCATACACTGAGATACAACAATAATATAACATACCAGACATAACCTGTTAAATGGTTAACCTTTTACCCAACGTAACGGCCAAAACCGGACAGCGCTATTCTCAAAAATCGCCAATTAATTTTCGTTATTTTTTTCATTTTTTTTTTATCTTAAAAACATAGGTTATGACCCCTCGTTGGAACGAGCTCGTCGAGCTCGTTCCATTGAGGGGTCATAACCTATCTTTTGGAGACAAAAAATGACAAAAATAGTAATGTTTTTGCAAGTGTCGTCTGCTTTTCATGTTAGGTAAAGGGTTGAAGAACATTCATCGACATCAGACTTTCGAGGCAGCAAATCAGCTGTATTTGAATTTGTATATTTGTACTGAACAACCTTTGTCGTAATGATAATGGCAACTACGAGCGTTGTATCTTTGTGTGACCATCTATATCAAAATATGTCAACAATGCGAACTGTCCATATTTAACCATGCCCACAAAATACTTGGCAACGTGTGGGGATAGAGCAGCATTTAAGGATGGCAGTGACATTTATCCGAATAGCGTCTGAACAAGGTTTGACCAAGTCTATTTCAGGTCATGTTTCAAGTTTCTACCACTAAACCAATGAAATGCTATTGTTTAACACACTATTGGAAAGAGCTCATCTTGTCAGCTTCATTAGCAAGTATAAAACATCATTTTCAATTTTATGACGATTGATTGGAAGTAGAGGCCTAGAAATAAACCTCGAACAATCGTCCAGGTCACGTGCTGATTACGCCATACGTAAAATACGCGAACGAGCTATAGATCATGACGAAATAGTCATCCAACATAAATTAAATTTATAATCTCGCATATTTCACCGGTCAGCATTTATAATCTTTCTCAACTAACTTTTTTTATTTTTTGTTTTTTTTTCATTAGGGTTTAACGACACATTAACAGCCAGTGTCATATCATGTCGGTGACAATTTTACGGGTGGAGGAAGCCGGAGTACCCGTAGAGAACCACCGAGCAACGACGAGCAGCTGTCAGCTCTCCAACATCGTAACTCTGAACACTGCACCGTGGCACAGGCAGGGTTAGATTGGTTGAAGACAAGCGCACCATCGACGTGCAGTACGCCTTAGTACACAGCGTCATCGTGCCCCCATATAGGCAATCGGGGTTAAGTGCCTTGCCCAAGGACACGACGCGGAAGCACGAATCAGTCGCTGAAATGGTCACCCATCCAACTACTAACCGCGCTCGACGGTGATCTGACGAGAACCGGATACCGCGACGCCACCGCGCCCCCTATCAACTAACTGGACTCGAAAGTTATGCATTTCGTCAATACATGAATAGATCTGCATGTCATCTGCATCTTACAAACTTCGCCCCAAATAAATAGCAATAACTAGCGCGTGATCTCGCCAAAGCGAGATCACGAGTTAGTTGTGTCTATTTATTTTTGGGGAAGTGCTATTACGACGTGCACAAAATATATGGATTGTGGTGCCAAAAATAGAGATGGCGGAAAAAGCATCTTAACACCTTTTTGTTTGGGTTATTATCATAGTGTAGAGAGTAACCTACTTAGATGAATGGGGCAATCCAGTTGTCCTGTTAAAGACGAGATTGAGGGCAGAGGCAAGACAAGGTCAGGCATGTCATGAATGTCTGAAGACTATAATCTCTGGAATATCAGTAGGATGCGGGGAGTGATTAATGAGGCGACGGGGAAACGCTTTCAACGTCACAACACGGTCGCTTACACGGACTACCATAATGACGCAACGTAGCGAGACGTGACGCCACTTGTGAGGTCTCCCACCGGGGTTCCCAACGTAGGGCTGAAAACCGGGAGGTTCAGATGCTCGCAAAGTTTGACTTTATTAATCATTATAATGAAAGAAATAGTACTGAAGACGGTGGAGAAGATTCCCCCTTTGAGCACATTAGTGAATGCAGTTACTCACGCAACGTAGCGAGACGTGACGCCACTTGCGAGGTCTCCCACCGGGGTTCCCAACGTAGGGCTGAAAACCGGGAGGTTCAGATGCTCGCAAAGTTTGACTTTATTAATCATTATAATGAAAGAAATAGTACTGAAGACGGTGGAGAAGATTCCCCCTTTGAGCACATTAGTGAATGCAGTTACTCACGCCTTTGAAGAAGATGTTCTCCCTGTTTCACATAAACTGCCAAAGCCTTAATGCTTACTGAGATGCTCTAAATTATTTATTATTTAATGAGCTTCAGCCAAAGAATGATTTTGACATCACTGGACTTTCCGAAATACTCCAAATTTCAAGACGTTTCAAGGTTCAACTTCGTCAGGATTTATTGTGGTAAACACAGCCTTTCAGTCATGTTGTCCCCACACCATGGAACAACCTTCCCAGTTTGTACCTAATATCCGGAGCATCGCCGGAACCGCTAGTGTTAAATTGCCATAGGAACCAGAGCTTTGTAAAGTTTTACGACCAATCCTACAGTATAGTATGCTGTGGCGTGTGTAGTTTATATATATATGGCTTTGGGTATATAGCATGTACATGTGACGGAAATTTTCTGGGAAAGGTGAGATATTTCTTGAAAGGGTTCCCCGCGACGTTCCTTAACGTCATGATGTACACCCGTCTCCTTAGAGAGGTTGATCGCTGTTGTTGTCCACAGAACAATATATAGCGTTGTTCGGGTCAGAGAGCGTCGAGCTTCTCGCACTGGACTGATACAGTAGTATAGTATTCTCGCACTGGACTGATGCAGTAGTATAGTATGAGCGGTATATAACACATTTGGTCTACTGTTTGTCTTCAATACTATACACCTACGAAATGCTTTGTATTTTCCTGTGACTTCTGTGGATAGTAAGTAATGATGTACCAGGCGGTACTGTGGGTAAGCAGGGATAATCCATGGTTGCCTAGTGTGGCATGTGCCCCTGCTGGATCAGTTAGCCGTTAGTAGTCAAGGTGTTATACTGCCCTACAGTTGGTATAGGTAATACATCAGGCTAGGTCAGGCGTGTGGGGTGGGTAGGTATGGGGTGGATGCTGTCCTCTGCTGTAGTATAGGATATACGGTATGTACCCAGCTGGTTCAATGCACAGGATATGTAGTCTTTACCCCTGCTGGTCTATTGATACGCTTAAGGCGTTATATTGTCTTACTGTTGGGAAAGATAATACCTCATGCTAGGTCAAGTGGTATTGTGGGGTGGGGAATGGGGTTGGGGTAATGCATGGTTGTTTAATGCGTAGTGTAGGGTGTACAGTCTGTACCTCTGGGGGTGTACTTTTAGTATTTGGTACGACTAACCCATCGAATGGTTTGTATTATGCTATGACAGGTATAGTTAGTGCGTAATGCTAGGCCATGCAGTGTTATGCTTAGTTGTATGGTAGAGTAGTATAGGATGAACTCTCTGTACCACCTGCGGTCTAAGGTTAGCCCTTAATACAACTATCCATCTAGCATGTTGTGCTGATTCATTGCCGGTATAACGTCACGACGTCATCGGTAAGGTCAATGGCTTCGCGAGGAAAACACTCAAGAAATTCACATCTTCCCCTCAATTCTCCCATCATATGACTACATTATTTTCCCAAAGTCAAGTAAATACATAAACTATACTTTCCATACCATACTCTATATGAAGTGGGTATTCCACTTGCCGTATTCACTTGATGAGACGTAAAACATGTCTCACATCAGGTTTCTGTCTGAAGTTCCGGCTCCTACTCCGGCTCCTAGCCCGGCTCCGACCCCTACAGGCTCCTATGGCAATTTAACACCAGCGGCTCGGACAAAAACCCCGCGTAACATGAGGCGATTCAAACGTAATGTAAGACTACTGATCAGCGAAATTCATTTTACATAAACCTATATGTGGCACGTTGAAAGGTTAACTCAGCGGTATTATTTAACCCATTGCATGTTGCTGGAGGATATATCTGCCCAGCACATGGCTCTTGTCACTAACATGAAGATCATTTTGGCACATGTAGTCATATTTCTCCCTTTAAATTGAATGGAATGTTTAATAACGATCTTTTTTTTCAAATCTAGTCATGGCTGCTTTATAGCAGCCATGACTAGATTTGATAAAAAATATCTTGAAAAAACTCTGCGGATTAAGAGTTAAGTGTGGTGAAATGGCTGTAAATGGCCGTCTGTTATGGTGGCTTTTTTTCTAATTTTTCGACGAGGCAGGTGTGAATTGGGAAAATGGAAACTTGAGGTCATTAACTCCGAGACCTATTATCCCATGAAAATAGAAAGACTATAAACCTCTCTCTCACTCGGCATGATGGATTCGACACATGCGTTCACAATTCACTATTCCTTTCCCAACATTCAGTCGTGGAATGTTTAACGCTAATCCGACGGTCATACTAGATTTAAATACGAACATGTATCGTCTAGAAAGATTTATCAGTGCATCCCGTCTCGTCATATAAGTAATCACGCACCTGCTGTTCGTAAATAAAATAAATCCAGCAAGGATGCATTCTAACATGTATCAACTAACCAAATCATATTTTTTGTTGTTGCTATTGTTGCCATTGTTTGTTTGTATTGTTGTGACTACTGTTGTAGTTGCCAATGTTGGTGTTCCGATGTTGTTGTTATTACCGTTGTTGTTGTACCCTCTTTTTTGTTGTTGCTGTTGTTGTTGGCTTTTTAAACTTCCCAACGTTGATCAATCTCCGCCATTCTACACTCTAACAAATCCTAAACATATTAGCTACGCAAAGGCAATAAAAAGCGGCCTTGCAAATCATGCTCATAGACTAAAGTTGTTCATAGGTAGAGGGTGTGTGTGGTAACTTGGTGGTCTGTAGGGATGCTCTGTTAGACAGCGACTTGGTAGTACGTGAGATAGGCAGAGTGTGGGGTGTGCTGACTTGGTGGTCTGTATGGATGCTCTGTTAGACAGTGACTTGGAAGTACGTAAGATAGGAAGAGTGTGGGGAGTGCTGACTTGGTGGTCTGTAGAGGTGCTCTGTTAAACAGTGACTTGGCAGTACGTAAGATAGGCAGAGTGTGGGGTGTGCTGACTTGGTGGTCTGTAGAGGTGCTCTGTTAAACAGTAACTTGGGAGTACGTAAGATAGGCAGAGTGTGGGGTGTGCTGACTTGGTGGTCTGTAGAGGTGCTCTGTTAGACAGTGACTTGGTAGTACGTAAGATAGGCAGAGTGTGGGGTGTGCTGAATTGGTGGTCTGTAGATTGCCCTGTTAGACAGTGACTTGGTAGCACGTAAGACAGGCAGAGTGTGGGGTGTTCTGACTTGGGGGTCTGTAGGGATGCTCTGTTAGACAGTGACTTGGTAGTACGTAAGATTGTTAGTAGTTATGTTTCGGGGCATTTAAGCGCACTTCCGGTCAATGACTGTATGGGAAAAGACATCCTCGCCGGGTATACTCCCTTACCGTAATGCAGTACATTTAGGAATTCCCGAGACTATTTGTAGACCTGTTGTGAAATTGCACGCACACGGGAATGTTCCCAGTATAGTCATTAATAACTGATGTCCGCATTGCACATAGCTTCTATATTTCTTCTTGTTCTATATGTTCTGTGTAATAAATGAGCATTTTTCGGGTCGCCACTATTTCCAGAGATAAACAACCAGTAAACATTTTGAAATAAATAAATTTTATTGCATGCCTGTTCTATGTTATCCCATCTGCATCAACACTAAACCGTGCAGAAAATGAAAACCCGTTCCGCACATATGTACTGAACAGAAATCATTGACTATTTTTTATTAAGAAACGCAATTTCACTGGTTCAAATCGTGTACCGCAATTGCAAATTGAATCACAAGCGATAGCTAAAAAATGTCTCCTCCCACTGCATGTGTAACATACGTCTGTCCAGGGTGAGATAGCGGGGAGAGACAGATGTACCCCACCCCACCCACGTGACGTTATACATTTATAACGTTATTATGACGTTATGCAGTTTCTTGCTACCAACTAATTCATATTGACGTCATCAGAATGCCGAGTGATCAAAGTTTGATGCTCTAAAACTCTTTAAACCCCAAGATGCCACCGTTCCTAATCGATTTCGTGGTATATACCTTTGGTATATACATAACTTGTGCTTGCTCTTTCCGATGGTGTCATTAGTTTTTCAAAACAACGAATACAAAATGAGTTGATTATATCAGCACGTGACCGTCGATTAACTCTGGCTAACGTAACCGCTGTATGGTGGGGGGGGGGGGGGAGAAAAATAATCCCTGATGGGTACGGGTGTGGGATGGGAAAATCTCACCCTCGGGACAAGATATTTGGTCCAGACACTCGGCTGCCTCGTGTCTGGCCCAAATATCTTGTCCCGAGGGTGAGATTTTCCCATCCCACACCCCTACCCATTAGGGATTATAATTGTCCCCCAATTTCCATTGTATTCTATATGCCAGTACGCTGCCAGTAGGCTGCCAGTAGGTAGGCACATAGAATACACTGGAACTCCGGGGGTGGGGGGAGGGTGGATAGTAATAGCTTCTTCTCGCAGATTTGGTTGGCAATAAATGATGATCTGAAGTGCTGAGTGTCCTTCCGAAACAACAAGCCTGATCATTGTTTTATGGACGTTTAGTTGTGGTGGTGAGGAAATAATTTACCGTAAAGTTGTGGAAGAGAGAACAGGATTCACACAATCAAAGATAATTAATTAATGCTATTAACTGAAATTAAATAAACAACATTCCCCAATTGCAACTGGCGTAAATCATTGTTTTCCTACTAATTTTACTTTTTGGCGTGTTCAGACTGATATTGAACACAGTTCATTAATGTGACAAGGGAGATACCATCAGTTTTCGGGGGTGGGGTGAAATGTGTCCCCATTCCAGGAATTGTGAAAAGGGTGATTCAGTGGTTACGGCATTCAAACCGAAGGGTTAACGTTTAGATCTCTGCCTCGGACATTTACGTTGCGTCTTTGAGCAGGGCACTAATTCCGATTGTCTACTTGGAAGCACGATGGCGATGTACTGATGTGAACTGCAAGTCGATGTGTGCTTGCCTTCAACCAATGCTACCTTGATTGAGAGGACTTGGTACTTTGAGTAGTCTAAGAGATGTTCGTCGTTACTCACTGGTTCTCTCCGAGTACTCCGGGTCCCTCCACCCGCGAAGTTGCCCGACACGAGGTGACTCTGGCTGACGACGGTGTGTCATTAAAATCACAACAATAAAAAATAATGAGAATCAATTTCGATTCCCTCGAACTCCTCTGCAAGAATCAGTTTTCTGTTACAAAATAATTTAGATTATTTTTTCCAGTGTTTAACCCTTTATCTAACGAATCGGCGGGATTCACTCTCGTAATTTACAAATTAAGCACGTGAAAAAAATATATTTTTCAAAAAATTTCTACAAACGCATATCATGTGACCCCCTCATTGGAACGAGCTCGTCGAGCTCGTTCCAATGAAGGGTCACATGATATGAGTTTGTTGAAATGTTTTGAAAAAAAGCAAAACAATCAAGTTTGATATCGTTTGTGTTAGGTAAAGGGTTAACCTTTAAGGGTATAGTACCAACATTTGGTGTGTGTGTTGTCTAACAGCACATGCTCCAACACATATAGGCTTTTGGTGGTCGCTGTGATGGACGATACGTGTACACTACCATGGCTGTGGTTAATACTGAAGGCTCGCTGTATACACAGATAAGACTTCGCTGGACACCACTGCTTAGTCCAACTGTTACCTTATTATGGTAGCGGTGGGGCGGGGGAGGGGGGGGGGGGTGGGGAAAGATATTCTCGATTACTTCCCAGACCCCTCCGGAATCTATGACGAGAAGCGGGTGAACATTTTGTGAGAATCAAAGTCGATTTTCATTGCTTGCCTTACGAGAGTCATTTACGATAATCATGACGTCACAAGAAGAGAAATCATCACGTGCTTTGATCTCACACTTGCAAGAGTGAATAATAATGACGTCCACGAAATATCCTCGTTCGGATAAACATACAAGATGCCGGTGTGTGTTTACGGATAAACATACAAGATGCTGGCGTGTGTTTACGGATAAACATACAAGATGCCAGCGTGTGTTTACAGATAAACATACAAGATGCCGGCGTGTGTTTACAGATAAACATACAAGATGCTGGCATGTGTTTACAGATAAACATACAAGATGCCGGTGTGTGTTTATGGATAAACATACAAGATGCCAGCATGTGTTTACGGATAAACATACAAGATGCCGGCGTGTGTTTACAGATAAACATACAAGATGCTGGCATGTGTTTACAGATAAACATACAAGATGCCGGTGTGTGTTTATGGATAAACATACAAGATACCGGAGTGTGTTTATGGATAAACATACAAGATGCCGGCATGTGTTTACGGATAAACATACAAGATGCCAGCAGGTGTTTATGGATAAATATACAAGATGCCGGTGTGTGTTTATGGATAAACATACAAGATGCCGGTGTGTGTTTATGGATAAAACATACAAGATGTCGGCATGTGTTTATGGATAAACATACAAGATGCCGGTGTGTGTTTATGGATAAACATACAAGATGCCGGCGTGTGTTTACAGATAAACATACAAGATGCTGGCATGCGTTTACAGATAAACATACAAGATGCCGGTGTGTGTTTACGGATAAACATACAAGATGCCAGCATGTGTTTACGGATAAACATACAAGATGCCGGCGTGTGTTTACAGATAAACATACAAGATGCTGGCATGTGTTTACAGATAAACATACAAGATGCTGGCATGTGTTTACAGATAAACATACGAGATGCCAGTGTGTGTTTACGAATAAACATACAAGATGCTGTCGTGTGTTTATGGATAAACATACAAGATGCCAGAGTGTGTTTACGGATAAACATACAAGATGCCAGCATGTGTTTATGGATAAATATACAAGATGCCGGTGTGTGTTTACGGATAAACATACAAGATGCCGGTGTGTGTTTACGGATAAAACATACAAGATGTTGGCATGTGTTTATGGATAAACATACAAGATGCCGGTGTGTGTTTATGGATAAACATAGAAGATGCTGGTGTGTGTTTACGGATAAACATACAAGAAGGATGTCGGTGTGTGTTTACGGATAAACATACAAGATGCCGGCGTGTGTTTATGGATAAACATACAAAGATGCCGGTGTGTGTTTACGGATAAGCATACAAGATGCAGGTGTGTGTTTACGGATAAACATACAAGATGCCGGTGTGTGTTTATGGATAAACATACAAGATGCCGGTGTGTGTTTACGGATAAACATACAAGATGCCAGCATGTGTTTACGGATAAACATACAAGATGCCGGCGTGTGTTTATGGATAAATATACAAGATGCCGGTGTGTGTTTACGCTAATACAATGGAGTATTTTTTCTCGTTGTCATATTATCGCTAGTTTAATGGTTGACCATATTAAATGAGGAGAGGGGGTCTGTTTTATCAATTTTGTGAGAACGGAGTGTGTATTGTTTGAGTTCTCACATAAAATGTATCTGTTACTTCAAAGACCTCGAAAAGAAAAGAATGGGTTTGATTTTGTTTACCCGCTTTTGTGAAGACTTGTCACTGACAAAGAATCAGACAAACAACTAGTCCTCACAAAAGCGAGAAAACAAGATTGAGGCTGCATTTGTCGATGGCGTGTGCCCCAGAGAGAACAGTGTGTGCGGATGTTCCCAAAAGCTGTTTTTCCTCAATTTGAACCCTGTTAATGCTCTTCTCCATCTTCAAATCAGCTGTGTGGTGGTGGTGGTGGTGATGGTGGTGGGGAGGGGGGGGGGGGGGGTTGCGGCAGTTTTACCAAATTTTTGAGAAGGGAAATAATATTGTTTAGATTTTCACATAAAGATCACGTGTTTTCTTTCAAGACCTTGCAGCAAAAGTAAAGGGTAGTGGATTGCTTGCCTGCTTTTATGAAGACGCGTTTGTCATCGACCAACAACCAGAAAAATAAGTTCCTTTAAAAATGATAAATTAAGTTCGACTCTGTATGCTTCGATGGCGTGTGTTTGGGTGTCAGCGTTTGGGGACTGGAGGGCGGATATGTCCCTTAAAGCTAATTTTTAATTTGAATAAACGCGTGGTGATGAAGGTAGGGATTAGCCGACGTTTTAGTCCCTCCATTTTAAAAGTGACATACTTGAAACCTATTACTGCCCCTCTACTCCTTCAGTTCCGCTACGTCACAACTCAATCCAGCTTCGCCACGCTATGGCCTTAGATGCTAGTAAGTAAAAAATAACTCAATACCCGACGAACCCAAAGCCAAGGGCGCCCGAAGCACTTCAGGGCGGGGGGTGGGGGGTAGGGGTCATATCCCGGGAAAAGACCATTTACTTGCACTAGCCGTAGGCCTCGAGTTTTATCCTTCCGCGATGATACAAGTACCATATCGATCAACCCATTCACATGCGTGTGTCGTTCTGTGTTTATTACACGCCTTCACGTCTATAAAAAAAAACAATTATTAGAATGACACGCACAATTTATTGACAACTATCAACAAAAACAACACATTTCATCGCCAAACACATTTGCGAGGCAAATCCGTGTTGATATTTCATACCCTGAGTTCCAATGTATTCTATGTGCCTACTGGCAGCCTACTGGCGTACCTACTGGCAGCCTACTGGCACATAGAACACATTGGAAATCAGCGCACAAATTTTAACTATAACTAGCGATTGAAACTGTAATTGCGTTTCACGATTTGGAGAAAATTACAGTGAAATTTCGCTTCTTCATAAAAAAAAAGTCCGTCAACGAGTTCTGTTCCGCACATATGTGCGGAACAGATTTTCAATTGTCTCATGGTTTAATATTACCGCAGATGGGGATTACAAAGAACATGTATGTAATAAATACAGTACGTGGCGAGTGGATTGTAACTAAATCACCCGCGGAGTGGGGTTATCACCCAAGCTATAACTTTCGAATTTTGTACATATCGACAAAAAACACAAGCAATGTTTCAGCCAATGGACCTCCGGGTTTAACCCGGAGGTCCATTGGCTGAAACTTTGCTTGTACTGGTTATGCTTTGCAATACATTTGCAATTATTGCTTGGGTGGAATCTCCACTCTGCGGGTGATTTAGTGATAATACACTCTCCACGTACTGTGTATACATAACACAATAATTCGAATTGTACAATTTTGGCTGTCGACCTGTTGTCTCCCGGAAAAAAATATATCTCAACATTGGAATGAGACTGCCAAACATCCATTAATCTACCGTGTTACTGGTGGCCCAGTGCAACTCTCTTTACTGACATCCCCAAATCCTTGCAGCATGGGAAGTTGATGACAAAAGCATTATTTGTTTATTATTTACCTAGCTCCACCCCGTTTCCCCCTCACTGACTTCTGCCCATTAGATTTGTTCATTGAACTTAGTCGATCAATCTATTTATTTATGCATTGGTGTTTAAGGTTACATACTTATGCACAATGGTTAATCGTGGCCGTGTCAGTTTTACGGGTGGGGGGAAGCCGTAGTACCCGGAGAGAACCATCGAGCAACGACGAGCAGCTGTCAGCTTTCCAACATCGTAACTCTGCACCGCGGCACAGACAGGGTTAGATTGGTTGAAGACATGCGCACCTTCGACGTTCAGTACGCCTTAGTATACAGCGTCATCGTGCTCCCATGTAAGCAATCGGGGTTAAGTGCCTTGTCCAAGGACACAACGCGGGAGCGCGAATCAGTCGATGAAATGGTCACCCATCCAACTTCTAACCGCGCTCGAAGTTGCTTTACGTCGGTGAGCTGGCGAGAACCTGTTACTGCGACGCCCACCGCGCCCCCAGTCGATCAATCTTACACTTTCACTCCATTTATTTTTTGTGTGCCTGTAGGTAGGTCTGTGAGAAACCTAATCAATGAATACTTTTCTCGAACATTAAAATTCCATTTTGCAAGATGGAAAACATCAAACAACACGTCAAAATATATATAGATATGTTCAAAAAGGGATGCTTACTTGATTATTCTAATGATATAATAGTTATGAATATAATTACCCGGATGATAGCCGTCAAAATAAGAACCACACGTGGAGGTCGGATTGCAATGAGTACAAAACACGTGCATTAATTACTTTACTTTAACGTCTTAATCACTGATTACCCAGAATCGCACTCTGTGAACAAAATAGCCTAACATTAAATATATGGAAACAGTACTGGTAATCCAGTTACTGTTACATATGTGAATTGTGTCATGCCTGGGTGAGATACGTGAATTGCGCCATGTGTATGTGAGATATGGGAGCTGCTCCATGTTTCAGTGGGATACGTAAGTTGAAAGAGTTGAACTGCGTCATGTTCATCTGAGATTATTCTTACACATGTTGGGTGAAGATGTGAGATGGGAAAATCGTACCCGAGTGCAAGATATTTGGGCCAGACACGAGGCTTGCGGAGTGTCTCGGCCAAATATCTTGTCGCGAGGGTGAGATTTCCTCATCTCACACACTCAGTCATCACGGATAATTTTTCTCCCCACCAAAGCACTCTGACATCGTGAAAAGTAATTCAGGGGTACGTGCAGCTTTTTCGAACAATTGAGTTGTCCATTTCTGAAAAAAATGATTTGTTTATCGGAAAGAGCTCACAAACGTTCTGTATATTCCACAGGTATATACCATGAAATTAAATTCCAACGTTGATAAGTCAGGGGTTACAGATTTGTAGCGAAATGGACATTGACATTCACACAAAAATTCGTATAAAAGAGTCAAGTGTCCTTTGTTTTTGAGGTCTGTGTTTTTATTTCTATTTTCTTCGACAAACGTAAGTCTGCTAATATTTCCGAAATGTGTCACAGTTTTGTTTGTTCACAGAAGAATGTGCGATGATCAGTTTTTGGGAGGGGAGGTAAATCTTTCAGTTTCTGTGTTTAATGCAGGGTAAATTAATCCTTTGAACTCTAATGGTATCTTCCATGACAGTTCAATGGCAGCAATTAGAAGAGTCCATATTCATTATTTGGGGTAGACCAATTAGTATTTTCAACGTGCAGCCTTGGGCTGCACGTTAAAAATATTGATTGGTCCACCCCACATTATTTACTGAACAGCCATCCAAAATAATGACGCTAAGACGTATCATGTTCCAGCGGCCACTATGGTTCAAGAGGTTAATGTAATCCGTGTAAGGTACATTGGGTCACATTTAACTATCAAAGTACATAAACGTATTTTGCAATAGTATTAGCTCTCATGCCACCTGTCAAATTTTCTAAAGTATTTAACGCTGTTATATCCCAGGACTAGTCTTGCCCTCAACAGTTCATCGCCTATGTTCAAATACTATTGTCTGAAATATTTCCGTTAATCGAGAAGAGCCCTTAAAAATAGTGCATCGCCTATGTGTAGATTCGAGAGTCCGGAATAGTTAGTTGGTCAGAAAAGCAAATCGTATGTTTGATTTTCGGCCTAACATAACTATTCCACCCGATTGAAACTGAAAAAAAAAATTATTTGAACCAGCACAAGAAATATTTCTCAATAGAGTTGTCATGTGACTGAATATATAACAAGTTTACCAACATCATTAGTCATGTTTGTTTACTAATAAATTACGGATGGAGACTCATCACAGCTGTAGTTTTATACCTGCGCCGTAAAGTTCCAGAAACTGCATCAAAATCTTGGTGTTAGCAAGGTACATTAAATGCTTATTGAATTAGATATGGATAATGGAAGCACGAAAGAATACCTGTGTATCTCTGTGAGTAGAGGGATACTACATTACATCCACGATGGTCTGTATGTAAACTCCATAGAACGTTGGTAAAGAAATAGCCAAAACACAACTCTACTCCACATCTTCAACTCGGCGCAAGTTTTAAGTGAAACAGACGGGACTCTTCTCGTCACAGGGTTACAGTGAAATTGACAATGTCCTGTGGTTAAGGAGAAAGCGGTGAAACTCGCTCCTGGGTTAAAGTGAAAATGACTAAATTCGTCCCAGGTTGCAGTCAAATTCACGGAACTAGCCCATGGTAAAGTGAAATTGGAGAAACTCGTCCCCAGTTTAAACTCGTCCATTGGTTATAGTGAAATTGGCAAACCCATCTAGTCCCCCATGTTATAGAGGAAATCACAAAACTCGCCCCCGTGTTATATTTACAAAACTTCTCTATAGGTTATAGTGAAATTGATCAAACCAGTCTAGCCAACAGTAAAATTGGTGTAACCTGTCTGTGAAATGGAAAACTCGCGACAAGGTCGTAGTGAAAAGCAATGCTCGTCTCTTAGTTACAGTGAAAGGGACAAAACTCCTACCCGGTATAAAACTCGTCCGCTGGTTATAAAGAAACGGACGAACTCGTTTACATTTTATAGTGGAATTCACAAAGCTCGTCTCCATGTTATAGCGGAAATGGCGAAACTCGTCTCCGGGCTATAGTGTCATAGTCGCCCCAGATTAAAGTGAAATTGACAAATTCGATCCCAGGTTACCGTGAAATTGACCAAACCTGTCCCTAGGTTATAGTGAAATTGTCCACACCTGACCCGGGGTTATAGTGAAATTGAACAAACCTGACCCTAGGTTATAGTGAAATTTACCAAACCTGAACCCAGGTTATAGTGAAAATGACCAAATCTGACCCCAGGTTATAGTGAAATTGTCCAAATCTTACCCCAAGTTATAGTGAAATTGACCAAATCTGACCCAATGTTATAGTGAAATTGAACGTACCTGACCCCAGGTTATCGTGAAATTGACGAAATCTGACCTCGGTTATAGTGAAATTGACTAAATCTGACCGCCAATTATAGTGACATTGACCAAACATGACCAAGGTTATAGTGAAAATGACCAAACCTGCCCCCAGGTTATAGTAAAAATGACCAAATCTGACCCCCGGTTATAGTGACGTTGACCAAACCTGACTCCAGGTTATAGTGAAATTGACTAAATCTGACCCCAGGTTATAGTAGAATTTATTAAATCTGCCCCCAGGTTATAGTGAAATTGACTAAATCTGCCCCCAGGTTATAGTGAAATTGACCAAATCTGACCCCAGGTTATAGTGCAATTGATCAAATCTGACCCCAGGTTATAGTGAATTTGACGAGGATCCAACAGTTTTCTTTTTCTCGATTATATCTATAAATAGAACATAAATAATTTTGACTGCTAGTAACTACTCCATAAACTAACGGCGGTGGAATTCGAACTCTGCAAGCACTGACACTTCTCTAATGGAAAGCACCCGGAATAGAATATACACCGAGTTATGTATGTCACTATAGACAAAGAATTGACAGGATATAGGTATTTATAAACACAGGGTCATTACCTACACTAGGAGTCGGAATTATTTCAGAAATGTAACAATTGTGCTATTTTGAACCAGCTGTCAAGAAATTGGCATCGGTACGCAATAAAGATCAGAAGTGTATATTTTCGAGGGGTATCAGAGGCTCTGTATTCATAACTAACACAACGTCCAACCAGTGGCGTAGCCATGAATGGGCTGGAGGGGGGGGGGGGGGTTGCGGGGGGGGGGGGCACATGTCTCCCTCTCCCCCAATTTCAGTCATCCCCAGGCGATGTGGCCTATCTATTAATGCCCTTTACAACTTATGGATACAAACAGACTCGGAGTCAAGGAAATTGCGTTTTTTGTCTCAAATTTCAAAATGTTTCCCGGGAGAGGCCCTACTCCATCCAGTAAGAGGTGGTGGTGTTCCCCTCTTGAGCTCGCCCCTATCTCACTAATATGCAGCTGGGATGATGCTGTGCATCCTATTATATATGTTCCATAGCAGTTCATCGATTTGAACGTAGCAGCTACCCCCTACATAAGGGGGTAGCTGCTACGTTCAGATTGCTGAACTAGCCCCCATAGATATTACTCCCCCCCCCCCCCCACCGCCCCCCGCACCTAATTTTTATATCCTTGCTACGCGCCTGCGTCCATAACAATAGTAAAATACAAGATCTGTTTGATTGTAACAGCGCATGGGTAGGACTGTGGCGAGGACAGAAACTATAATGTTTTTTGCGTCTGTGCTTGCAAGGGTGAGTATGTGCGCCGCTAATCGGGTTCAGCGAGGTGTGACCTTGTTAGGAATCTTTGAAACGAATTTTCGTTACACTGATGCAAACAGAGTTGACATATATTTTACGGGAAGACAGCCTATTAGGCTGTACCATACTAGTTTATGTTCTTGTAGTTTGTAATGTTATGTTGTTGTTAATGTACTAGTATACTGTTGAATAAAGATATATCTATATATCTTCCTTAGACGACAAGTTTTGAAACTTTGAACTTGTGTCACACACATATATATAATATATATATATAGTCCACCATACAAACTGAGATCTCCACCTCTTGTTCGTGGTGTTCGGAGACTTGCGTGACCAATTTGGAATACCGGTATAGTATGTTTTGAGTATATAAAAGGCTGCGTAAAGCCAACCATAAGCACATTTTATTCATTCACTTATACATTTTTAATGAAGACTTTTTTTTTAAACTACTATCACGACTGACTATTAATTCTACAACATCATTAAAGCATGTCTTCTTCAAAAGCATGCCTTGATGATGTACGTGGAATACTGGTCGGTCGGTACTTGACCTGTTACAGTTGTGATAAATTAGGCTTACCCCTCCACGCCCTCTTCCTCCAGTGCCATATTAACACATAGCCTGGCTCCTAGGCTTTTAGGTACTACTTCGGGACGGGGCCCCATCCGTCACTGCAATCTTTCACCCCCGCTACAGCGGACAGCCTGACTCTGGTACCGTAGGTACTATGCGGAAGTACAGAGCCGTATATCCATTTTGTGGGTCTCCTGAAGAATTCTACCCACAACTTGACACATGATTTAAAAAAACATGTAAAAAATGTACTGTATATAAATATATATATAGTATACTTATGAGAGTATATATATGGATAAATGCATATGTACATGTATCGCTACGGCGCAGAGTGCAAAGTGCCTTTAATCATTGGAGCCCTAGGTAACAGTGCCACAGCAAAAAGTAAAATTTGCGGGCCCCTGTCCCCGCGGGCCCCTTGGGCCTAGTCAGCCTTATGAATAATGCGGCCTTGACTTCCCCACATCCAGGCTACTTGGCGACGCCCCTGACAGTCTGTATAGGGCACCAATAAAATCAATGGGAATTGATATTTAACTCAATTGCATATGCATATTTTTTATTTCTACATTCGTCGCTTGTTCACCTGCACGTGCGGATGTGATAGTGAAGTTAAACTACGCGCACGGCACTTTTGACTGTTGTTATATCACAAGTGGACATATTGCTACGGTACAAGCTGAAATGAGTTGTAGCACTAGAAAAAAACTGATGTCACTATCCGTTATTGATGGTTCCAGCATGTGGCATCATTTCATGGTTTCACGAGTGGCAAAATAATAAGAATATATATTTAAGGAGAATGTTCTTTCGGTTATCCTGCAACTTACTTCAGTTGATACTGCACACACTTACTTGCTAAACGCAACATGCAAATGAACCGTTTTGTGAGTACAACCTTGTGCGATGGTTATAGGATGAAGCTTAGTTTGTTAATCTTGTTTTGCGCTTGGACAGATTCAGAGTCCAAGAAATTTAATCATGGAGTAGTCCCCAACCCTTTGAACACTGGTGGTATCTTCCATGTCAGTTCCATGGTAGCAATAGGAAGAGTCCATATTTATTATTTGGGAGTATACCAAATAATATTTTCAACGTGCAGCCTTAGGGCTGCACGTTGAAAATATTGATTGGTCTGCACCACACATTTACCTTGCAGTAATCGCCCTCAATGGCATTATGACGTATCTTGTGACCCGTCGGGGAAAACAGCCTCTGGAGTCCAAAGGGTTAAGCAACGCGACTTCCATAACCCACCTGTGTTATTCACAAAAATACTTTTTGAAGTTTTGTCTCAAAACCTAGCTTCTAGTCCCTTATCAGAACAATCTCGTTGAGTGTAAAGAGGAAGTGTTGTGTTTTCTAACACCATAAATATTCAGACCCACAGAGGGTAGATGTCAAAAATAAAAAGACAAAAAGAGATTAAGAAATAAAAAAAAATCAAATTCGATAACATTGCTCCTTTTTGGAGCGCCTTTGTGAAAAATAAATCTCAAATATTGGTTGCGAGGCGGTGTACATGGGAACATGCAAAATATGAGAATTGTTTTTTTATGTACAAAATTCATGTACCCCGTGTCCAATCAAAATTTGAAATTTGTTTTTCTCTTTATTTACAAATCGATGTATTCCGCTTCATAACCAATATTTGAGAAAGTTTTTTTCTTTTATTAATAAATCGATGTAATCCGCCTCACAGCCAAAATTTGAGAATGTTTTTTCTTTTATTTATAAATCGATTGTATTCCGAATCACAGCCAAAATTTGAGAATGTTTTTTCTTTTATTTATAAATCGATTATATTCCGAATCACAGCCAAAATTTGAGAATGTTTTTTCTTTTATTTATAAATCGATTGTATTCCGAATCACAGCCAAAATTTGAGAATGTTTTTTTCTTTTATTTATAAATCGATTGTATTCCGAATCACAGCCAAAATTTGAGAATGTTTTTTCTTTTATTTATAAATCGATTGTATTCCGAATCACAGCCAAAATTTGAGAATGTTTTTTTCTTTTATTTATAAATCGATTGTATTCCGAATCACAGCCAAAATTTGAGAATGTTTTTTTCTTTTATTTATAAATCGATTGTATTCCGAATCACAGCCAAAATTTGAGAATGTTTTTTTCTTTTATTTATAAATCGATTGTATTCCGAATCACAGCCAAAATTTGAGAATGTTTTTTTCTTTTATTTATAAATCGATTGTATTCCGAATCACAGCCAAAATTTGAGAATGTTTTTTCTTTTATTTATAAATCGATTGTATTCCGAATCACAGCCAAAATTTGAGAATGTTTTTTTTCTTTTATTAATAAATCGATGTAGTCCGCCTCACAACCAAAATTTGAGAATTTGCTTTCTTCTGCGGTGGTCCAAAAGAAGCACTTTTATCAATTTTGATTCTTTGTTTTTTTTTTATTTCTGTATTTTCCATCTGTACATGAGGATGGAATTAAACTACGCCATTTATAACTCGATGTACTCCGTCTTACAATCAACATTTGTGATTATTTTCATAGGAGTTCCAAAAGGAGAATTTTTATCGATTTTGTTAGTTATCATTTTAATCTACTTTACCTTTTAACCCTTTACCCAACGTAACGGACAAAACCGGATGGAGAGTGTGATGCCGGTAATACAGTGCATCAGTGGTGGCGCCAAGGGGGGAGGGGGTGGGGTGGGGGGGGGGTTAGTTCCCCCCGTCGGAGAGGTCCACCACCACCCACCCACCCACCCCCGCCCCGCCCCACCCAACCCCCACCCCCTCGGAGATTTTTAGTCAATCCGTCGGAGAGTCTCGTAAACCCGACTTCACGAGAAATTTCCGACAATCGAATGTAGATATCTCGTCTTGTCTGTCTCGAACTCGTGCAGCACTGGAACTTTGATATGGAATAGCGAGTCTCACGAAATTCCTTTATGTCGTTCGTCAAACTGGCTTTATAGATGAAATATTTCCCGACCTTATTATAATATGTTTACTTTAACCCTTTACCTAACGTAACGGCCAAAACCGGCCAGCGCTATTCTCAAAAATCGCCAATTAATTTTCATTATTTTTTTCATTTTTTGTCTCAAAAACATAGGTTATGACCCCTCGTTGGAACGAGCTCGTCGGGCTCGTTCCAACGAGGGGTCATAAGCTATGTTTTTGAGACAAAAAATGAAAAAAATTAGTTATTCAAGAATTATTTTTGCAAGTGTCGTCTGCTTTTCAGGTTAGGTAAAGGGTTAATATTTTCTTTGAATAGAGTGAATGGACTGCAACTGTGAGTGACACAAATTCTGACAGACAAAAATAACCCATTCCAAACACAATATTGGGTGGAGACATTGCCCAGTCCATTCGCCCCAGTGTCCTCATATCTGCAACACTCCTCAGTAGTATGTGATGTGGTTTTCAGCCCACATTGGCAAGACCCCGGACAGGACCACGAAAGTGACGTCATGTCACGTGAACCAGTTGCGTCATGTTGTGCTGTTGCGGTAACTCGCGTCAGCGGCCATCTTGTGACGCCATTACCATAGTAATATGTGGTGTTAGTGCGCATGCGCAGCGCGTGTTGTTATGGTGATACTATTCTCCGTCGGCTATTTTGTATACACGAGGCCGCCATATTGGTTTCTATGGTAGCACGTAGTTGCTTTTTAAGACTTACAACAAGATATGGGTATGCTCGGACGGTGTCTTCCGTTGTACAAGAGTAATTTCCCGATTCGTAGAAATACCACAAACAACCCATCAATCTCTCGAAATCGCCAAAAACAACTTTTATCATCCTAACAACACGCGCTGCGCATGCGCACTAACACCACGTATCACTACTGCAATGATGTCACAAGATGACCGCTCACTTCCGGGGTCCTGTACATTACGTGCTTCTCCCCTCCCCTGTATTAACAAAGTAGGCTGCACATCGCACGGCGGTAAGTAATAATAACACTTTGTCCAGCCGCTGATTTGTCGCGGTTCTCGGACGAGAAGGCAATGGTTACCCCTGTACTCCCAACTGCCTCCCTATTCCCACGCTTCTCCTCTCCTCCCAACACTCGGAGACGAACTGCTTGATGATATCCCTTGTCCCATTCTTCCCAATCTCTCCGATTAGCATATTAACCCTCTCCTTTGAGTCTCCCCTTAGCCACATGTCCTTCATTCCCCCATCTCACTTCCCCATTATACTCCCAGTGAATCTCATTCTTCTAGACTGATACTTTGGGCAATCTAGAAGAAAGTGTTCCAGGGTCCCCACCATGTCCAAGTTACACATCTGGCACTCTCTTTCACCGTCTTTCCCAATTTTTCCCCTTCAGCTCCCGGGATCGCGACCTCAACTTGAACAACAATGACCCTCCAAAGGTGCCATCAAGGTACTCTTCAAAACCTGGCTTCTCTTTATCACGCAGGCCACCCAGAGATCTCTTTGATTTGACCCCCTCTCGCCAATTACGGCTACAATCCTCCATGACCCTTTCTCTGACGATTTTTTTACCCTGGTTTGCCCCAACGTCCAGGTCCGAGATCTCCAATGAGTAGTTCTCTACTAGCTCCCTCACTTGGACCATCCACCCCGTTTTGATATTTGAGTTGAAAATTCTCAGGAACATTACTTTACACCATCGGCTGTCGGGGAGATTTACCAAATAATTAAGATAACCGAGCTTCAACAGGTCTATCCTGTCCTTGATCCTCATCCACCCAAGCTCACCCCTGATTGCTTCTAGCGCTGCGGCATTACTCGACCCCGTTATCCATCGGCCTGCATCGTTCTGCAGGATTTCCAAGCTCTTTACGGCCGTCTGGTTTAGGGGTACCACTTCCGTACCGTATGTTATACTTGGCAGCCCCACCATTTCCCAAATGGTTTTCCCCACGAAAACCTTATTGAAACTGTTTCTTCCTATAAGTTTCATTTGGTTAAGGATTCGCTTCCCCTTCAGAATCAATTTATTTGTGTGGTTCCGGTAAATGCCTCTTCCTGTAATGTAAATATTTACTCCCAAATACTCGTAATCACATGTCTCTCCCACACTGAGAAGTTTGCTGCTCCCTTCCGGAATGGAGAACTCACCCACTCTCCACCTTCGAGTTGGGTCCACTTTGCGGCCCACAGGTATAACTTTGCTCTTGCTTTCATTAAGTTCGAGTCTCCATTTGCTCCCATATTTCCCAACAATTCCCAGCATTTTCGTTAGCCCCTCTTCGCTTTCTGACACTAGAACCATATCGTCTGCAAAAAATAGCCCTGGGATCTTCAAGTCCCGAACTGCTACCCCTTCCTCGCTACGCAGGAGTTCATCTCCTAAACCTTTGATGTACAATGCAAACAGGATTGGCGAAAGGATACACCCCTGTTTTAGGCCTATCTCCATAGGCACACGTTTCGTTGTAATGTTTCCCAGGCTAAGTTCACTCTGTACATCTTTATATAATGCTTTCATAATTCCAACAAACTCGCCTCCTAAGCCCATAGCCTCCAGTTTGCGCCACATACCTTCCCTCCATACTCTATCGTATGCCTTTTTGATATCCAAAAAGGCCATAAACATCTTTTTCTTTTTTGCTTTCGCGGATTCTATCATTTGGGATAGTGTGAAAAGATGGTCAGTAACTCTCCTTCCCTTCCTGAAGCCATTCTGGATTTCTCCCAAAAAACCCTTCTCCTCAATCACCTCCTCTAGTCTCCCATACAGGACTTTACAGAAAACCCTTCCAATGTTGCTACTAACAGAGATCCCTCGATAGTTATCCAAAACGTCTTTTTCCCCCTTTTTGTGAATAAATGTCACTTTACTTTCTCTCCACTCCTTTGGGACCTCTTGATTTGCTATGGCTAGATTGAATAGGCCAGTTAGGCTTTCCACGAGTTCCTCTCCCCCTTTTTGATAAACTCGTTAGGAATTTCATCCACTCTTCCCGCTTTTCCATCCCTTAATTTTGATATCACCTTTCGCACCTCCTCCGTTTGAATTTCGCTGCACATGAAGCTCGATAGGTTTTCCTCGACCTGATTCGGACACTCTGGTGGGCTCCCCATGCCCCATCGCTTATCGTTTACCTTTTCCCAGAGCTTGACTAGTTCTGATGCGACTTGATCTTGCTCGTCTGTAACTCTGCCATCTACTTTAATACTCTGTGGGTTACTTCCTTTGTTACGTTTATTCACCCATTTCCAAAATACGTTCGAACTCGACCCCCCTGTCGTTCTTATCGTCTTAATAAGACTGCTATTTCGTACTCTCCGATTATCGTCTTTAATCTTATTTACTTTATTTCGTACTTGGTGGTATTCTTCCTTAGCAACTGTGGCCTCATTGCTTTCCGCCCCCTTAAGTCTTCTACTTCTCCTGTATGCAGCACATTTAGCTTTTCTTCCCTTTATGGCCCTTTTCAGTTCTTCGTTCACTCTGTACCCAAGTTCCCGTGTTGGCACCCTGACCTTTCCTACACTTTCCTTTCCTGCCTCCACCAGGCTCGCAACTATGACGTCGGCCATCTTTTGGACACTGCCCCTCTTGGGTACGGTTGCAGGCTTTGGTTTCAGTTTTTCATTGAACTTCGCCCAGTCAGCATCTTTTTTGAGTTCCAAAATCTCCTTAGAGCTTCCTTTGCTTTTTACTAGAGTTTTGGCTCTGATCGTCACTGTAATCAAGTTGTAATCACTATCCACCTCCATTTTACCCTCATCATCCACTTCTACCCCTATCACCTCCCTCCATAAATTAATATCTGTGAGGATGTAGTCGATTATTGATTGTCTGTCGTTCCTCTCTCAGGTCCATTTCCCCTTACACCTCGCGTCCCTGTTCAGAATCTTCAGACCGAGCTCGTTTGTGAAGTTCAACAGCTTCCTTCCATTCCTGTTGACTTTATTATCCCCACCCTCTATGCCTTCTTCATCATTACCTATGTGGCCATTAAAGTCACCCATCAGAATTATACCGAGCCCCTTGTTTTGTAGTTCGGTGATATTGGACCTTAGTGTTGAGTATATCGAATCATTCTATTCGGGTTTGCTTCCCTCCACCGCACAATACACAACCCGAAGGGCAATACTTTTGCTTTTCAGACTGATCCTTACCCATCCAATTTCTTTCGATATCTCAGCCGGGGTGTTGATGTTTTCCAGGTCTGTGATCAGCGATGGTTTTAAATCCTCTTTAATGTACATGCCTACCCCTTCCCCTTTTTTCTGGCCTTCCGTTCGCCCTACACCTATCCATACATACCCCCTTACTTGGTCTACCCGTTCCTCGTGTCTTACTCACGTTTCGCTTAAGCCCATGACGTCAAACTCCTCTGCCTCAATCAATGTAGCAATTTCACTTACTTTCCGGTGGAGACCCTGGATGTTGCTATAACCCACTTTCAGGGTGTCAAGGTTCATTAAGTAAGTAATAGTTACTAACTGAGGTGGAGTTATTCATGAATTTGAACAACCTGCTAATGTACGGTATGTGACGCCGAAGCGGTGAGGTGGTCCAGAACTTGTTCAACTTGTTGGCAGGTTGTTCAAATTCATGAATACCGACAGCGAGGTTAGTAACTTACTTACACGCCAATTCGCAGAACGCAAGGACCCCGGTGTGGCAAGTGAGTACAGGTGTTCAAGTGACATCACTTGACACTAGTCTATTGTTCTATCGGGTATTTAACGTCTGTTACCAACCCGGAGAAGGTAAAGGAATTGGTGTGCAATTAGAATATTTACTCCCTAACAAGCCAGGACAGACGAAAGAAAATATTTGGCCCACACACCCGTCGCACAACAGTTGCATCTGCAGAACGCATCCGCCTGGTTGGAATTCAAAACAACATGTCCTTAAGGATGCTATCGAAGGGGGTTTTCTGTGTGTTTATCTGCTCCATTACCAGTTATTATCGGTTTATCGCGTCATCCCCGAGGTAAATCTTATCGCTATTTATCAAGATTTGTCACGGTAGAGTGACTATATCAACAGATACCATGCTATCTGTCCAGATCTATTTTCAGGTAAAAACTAATCTCATAACTTCTTTCTGTTTCATTTATATAAACAGTGCATTTAGAATATTAACACAGGCTGCTTTACCCTTTGAAACCGTGAGCCCGATTTTCCGGCCCAGGAACATGATACGTCAAACTTTCATTTAAGAATTGCTGCTAAGTTAGTGTGTGGGGTAGACCAATCAATATTTCCAGCCTCAAGGCTGCACGTTGAAAATATGAATTGGCCTACCCACAAATAATGAAACCTTCCACTCGCTGCCATTGAACTGACATGGGAGTTACCACCAGGGTACAACGAATTGAACAGAACAAAAAACAACCTTGTCATAACGATAGTATGAACTGACAAACCGATATAAGTGATAATAGGGCGTGGATTAGATTGTTTTCCTCCAACGAGTGGGATTTTTTTAACATTACCCCAAAATCGAAATACTCGAAGAATGAACAACTGGCGATGTTTTCCGATCTGTTAAAGGTATACATGTTGGCTTCTGTGTATCCGCTCGAAAAGTTATGTCCGAAAAGTCATGACACGCATTCCATTATACCACGATACATTTCAGAAGCTATCCATCATACCATGTATATTACATACCTTTAGATAATGTTTCAAAAAACTATCCCATCATGCATCATGGTATATTTCTTTGTTTGATTGTTGGTGTTTAACTACAGTCAGGGTCATATCGCGCCGGGCAGTGTCACGGGTGAAGTAAGAGCACTGAGCCACCTCGCACCCCTAGTACCTGTATCGACTCAACACGCAACGGCTAGCAACTGTTAGACTCTCCAATAATTAACGTACTGACCCGGTAGAGTTAGCTGCGGGAGCGCGGTGGCTCAGTAGGTAGAGGTGCAGGCTGCAAGCCGAGAGGTCCTCGGTTCGAATCCCACCTGCGGCAACCGCGTTGTGTCCTTGGGCAAGACACTTCATCCCCATTGCCCGTGTGGGGGCACGATGACGCCGTGTACTAAGGCGTACTGCACGTCGATGGTACGCATGTCTTCAACCAATCTAACCCTGCCTGTTCCGCAGTGCGGAGTTACGATGTTGGGGAGCTGGCAGCTGCTCGTCGTTGCTCGGTGGTTCTCTCCGGGTACTCCGGCTTCCTCCACCCGTCAAACTGTCACGGTCATGATTAGCCATTGTGCATAAATATGTGACCTTAAACATCAATAAATAGAGTTAGCTGCGGTTGAAGGCAAGTGAACCATCGACGCGCAGTACACATTACCACATGCTCTAACGTGGGTAATGAGGATCACGTATCTTACAAATGGACAAAGCTCGAGTGGCGCGGGCCATAATCGAATCGTAGACCGTTTAGTTTGAAGTCCGATTCTCTAACTAATTTGACTGTTATGGTCTGTAGTCAATCTATTATTTGACTGTTATGGTCTGGACCAGTCCACTATTTGACTGTTATGGTCTGGAGCCAGTCTATAATTTGATTGTTATGGTCTAGAGATAGCCTAGCCCTTGAACAGTACATCGCCTATGTTTATATTCATATGATTTACTTGGTTGCATTGTTTCAACAACTGAAATAAAAATTCATTTTCTTTGAATTAACGCTCAAATTTTTCTCAGTCGTGACTTAACTCTTTTGGTGCGGATTATCCCGAGCAAAAAAATTCCCAGCGCGTAATAATTTACAGGAATTTTAAGTTATAATCCTAAAAGCGTTCCAGGGATCTCGATAGAATGTTTTTTTCAGAATTGGATCATGATTTGTTTTATAAATATTTTATGTGTATATTGTCGTACATTTTAGTAGGATTTTGTGGAGCCATTCTCTACAGATGTCTGTATTTTTGCAGTCAAGATAACACAGCAGGATCTACATTATTAGAAACAATGTCACTTATGTGATACAGTCATTTCAAAGCTTAAAGGTGCCAACTGCAACGCAGATGCGTTGCAGTTGGCACCTTTATGCTTTCCAGTGTCAATAAACATGAAGCTGTTCTCGGATAGAATAAAAACCGTGCACGAAACATAGAAATGCGTTGATGTTTGATTGATAGCTCTTGGAGATGGACACACACAGTTGACTAAAATGCCGACTGCAGTTGCCTACCGCGGGTTGGCGTGCTGTCGAATTTAGCTGCCTGTCGCGCCAAAAGTGTTAATTTGATGGAATATCTACTGACTGAGCCAATACTGACCTTTTAAAGACGTTTATGCGAAATATGAACAAAGACTAACCACAAACGAAAGGCTTTCGACACCCCCTTTTCATCGTTTGAGGTGACGAAGGCAGTGGAGAAATTCTTCGGAGACGTAAAATCCATAATCACTCATATTCTCATCTTGGTATTTATCGACAACATTTCGTGGCACCCCTGTTCCAGCACGACTAACTAACAAAGGATTGGTCCAAAGTTATGGAATGATATTCCCTTGCATATTAGAGTAAATATTTCTGTCCCGAATTTCAAAATTTCCCTAAATTATAATGCTCAAAGTCCACCACAATACGTTTTCCATTCAGCTACCAGAGAGTCTCAGATATACTACGCCAGACTCCGAGTTAGATGTAGCTGAACAATCAACTCTATGTGAATGAAATTGTCGAATCACCATTATGTTCATACCGCGAACGTGACACTACAGACCATTAGTGACGGGTAATATACCGACATAACCGATACCGATAGAATGAGGATACCGAAAACCTCAACATAACCAATCGCTGAATACCGATACAGTCTGAATTTCCAAGTTTCCTACATTCACTATTTCTAAGTCCCTGTTGAGGATTGATAACAGTTGAAATGTTTATTTTCATGAAAGATTTTCTTTTCAGTTCTATTAATTCTCAATGGACACAGCAGCTATCCTGAACTCTCAGTAGACTACAACCAGGGGCCACTACTTTTCAACTTTTACAATTGTATTTTCTAGAATTGTATTTTCTAACTATTAATATAACTGACTAAAATGAATCATTAGCATTTTAAAAGATGTGGCAATTTGCCAAGTGACAAACTGTAAAATACTTTATATATCATGTTTGTATATTTGCACGAGCTCAAAGATGTGGCAGTTTGCCAATCTTTGAGCTCGTGCAAATATACAAACATAATATATACAGTATTTTACAGTTCAGAACACCACTTACAGGTTTTTTGAAATATATATGCTTTAAGATCTTTCTTGAAAGTGTTGATATTTGACAGTCTTTTCAGAGGATCGGGTAAATTATTCCACAAGCGTTGATCAGCAAAGGAGAATGGCCTATCTCCAAATGCCTTACACCTATTGTTTGGAACATGTAGTAGCATTTTACCATCAAACCTCAGGTTGTATTACCACACATTCTTGATATTGACAACTTCTAAGTAGGATGGTGATATGTTATTTTGTGTCTCGAAAACTAAATAACTAACTTAATAAAGTTTTTAAAATTATTCTATACTTTACTGGCAGCCAGAGCAGATCCATCAAAACGGGGGTGATATATTGAGATCGTGATACTCTACATACCATTCGGACTGATGTATTTAATACCTTCTGCAGGCGAGAGTACTGGTATTGTGGAAGGTTGACCAGTGAGGCATTACAATAATCCAAATATGAAGTTACAAAGGCACGAACTAGGGTTTTTGTTGAGTCTTTAGTGGGGAACTGCCTTATCTGTTTAACTTTGTATAGACCTCTGAAAGCCTTGTTGAACATATTTGTAGCATGTTTATCAATAGACATGTTTGAGTCGAAGAAAGCACCAAGATTACGTACACTTTCACTTGCTCTGAATATGAAATCTCCTGCTGTCACTGAGTTGATGTCAATTTTAGTGAGTTGCTGACGTGAACCAATTATTAGGAATTTAGTCTTATCTTCATTTATCATTAATTTGTTTGAAATCATCCAAGTGCGAATATCCGAAGTACATGATTCAATAATTCCTAGAGCTTTAGGTTGATCCTTAGACCTGAATGTCATTAGCATATCCATGGACGTCAGGCAGGTACGATTCAATGATGGCGAACGTTTTTGAATTTTAGAATGAAAATAGAACAGGACTAAGGCAACTGCCCTGTGGGACTCCACATTCCAGAAAGAGTCATAAATCATTTGTGCCAATTTCCTCTTAGTGGAGAGTATGTGATGTCGGTGCATCGTACTGGATGGTACTGTTCACATCTTATCTAGTCATATTTATCAAGCATGAGACTGCAGTCTGTTACAAAAATATGAAAATAAACTGAAATTGTGCTTGCATGAAGGGAAATGTATCAAAATCATCCATTGTTACCCCAATTATATGATAAGGAATTTGTAAAGCTGTGATTCGACCTTTTATTTCCTTGAATTCACATGAAAATGGTCTGAAAGACCATTTTCATGTGAATTCAAAGAAATAAAAATAATAAAAAAAATATTTAAAAAAGACTGAAATCCGATAAAAAACTGAAAAATCTCATCCCTGATTTATTTCATGTTGTCTTCATGAAATAATTTGAGAGACAAAAGTTTGGACCAAAGGGTCTGTCTTCATTGATACAGTGCACTCAACTCTAACTTTTTTTGAAGTTTTCAGGTTCCATGATGAAAACAGGTTATCGAATTTCGCAAATTGTAAATCTCCCTCTCTCTCTCTCTCTTTCTCTCTCTCTCACCCTCTTTCTCTCTCCCTCCACCCTCTCTCTCTCTTTCTCTCACGCACAGACACACACTCACTCTCTCTCCACTTATTAATTTCTGCATCGGTTTGATATAATGTATTTAAATGCGAGAGGTTAATTTCATAACACTGAAAAAAATATGTTTCGACATTATTCATGACTTTCGTCCCATTCTGACAGTATGTAGTTTTGTTCCGTTTTGTGGAGAGAACGACCTATAAGCTCCCAGCTAGCGCCAAATCCACTATATTGATCTTTTAGGCTGTTGTCTCGTAAGGATAGATGGCTGAAGGGGGACACGAGGGAGAGGGTAGGAATGCTTATTGAAGAAATTGAAAAAGAGGAAGTGAGGGACACTATTAAGCAGTTTATATCTGAATGCTGGGAGGAGAGGAGGGGAAGAGGGGGTGGGGTGCAGGGGGAATGATGGCCTTCTCTTATGAGGACCGCGACAAATCAGCGGCTGGCCAAAGAGTTATTATTGTAATGATAAGCTTGCTGACACAATAAGAAATAAATACGATTTAAATAAAAGGTGCTTGACACACACACAGTACCAAGTCAGGTCATGCAGTTAAAACAGTATCGTTAAAAGATGGTAATAAGTCCAGCTGCCGGGTACTTCTGTTGTAAAACTGTAACTGTAAAATCAGAATGCTCACAGATAAATGACAGAAGACAAAAAATATACATGTCTAAATGTAATTTATTTTCTAAATATTTAAACCGAAGTAGCGTTTGATTTGCGAAAACACTGCACATGTTAAAATCTTACAGCAGATTAAAAACACCTTGAACAACACCTCACATGTTGAAACATTACAAAAAGATCAACAACATCTATCCCTTACGAGACAACAGCATCCTTTAGTGTTAACTGAACGTTGGTTTATTATTACATGAGCACTCGTCTAATGTTACATAAGCACCCGTTTATTGTTACATGAGCACTCGTTTATTGTTACATAAACACCAGTTTATTGTTACATGAGCACTCGTATATTGTTGGATAAGTGCTCGATTATTGTTACATTCGGGCATTCGTGTAAATATTAAATGAGCACGCGTGTATTGTTACATGAGCACTCGTATATTGTTGGATAAGTGCTCGATTATTGTTACATTCGGGCATTCGTGTAAATATTAAATGAGCACGCGTGTATTGTTACATGAGCACTCGTATATTGTTGGATAGGTGCTCGATTATTGTTACATTCGGGCATACGTGTAAATATTAAATGAGCACGACGCGTGTATTGTTACATGAACAACTGTTTATTGTTACATGAACACACACTTATTGTTACATAAGCAGGCACTTATTGTTACATGAACATACACTTATTGTTACATGAGCAGGTACTTATTGTTGCACAAGAGCTTGCACTCTATTGTTACATGAGACCCTGCACTCTATTGTTACATCAGCAGTTTCAGGTTACATGTACATGAGCACACTATTGTTACATCAGTAATTTCAGGTTATATGAGCTGGCTAGTGTTGCATGAGCACACTATTGTTACATGAGCACTATACTGTTACATGAGCACTCTATTGTTACATGAGCACTCTACTGTTACATGAGCATTCTATTATTACATGCGGGATTACACTCTATTGTTACATGAGAGCTTGCACTCTATTGTTACATGAGAGCTTGCACTCTATTGTTACATCAGCACTTTCAGGTTTCATGTACATGAGCACACTATTGTTACATCAGCAATTTCATGTTATATGAGCTGGCTAGTGTTGCATGAGCACACTATTGTTACATGAGCACTCTATTGTTACATGAGCATTCTATTATTACATGCGGGATTACACTCTATTGTTACATGAGAGCTTGCACTCTATTGTTACATGAGAGCCTGCACTCTATTGTTACATCAGCACTTTCAGGTTTCATGTACATGAGCACACTATTGTTACATCAGCAATTTCATGTCATATGAGCTGGCTAGTGTTGCATGAGCACACTATTGTTACATCAGCACTCTATTGTTACATGAGCATTCTATTATTACATGCGGGATTACACTCTATTGTTACATGAGAGCTTGCACTCTATTGTTACATGAGAGCTTGCACTCTATTGTTACATCAGCACTTTCAGGTTACATGTACATGAGCACACTATTGTTACATCAGCAATTTCATGTTATATGAGCTGGCTAGTGTTGCATGAGCACACTATTATTACATGCGCACTTTATTGTTACATGAGCACTCTATTGTTACATGGGAGTTTCCACTCCATTGTTACACCAGCATGTTCAGGTTACATGAGAAGGCTATTGTTACATGGACACATTATTTTTACATGTGCACTCTAATGTTACATAAGCACTCTTTTGTTAGATGAGAGCTTGAACTCTATTGCTACATCAGCACTTTCAGGTTACATGGGCAGGCTATTGTTACATGAGCACACTATTGTTACACGAGCACTCTATTGTTACATGAGCACTATATTATAACATGAGCACTCTATTATTACATGAGAGCTTGCTTATTGTTACATCAGCACTTTCAGGTTACATGAGTAGGCTATTGTTACATTAGCACACTATTGTTACACGACCACTCTATTGTTTCATGAGCACACTGTTGTTACATGACGGATTTCTTATTGTTGCCTGAACACTCTATTGTTACATAAACACACTGTTGTTACATGAACACACTATTGTTACATGATCACCCTATTGTTATATGGGTATGAGTTTGTTGCAAGACCGCTCTATTGATACAAGCGCGCTATATTGCTACAGTTAAAACTAGATGTCCTGTCACCAATAGTGCGCTTATCTAGGCTTAATTGCGTGTTGGAATTGCGCGCAATTGCCATATCGAATGGCATCCAAAGCACGGCAGGTTCTCCTGGTTACTCATAGCAAACGCATGCAAAGTTTCTGCCAATGGACCTCCGGGTTACCCGGAGGTCCATTGGCTGAAACATTGCTTGTGCACAGGCCATATGTACAGAATTTGATAGCTTTACTTGGGCCATAACGCGTATATTAACGCGCATATCAACGTGCTATTTGTGCGCATTTCATGGCAGGACTTTTAGTTTTAACTGTACATGAGCAATGTGTTGTTACATGAGCATGCTATTGTTACATGAACACTCTAGTTACATGGACTCTCTAATGCTGCATGAGCAATCTTCTGTTACATGAGTACTCTATTGTACGTGAGTACCCTGTTGTTACATGTTAACTCCTTTGTTATATGAGCCCTCTATTGTTACATGAGCACACCATTGTTACATGAGCACTATATTGTTATATGGACATTCGCTTATTGTTACTTTAACACTCTCTTGTTAAAAGGGCACTCGCTTAGTGTGACATCAGCCCTCGCATATCGTTGCTTGAACAACTGCTTATTCTTACATGATCACCCCCTGGTTGTTACATGAGCACTCGCCTTTTTGTTACATGGGCAGTCGTTTATTGTTACAGTGGTACTCTAGTGTTACATGAGCATACGCTCATTGTGACATCAGCACTCGTTTATTGTTGCTTGAACATTCGCTTATTCTTAGATGAGCACTCACTTACTGTTACATGGGCACTCTCTTATTGTTATATCAGAAGACGCTTATTATTACAAGAGCATTCTATTGTTACATGAGCACGCCAATATTACATGATAACTCTACTGTTGCATGAGAACGCTATTGTTATATGAGCACAATAGTTCTACATGAACACGCTATTGTAACATGAACACTGTATTATTACATGAGCACTCTATTGTTACATGCCCACTTTATTGTTACTCGCTTTATTATTGCTCGCTTATTGTGATATCAAACCTCTCTTGTTTCTTGACTACACCCCTAATTCTTACATGAACACTATTCATACAAACGACTGCCTATGTAACGAAACGCGAGTGTTCATGTAACAATAGTTACACGAACAATCGCTTTTTGTTACATGAGCACATGGGCACTCGCTTATTGTTGCTTGAACACTCGCTTATTCTTACATGAGCTCTCGCTGATTGTGACATCAATGCACGCTTATTGTGACATCAGCGCACGCTTATTTTGACATCAGCGTACGCTTATTGTGACATAAACGCACGCTTATTGTGACATCAGCTCACGCTTATTGTGACATCAACGCACGCTTATTGTGACATCAGCGGACGCTTATTGTGACATCAACGCACGCTTATTGTGACATCATCGCACGTTTATTGTGACATCAACGCATGCTTATTGTGACATCAGCGCACGCTTATTGTGACATCAACGCACGCTTATTGTGACATCAGCGCATGCTTATTGTGACATCAGCGCACGCTTATTATGACATCAGCGCAAGCTTATTGTAACATAAACGCATGCTTATTGTGACATCAACGCACGCTTATTGTGACATCTGCGCAAGCTTATTGTGACATAAACGCATACTTATTGTGACATCAGCGCACTCTTATTGTGACATCAACGCATGCTTATTGTTCCTTGAACGCTCGCTCATTCTTACATTGCCACTCATTTATTCTTACATGACAACTCGCTTTTTGTAACACTCATTTATTCTTACCTGAGCATTCACTTATTGTTATATCCGATATTGTTACATGAACCCTCATTTATTCTTACCTGAGCATTCACTTATTGTTATATCCGATATTGTTACATGAACACTCATTTATTCTTACCTGAGCATTCACTTATTGTTATATCCGATATTGTTACATGAACACTCATTTATTCTTACCTGAGCATTCACTTATTGTTATATCCGATATTGTTACATGAACACTCATTTATTCTTACCTGAGCATTCACTTATTGTTATATCCGATATTGTTACATGAGCACTCGTTTATTTTTACTTGAGCGCTTGCTGAAGCGTATAATAACACTATCTATTTATTTATTGGTGTTTAAGGTCACATACTTATGTACAATGGCTAATCGTGACCATAACAGTTTTAGGGGTGGAGGAATCCGCGGTACCCGGAAAGAACCACCGAGCATCGACGAGCAACTGTCAGCACCCCGACATTCCAACTCTGTTCAAGCTCCGTTCAAGCTCCGCTCAAGCAGGGTTACAGCAGCTGGAGACATGTGCACCATCGACGTGCAGTACTCCTTAGTACACGGCGTCATCGTGCCCCAATGTAGGCAACCGGGATAAGGTGCCTTGCCCAAGGGCACAACGCGGGTCATCCGGGACGGGGATCGAACTCGGAACCTCTAGCATAGAATTCCAACAGTCCCCCACTGAGCCACCGCCCTCCCTATAATACCACTTAATACTGTAATCTTTATTTACATGGTATATACGTTGCCCATGAGTAGTCCTTTGACTAGTTCGAAGGGAGGCCATTTAAGAACTAGAAAGTGTCAGAATGTTTGGGGGTTAGCCCAAAGATCGAATCAAAATAGATTCCTTGATCATTTGCCAAGCGCAAGGACCAAAACCGCGTAGTGTTATTCACAAAACTCTTCATTCGGCCTTCTTTGTTGATTTCTTTAATTTTTGCCGCTCAAAAACATAGCTGATGACCTATCACTGGAACGAGCACGTTGAGGTCGTTCCAATGATGGCCAAAAGCTATGTTTTTATGGCAAAAACTGAATTTGTTCGATTATCCAAAATATTTCGTCACCTGAGTGCTAGAATGTTCTATGTCCCGTATGGGACATAGAACATTCTAGCATCCAGGCGACGATTTGTTCGTTCATGTTTTGTCTTATCTACGTCTTAAGTAGAGTTAATCGCAACACGTAAAACGTGTGGCCTTTCGGTGTTATGCGTTAATCATTTACAGTACAGTTACCGTGGACTGGTCGGAATCCACGCGTGAGCAGATATGTCTACGCCTGCGTTAACTAGGTGATAAAAAGCATCATCAGCAAACTTTCAATTAACGAAGATCCGGCTTGTACCCGGTACCCGGTGCTTCATTAATTAAATTTTTGATGATTATTTCCTATAATTAATGTTTTTAATCTAGTATTATTGTGTCTGTGGAAATAATATTGCCCGCCCATGGAAATTGACCAGTCCACGGCAGTGGTACTGTAGCGAAGATGACACGTGCACGTTTTTGTCTGAAAAACTACAATTGTTCTTGCTCCCCAAAACATCGCTTGCGACTTCTTATTGACTAAAATAAGAGCATATTTCGAAATTTGTAAATGTTTTCCTTCTTAACAGAACGGACCACACCCTCCCCCCACCCCCACCCCCACGACCCTCCGTATACCACCCCATACCTTCTTTGTGCACGATATGGGGTATATTTTACTAATAAACGTTTTTTTTGCGAATACGACATTGTCGGTGCTTTTATTCAACAAGAACAAGCCAAGCCGTCAAATGAATCGTGTTATACGTCTCCCAGTTACATGCTGTTACAATGTGGTTCTCTCTGGTCTAGCTAGCTCTGACATAACATTATCTCACATACTAAAAACAAAGAAAAAATACAGTAACCGGTCTGAATCATCATTTTTTGAGTAAAAATAGTTTTTCAATCACTAAAATGCATATTTATAGAGTATTTAGATGTTAGATGGAAGTAATTTTATTGGTATCGTTTATAACACGGTTTCTCACGGAAATTATCTTCCAAGCTATAAATGTATTCCAGCACTCAGGCAGGTTGCGATTAATTAAGAAATGCAGATATTGTTTTTATCTTAATACTTGTGTTTACAGCAAACTTTCTCTCTCATGGAGGGATTACAACATGAAAGAATATAGTTACAGTATTAGAGAAAGTAATGAAAATCTAGATTTCTGAGTTTCTCGTTTGTTTTAATAAAAAATAAATGTTTGGTTAGGGGTGCATAACAAGTAATGTATGCCGCAGGATTTGAAGAGATCGAAAAATTCACTCCGAGCATGCTCAGATCCGGAAAAAGTGTTATAAAATTTCAAAACATAACTATTAAAATAATAAATGTGATTACAGTTAACACCATAAGTCCTGTCATGAAATGCGCACAAATAGCACATTGACCTGCGCGTTAATTTACGCGTTATGACCATAGTAAGGCTATCAAATTCTGTACATACACTGCAAAAAATATAGGTTCTCTTTAGAACCAAAACTGGTTCTAATCTTGTCCCTGAGATGGAACCAGTTCTGTTTAAACAGTATTTATTTCAAATCAAATAAATTTATGAAGATTAACATTAAATATTGACAGAATTAAATATAAATTGAGGGGATTTCAGCAGTAAGTTTAGAGCTTATATGAGGTTGTCTCAAATCATTATTAAGCAAAGGAGATATGAACAGTTGGCATATCGAACCAGTTTTGGTTCAATACAGAACCAAAACTGGTTCGATATGCCAACTGTTCATATCTCCTTTGTTTCAAAATGTTTGGCGACTGCGTTGAATAATCTCCAAGTTCAGTGCTGAATCTACTTCAGTTCATGTAATATTCTGTTAAAAGTGAATGCTAATCTTGGTAAATTTATTTGATTTGAAATAAATACTGTTTAAACAGAGCTGGTTCCATCTCAGGGACAAGATTAGAACCAGTTTGGTTCTAAAGAGAACCTATATCTTTTTTGCAGTGGATGGCCTTTGCACAAGCAATGTGTCAGCCTATGGACCTCCGGGTAACCCAGAGGTCCATTGGCAGAAACATTGCCTGTGTTTGCGATGAGTAACCAGGAGAACCTACCGTGCTTTGGGTGCTATTCGATGTAACAAATGCGCGCAATTCCGCCTCGATAAGTTCCTGACGGGACTTCTAGTTTTTAACTGTAGTTACAAGAGGAAGTAATCAAAATCTAGATTTACTGAGATATTCTTAGTTTCTCGTTTGTTTTAATAAAAATAAACGTTTGCTTTGGGGTACATAACAAGTTATGATTGCCCCAGAATTTGAATAATAATATAATAATAACACTTTGGCCAGCCGCTGTTTTGTCGCGGTTCTCGGACGAGAAGGCCATGGTTACCCCTGTGCTCCCAACTGCCTCCCTATTCCCACGCTTCTCCTCTCCTCCCAACACTCGGAGACGAACTGCTTGATGATATCCCTTGTCCCATTCTTCCCAATCTCTCCGATTAGCATATTAACCTTCTCCTTTGAGTCTCCCCCTAACCACATGTCCTTCATTCTCCCATCCCACTTCCCCATTATACTCCCAGTGAATCGCATTCTTTTAGGCTGATACTTTGGGCATTCAAGAAGAAAGTGTTCCAGGGTCTCCACCATGTCCAAGTTACACATCTGGCACTCCCTTTCACCGTCTTTCCCAATCTTTCCCCTCAGCTCCAGGGATCGCGACCTCAGCTTGAACAACAGTGACCCCCCAAAGGTGCCATCAAGGTACTCTTCAAAACCTGGCTTCTCTTTATCACGCAGGCCACCCAAAGACCTCTTTGATTTGACCCCCTCTCGCCAATTACGGTTACAATCTTCCATGACCCTTTCTCTGACGATTTTTTTACCCTGGTTTGCCCCAACGTCCAGGTCCGAGATCTCCAATGAGTAGTTCTCTACTAGCTCCCTCATTTGGACCATCCACCCCGTTTTGATATTTGAGTTGAAAATTCTCAGGAACATTACTTTACACCTTCGGCTGTCGGGGAGATTTACCAAATAATTAAGATAACCGAGCTTCAACAGGTCTATCCTGTCCTTGATCCTCATCCATCCAAGCTCACCCCTGATTGCTTCTAGCGCTGCGGCATTACTCGACCCCGTTATCCATCGGCCTGCATCGTTCTGCAGGATTTCCAAGCTCTTTACGGCCGTCTGGTTTAGGGGTACCACTTCCGTACCGTATGTTATACTTGGCAGACCCACCATTTCCCAAATGGTTTTCCCCACGAAAACCTTATTGAAACTATTTCTCCCTATAAGTTTCATTTGGTTAAGGATTCGCTTCCCCTTCAGAATCAATTTATTTGTGTGGTTCCGGTAGATGCCTCTTCCTGTAATGTTTATATTTACCCCCAAATACTCGTAATCACCCGTCTCTCCCACACTGAGAAGTTTGCTGCTCCCTTCCGGAATGCAGAACTCACCCACTCTCCACCTTCGAGTGGGGTCCACTTTGCGGCCCACAGGTATAACTTTGCTCTTGCTTTCATTAAGTTCGAGTCTCCATTTGCTCCCATATTTCCCAACAATTCCCAGCATTTTCGTTAGCCCCTCTTCGCTCTCTGACACTAGAACCATATCGTCTGCAAAAAATAGCCCTGGGATCTTCACGTCACCAACTGCTACCCCCTCCTCGCTACGCAGGAGTTCATCTCCTAACCCTTTGATGTACAATGCAAACAGGATCGGCGAAAGGATACAACCCTGTTTTAGGCCTATCTCCATAGGCACACGTTTCGTTGTAATGTTTCCCAGGTTAAGTTCACTCTGTACATCTTGATATAATGCTTTCATAATTCCAACAAACTCGCCTCCTAAGCCCATAGCCTCCAGCTTGCGCCACATACCTTCCCTCCATACTCTATCGTATGCCTTCTTGATATCCAAAAAGGCCATAAACATCTTTTTCTTTTTTGCTTTCGCGGATTCTATCATTTGGGATAGTGTGAAAAGATGGTCAGTAACTCTCCTTCCCTTCCTGAAGCCATTCTGGATTTCTCCTTCTTGAAGAGATCGAAATATTCACCCCGAGCATACTCAGACCCGGAGAAAACGTTATAAAATTTTAAAATCTAAATATTAAAATAAAAACTGTCAGTAGATTATCGAGTCAATAATAGATATATTGAATTAATTCCAAAATGTATTGCTTTCGTGAAAATGACGTCAAGCCGTCGTGAAACCATAGGCCCGCAAACATGATCTCAAAATTCTCCGACATGGTGGAACGGCAGTTAAAAGTTTCCAACGGTATTGTTAGAGATTTATGAGGGCTGCGTGCTTAATAAAGGCTTTTGAAATTAGCACCTTCAAATTACGTCATTTACTCGAAATGGGCGTTTCATAAGAATGGAATATGGAGCATAATGGTGTTATTATAATGTATAATGGAAATTGTGGTTTCTTCAAATCGGAAACACTTTATGTTCAAATGAACGGCTTATTAGCCCTTTTATAGCGTGTGTCATACTGTCGAGGGTGCATAAAACAGAGTACCCGGGACGAACTCCTAATTAGTTGACTGACCAGCTTACTAACTCCATACTAGTTGGGTTGGCTGCTGTCAATGAAAAGTGCGCCATCGACGTGCAGTACGCTCTAGTACACAGCGCTACCATTTAGAACCAAAACTCGTCTTAACAATTAAACGAATGAGTCATCATGCGAGCTAGAATCAGGTAATTTTAAACAGAGTCACCTGTCTTGTCCACGAAAAAATGTGTGTCGCGCAACAACGCATGCGCGGTGAAACAATTGATAACGTGTGTATAACATGTTTCATCGCCATTTTAAAACTTCAGCTTGGCGAGTTTTACAAGTTATTCAATATTCAGAGGTCTTGAAAGTCCAATTCATTTGAAAGATTAAAAGAACAAAAACATATGTATGATTGGTTCCATGTAACCACATTTGGTTACCCTACCACGACGAACTCAAGAACCAGTTTTGGTTCCTGGAGGAAACAAAGGTTTCTGTACATTGGTCTGGATTGGACCGTCCATCCTTCGGTTTAACTCCTTAGTAAATATTCCTGCCCTGGGTATGAACTCTCTTACCATTAAATTAAGTACAATTTAAAGATATTTAGTTGTGTTTCCTTCTGTGAATTGCATAGACGTTTTGAACAATGTTTTCAATTTTCATTCATTTTTCATCAAATCTAGTCATGGCTGCTTCACAGCAGCCATGACTAGATTTGATGAAAAATAGTTTAGAATTACTCAGCGGGTTATGAGTTAATGTCCGATGCTCCAACCACTGAACTGCCGTGCCCCCTAATGCGCCATTGTACTGCAATTCGAAAACATAGGATATAGTGTTTTACGTGAAGAGAGAAAAAGAGGCTGAAAACAATCTAAACAGGGCTTTTGCATGAAAAGTCCACATAGAGAACATTCAATATACCTACATTCTATGGAATCAGATCCATTTCGCTTGCTGGGTGTTTTCAAGAAATGTCAAGCACCTTCGGGCATTGGGTTGAATTAATATTGTGGGCCCCAGGGCCACCCAATAGCGACCCACCAAGACTTTTCCCGGTCAACCATTGGCCAGTCCGTCTCTGTTAAAATCTGGAGTTTATGTAGAGCAAAGGTATTAATCCATATTAACTGAACGTGTTATATTAGCTAAAGGATCTGAACATTCTTGTATCTGCCCCACAAAGATGGTGTATACCAATTATCAAAAAAACATTTCTTCCAGGTGAATCTAAAGAAGATTTTTAAAGTATTTTCTTCCTATTACACTGAGTGGAAATTTGGGCTCCCAAGGTGCCCGAACTTGGACTTGATTTTAATAAATTTGATTTTAATAAACTTGAATTGGTAGCCCATGAGGAAGCTGCATATCAACTATCGGCAGATTCTGACCGGTGGATCTGGGGGAGAACATTTTAAGAATGTTTCTCATAGCCCTAGGTATTAATGTGAGCTCAAATATGAACTGATGGTCTGGATTTGAACAAACTTGAATCTGACCACCCTAAAAATGCTGTATACCAAATATGAAAAGGTTCTGACTGGTGAAGAAGGATTTTTTTTTAAATTTTACTCATATTGCACTACGTAAAAATTCGGCATCCCATAAAGATGCCATTGAATCAAATATCAAAACAAATTTAAAAATCTCCTCAAGATCTGCCATTCAACATGTTAAACATGTTGAATGGCAGATCTTGAGGAGATTTTTAAAGACCACCCACTTATAGTGAACTAATTTAAAATTTACCCAAACATGAACCCAGGGCCTACTCTAAACAAATTAAACCTCAATCCACTAAGAATGCTCAATACCCAAATATGATAAGTTTCTGCCAAGTGGATCTGACAAAGAATATTTTCAAATATGTTTTTCTCATTTTGCACTAAGTTAAAATCTAGGATCCCATAAGGAACCTAATTATTAACCACATCTAGGATCCCATAAGGAACCTAATTATTAACCACGGACTTGGTTTGAACAAATTTGAATTAGTCCCATATAAAGATGACGAATATCAAAGAGACATGGTGGATCCCATAAGGAACCTAATTATTAACCACGGACTTGGTTTGAACAAATTTGAATTAGTCCCATATAAAGATGACGAATATCAAAGAGACATGGTGGATCCAAAGAAGAAGAATTTTACATACTATTACTCGTATCTCATGACCCCAAATATGAACCTTCTGATTTGATATGGACAAACGTAAACCTGAGTCCCAATGAGGGTGCTGTATACCATATATCAAAATCTTCTGACTAATAGATCTGAAGAAAAAACATTTTTAAAGAGTATTCCTTATATTTCAGTACTTTCACAAAGTTAAAATTTGGGCTCCCACATGGAATCCATTTGCGATCCCCTACACCTTCTTGAATAAACTTAAACCTGACCGCCATAAGGATGCTGTATACCAAATATTAGATTATTCTGACTGGTGGATCTGAAGGAGAAGATTTTTAAAGAAATGTTCTCATGTTGCACTACGTTAAAATTTGGGCCCCATGAGGATTAATCGAAGGAATTAATTTGTACAAACTTTAATTTCCTCCCAATACGGATGCTGCATATCAAATTTCAAAGATAATGACGGCTGATCTAAAAAAAAAAAGATTTTTAAAAACATATTTCTCATATTGCACTATGTTAAAATTCAGGCTCCTACAGAGAACCAAATAAGCACTCACTCAGTGATTTGACTTAAACTATCTTGACTCAGATTCCCAAGGGATATTATTATATATTCTACAAATAAACGCATTTCTATTGGCTGGATCTTATAGATATGACTGGTACTATTAGTTACCCCGTGTCTGATCACGTGGTACGGGTTTTTACCTACCCGAAGCCAGCCGTATCCCATTCGGCCTTACGGGGTAACGAATTTATCTATTGACTTTCCGTTTTAGAAGTAGTACAATCTATTTCATGTGTGAACACACACAGCATGAGATCTTTTATCTTCCATTGTTGAGACATACAGGTTTCTGTGGAATTTTTGTGCAAAAGAGTTTTTGTGAAAATATGCCGATATGACTAGTATAAAAAAATTATTGAATTTCTTTTTTGTCTCAAAAACATAGCTTATGAACCCCACATTGGCGGGCACTCGACAAGCTCATTCCAATAAGGGGTCATGAGCTATATTTTGGAGATAAAAAATTAAAATATAACACATGTACACTGTAAAACTGGAATGACGATTTTACTTCCACCTTCCAGTTATCGGTAAAGTGATTTCGATGAACGCGTCTTCTACGGGGTATGGACAGTTTGTAGATTTCGGAACGAGGCTTCCACTGGGTATGGGAAATTTGTCAGTGGCTGGGCGGACGTATCGTGGGTTTCAATGAATATGGTCTCATACCACGTATCTATCAACCAATCAAATCAAAAAATTCACTTTAGTCAATAGATAAAGATAATTAAAAATCCACGTCTACCGGTATTCCAGTGAGGATCAACTTTCTAAATATAACTTTTGGAAATCCCCTCTCTAGTTCTATTTCAGCCGACGTAATAAATTCATTCAGCTCCAACTTTGAGATGACATAATGTAAAAACATTGATTGTTTTTATGTTATTCTACAGCTTTGATATGACAAAATGTGATACATTGATTGTTTTTATGTTATTCTACAGCTTTGAGATAACATAATGTGATACATTGATTGTTTTTATGTTATTCTACAGCTTTGAGATGACATAATGTGATACATTGATTGTTTTTATGTTATTCTACAGCTTTGAGATGACATAATGTGATACATTGATTGTTTTTATGTTATTCTACAGCTTTGAGATGACATAATGTGATACATTGATTGTTTTTATGTTATTCTACAGCTTTGAGATGACATAATGTAATACATTGATTGTTTTTACGTTATTCTACAGCTTTGATATGACAAAATGTGATACATTGATTGTTTTTATGTTATTCTACAGCTTTGATATGACATAATGTAATACATTGATTGTTTTTATGTTATTCTACAGCTTTGATATGACATAATGTGATACATTGATTGTTTTATGTTATTCTACAGCTTTGAGATGACATAATGTAATACATTGATTGTTTGTATGTTATTCTACAGCTTTGAGATGACATAATGTGATACACTGATTGTTTTTATGTTATTCTACAGCTTTGAGATGACATAATGTAATACATTGATTGTTTTTATGTTATTCTACAGCTTTGAGATGACATAATGTGATACATTGATTGTTTTTATGTTATTCTACAGCTTTGACATGCCATAATGTGATACATTGATTGTTTTTATGTTATTCTACAGCTTTGAGATGACATAATGTAATACATTGATTGTTTTTATGTTATTCTACAGCTTTGAGATGACATAATGTAATACATTGATTGTTTTTATGTTATTCTACAGCTTTGAGATGACATAATGTAATACATTGATTGTTTTTTATGTTATTCTACAGCTTTGAGATGACATAATGTGATACATTGATTGTTTTTATGTTATTCTACAGCTTTGACATGACATAATGTGATACATTGATTGTTTTTATGTTATTCTACAGCTTTGAGATGACATAATGTAATACACTGATTGTTTTTTTATGTTATTCTACAGCTTTGAGATGACATAATGTGATACATTGATTGTTTTTATGTTATTCTACAGCTTTGAGATGACATAATGTGATACATTGATTGTTTTTATGTTATTCTACAGCTTTGAGATTACATAATGTGATACATTGATTGTTTTTATGTTATTCTACAGCTTTGATATGACATAATGTGATACATTGATTGTTTTTATGTTATTCTACAGCTTTGAGATGACATAATGTAATACATTGATTGTTTTTATGTTATTCTACAGCTTTGACATGACATAATGTGATACATTGATTGTTTTTATGTTATTCTACAGCTTTGAGATGACATAATGTGATACATTGATTGTTTTTATGTTATTCTACAGCTTTGATATGACATAATGTGATACATTGATTGTTTTTATGTTATTCTACAGCTTTGACATGACATAATGTGATACATTGATTGTTTTTATGTTATTCTACAGCTTTGAGATGACATAATGTAATACATTGATTGTTTTTTATGTTATTCTACAGCTTTGAGATGACATAATGTGATACATTGATTGTTTTTATGTTATTCTACAGCTTTGATATGACATAATGTGATACATTGATTGTTTTTATGTTATTCTACAGCTTTGACATGACATAATGTGATACATTGATTGTTTTTATGTTATTCTACAGCTTTGATATGACATAATGTGATACATTGATTGTTTTTATGTTATTCTACAGCTTTGAGATGACATAATGTGATACATTGATTGTTTTTATGTTATTCTACAGCTTTGAGATGACATAATGTGATACATTGATTGTTTTTATGTTATTCTACAGCTTTGAGATGACATAATGTGATACATTGATTGTTTTTATGTTATTCTACAGCTTTGAGATGACATAATGTGATACATTGATTGTTTTATGTTATTCTACAGCTTTGACATAACATAATGTAATACATTGATTGTTTTATGTTATTCTACAGCTTTGAGATGACATAATGTGATACATTGATTGTTTTTATGTTATTCTACAGCTTTGAGATAACATAATGTGATACATTGATTGTTTTTATGTTATTCTACAGCTTTGAGATGACATAATGTGATACATTGATTGTTTTTATGTTATTCTACAGCTTTGAGATGACATAATGTGATACATTGATTGTTTTATGTTATTCTACAGCTTTGACATAACATAATGTAATACATTGATTGTTTTATGTTATTCTACAGCTTTGAGATGACATAATGTGATACATTGATTGTTTTTATGTTATTCTACAGCTTTGAGATGACATAATGTGATACATTGATTGTTTTTATGTTATTCTACAGCTTTGACATGACATAATGTAATACATTGATTGTTTTTATGTTATTCTACAGCTTTGACATAACATAATGTAATACATTGATTGTTTTATGTTATTCTACAGCTTTGAGATGACATAATGTGATACATTGATTGTTTTTATGTTATTCTACAGCTTTGACATAACATAATGTAATACATTGATTGTTTTATGTTATTCTACAGCTTTGAGATGACATAATGTGATACATTGATTGTTTTTATGTTATTCTACAGCTTTGACATGACATAATGTAATACATTGATTGTTTTTATGTTATTCTACAGCTTTGAGATAACATAATGTGATACATTGATTGTTTTTATGTTATTCTACAGCTTTGAGATGACATAATGTGATACATTGATTGTTTTTATGTTATTCTACAGCTTTGAGATAACATAATGTGATACATTGATTGTTTTTATGTTATTCTACAGCTTTGAGATAACATAATGTGATACATTGATTGTTTTTATGTTATTCTACAGCTTTGACATGACATAATGTGATACATTGATTGTTTTTATGTTATTCTACAGCTTTGAGATTACATAATGTGATACATTGATTGTTTTTATGTTATTCTACAGCTTTGACATGACATAATGTGATACATTGATTGTTTTTATGTTATTCTACAGCTTTGAGATAACATAATGTGATACATTGATTGTTTTTATGTTATTCTACAGCTTTGAGATTACATAATGTGATACATTGATTGTTTTTATGTTATTCTACAGCTTTGACATGACATAATGTGATACATTGATTGTTTTATGTTATTCTACAGCTTTGACATAACATAATGTAATACATTGATTGTTTTATGTTATTCTACAGCTTTGAGATGACATAATGTGATACATTGATTGTTTTTATGTTATTCTACAGCTTTGACATGACATAATGTGATCCATTGATTGTTTTTATGTTATTCTACAGCTTTGAGATAACATAATGTGATACATTGATTGTTTTTATGTTATTCTACAGCTTTGAGATGACATAATGTAATACATTGATTGTTTTATGTTATTCTACAGCTTTGAGATGACATAATGTGATACATTGATTGTTTTTATGTTATTCTACAGCTTTGACATGACATAATGTGATACATTGATTGTTTTTATGTTATTCTACAGCTTTGAGATAACATAATGTGATACATTGATTGTTTTATGTTATTCTACAGCTTTGAGATGACATAATGTGATACATTGATTGTTTTATGTTATTCTACAGCTTTGACATGACATAATGTAATACATTGATTGTTTTATGTTATTCTACAGCTTTGAGATGACATAATGTGATACATTGATTGTTTTTATGTTATTCTACAGCTTTGAGATAACATAATGTGATACATTGATTGTTTTATGTTATTCTACAGCTTTGAGATGACATAATGTGATACATTGATTGTTTTATGTTATTCTACAGCTTTGACATGACATAATGTAATACATTGATTGTTTTATGTTATTCTACAGCTTTGAGATGACATAATGTGATACATTGATTGTTTTATGTTATTCTACAGCTTTGAGATGACATAATGTAATACATTGATTGTTTTATGTTATTCTACAGCTTTGAGATGACATAATGTGATACATTGATTGTTTTTATGTTATTCTACAGCTTTGAGATGACATAATGTGATACATTGATTGTTTTTATGTTATTCTACAGCTTTGAGATTACATAATGTGATACATTGATTGTTTTTATGTTATTCTACAGCTTTGACATAACATAACGTAATACATTGATTGTTTTTTATGTTATTCTACAGCTTTGAGATAACATAATGTGATACATTGATTGTTTTTTATGTTATTCTACAGCTTTGAGATAACATAATGTGATACATTGATTGTTTTTTATGTTATTCTACAGCTTTGAGATGACATAATGTGATAAATTGATTGTTTTTATGTTATTCTACAGCTTTGACATGACATAATGTGATACATTGATTGTTTTATGTTATTCTACAGCTTTGACATAACATAATGTAATACATTGATTGTTTTATGTTATTCTACAGCTTTGAGATGACATAATGTGATACATTGATTGTTTTTATGTTATTCTACAGCTTTGACATGACATAATGTGATCCATTGATTGTTTTTATGTTATTCTACAGCTTTGAGATAACATAATGTGATACATTGATTGTTTTTATGTTATTCTACAGCTTTGAGATGACATAATGTAATACATTGATTGTTTTATGTTATTCTACAGCTTTGACATGACATAATGTGATACATTGATTGTTTTTATGTTATTCTACAGCTTTGAGATGACATAATGTAATACATTGATTGTTTTATGTTATTCTACAGCTTTGAGATGACATAATGTGATACATTGATTGTTTTTATGTTATTCTACAGCTTTGACATGACATAATGTGATCCATTGATTGTTTTTATGTTATTCTACAGCTTTGAGATAACATAATGTGATACATTGATTGTTTTTATGTTATTCTACAGCTTTGAGATGACATAATGTAATACATTGATTGTTTTTATGTTATTCTACAGCTTTGAGATGACATAATGTGATACATTGATTGTTTTATGTTATTCTACAGCTTTGACATGACATAATGTGATACATTGATTGTTTTTATGTTATTCTACAGCTTTGAGATGACATAATGTGATACATTGATTGTTTTTATGTTATTCTACAGCTTTGATATGACATAATGTGATACATTGATTGTTTTTATGTTATTCTACAGCTTTGAGATGACATAATGTGATACATTGATTGTTTTTATGTTATTCTACAGCTTTGAGATGACATAATGTGATACATTGATTGTTTTATGTTATTCTACAGCTTTGAGATAACATAATGTGATACATTGATTGTTTTTATGTTATTCTACAGCTTTGATATGACATAATGTGATACATTGATTGTTTTTATGTTATTCTACAGCTTTGAGATGACATAATGTGATACATTGATTGTTTTATGTTATTCTACAGCTTTGATATGACATAATGTGATACATTGATTGTTTTTATGTTATTCTACAGCTTTGACATGACATAATGTGATACATTGATTGTTTTTATGTTATTCTACAGCTTTGAGATTACATAATGTGATACATTGATTGTTTTTATGTTATTCTACAGCTTTGACATGACATAATGTGATACATTGATTGTTTTTTATGTTATTCTACAGCTTTGAGATGACATAATGTGATAAATTGATTGTTTTTATGTTATTCTACAGCTTTGACATGACATAATGTGATACATTGATTGTTTTATGTTATTCTACAGCTTTGACATAACATAATGTAATACATTGATTGTTTTATGTTATTCTACAGCTTTGAGATGACATAATGTGATACATTGATTGTTTTTATGTTATTCTACAGCTTTGACATGACATAATGTGATACATTGATTGTTTTTATGTTATTCTACAGCTTTGAGATAACATAATGTGATACATTGATTGTTTTTATGTTATTCTACAGCTTTGACATAACATAATGTAATACATTGATTGTTTTATGTTATTCTACAGCTTTGAGATGACATAATGTGATACATTGATTGTTTTTATGTTATTCTACAGCTTTGACATGACATAATGTGATACATTGATTGTTTTTATGTTATTCTACAGCTTTGAGATAACATAATGTGATACATTGATTGTTTTTATGTTATTCTACAGCTTTGAGATAACATAATGTGATACATTGATTGTTTTTATGTTATTCTACAGATGCTAACTATTTTATTGTTAAATAAAAGTATTTCTGGTTCATATAATTAAACTGTTAATTGACAAATAGAAGATTGTTTTTCTTTTGAGGATGCACGCTAAAAACTAATGTGTTAAAAAACTACACTTGAAGTGCTGTATTTAACACTTACTAAGAGCTGAACTAGCAATTTGTTCAAGTGTAGATATCCCAGAACTTAACAGGTGTTACAATAATACCACTTGACAAGTGTAATGTCGCGACACTTATAATAACTCTTTGGCCAGCCGCTGATTTGTCGCGGTCCACTTAAAAGGAAACAACGCAGAATACGCGGATCAGGCTCGGACTCTCGAACCTGATCCGCGTCATCTGCGTTGTGTCCTTTTATTTATGTACCCACCAAACGCAAATCAAATTATGGACGATTCTGGAAGAACCACCAATGCTAGACACATGGGAAGTGCCATCCATTCAAGTTTCAGATTTCTGACGATTGTAATGTCTAAGAGCTTAAAGCATTGTACTTTGGGTGTTAAAATCAAACCCTAAGAGTTAGAATGGGTTTAACACCTTGAAAGTGTCAGTTTTAACACTTTAGTTTTTAGTGTGTGGTGTATATAAAAAAAAAAAAACATTTATGGACTTTTGTGCTGGTAACGCCTCGGGTCAATATAAGCTTTTTAGGTTCAGATCACATCATATTCACCACCACAAAAGTCCATAATTGTATTTCGTTTTCCAAATATCGAGAGATTCTGCTTATTTGTTCTGGAGATTTGTTTTTTTCTTTTTTCTTTTTTTTTTGAAAATGCTGACTCGGCAATTGCCATTAACCACCACGGAACGCGAAAACATTTTTTTCTGACATAAATCAAGTACATGTCCCCTAACAATGCAGTATACCACATTTCGTCTCAATTGGCCAACCGGTTCAGAATATATACATTTCGGGCGGGATCCAACATATTGTTCCAACTGCCACGAGCCCGAGGTTTGGCAGGAAAAGTTTATTTGAACAAGCGTGAATCTGAAGGATATGAGGAAGCCGCACACGAAATTTCAAAACATTGTGAATTGTGGTGTATGATAAGATGTTTATGATAAGATAAAATTGTGATTGGTGGTTTATGATACGATGTTTATGATAAGATAACATTGTGATAGGTGGTCTATGATAAGATGTTTATGATAAGATAACATTGTGATTGGTAGTTTATGATACGATGTTTATGATAAGATAACATTGTGATAGGTGGTCTATGATAAGATGTTTATGATAAGATAACATTGTGATTGGTGGTTTATGATACGATGTTTACGATAAGATAACATTGTGATTGGTGGTCTATGATAAGATGTTTATGATAAGATAACATTGTGACTGGTGGTTTATAAGATGTTTATGATAAGATAACATTGTGACTGGTGGTTTATGATAAGATGTTTATGATAAGATAACATTGTGACTGGTGGTTTATGATAATATGTTTGAACACTTTGACTGTTTGTACCCCAGAGGCCCTTTTTCCGGCCCAGGAACAAGATACGTCACGATTTCATTAAATAGTGATAGCTACTGAGTGAACGTGTGGGGTAGAAGGCCCAAGTCTACACGTTGAAAATATTGATTGGTCTACCCCTCCCCCTCCCCCCAATACTGAATACGGCATCTTCCAATTGCTGCCATTGAACTGATGTGGAAGACATCACGCTTCCCACCAGCGTTCAAAAGGTTAATGTTCTTCGGGTCCTGCCTACCCACCCACCCCAACGGCTAGACTTAGCTACTCCTGTCGAACATATTTGGAAGGTTATCCTCCAAAGATAATGCATACCTAAGTTGGATGGGTACGATTTTGAGGTTCGGTTGAAGCAGACTAATTTTTAACATTAACGTAAAGATGAAAGCTGACGGGGGACGGACGCCAAATGATGGAGATAGCTGACCCTGACATTCAGTCAGTTGAACTGAAAAATACAAACCCATGCCATCTCGATCAGAAATAGGCCTCAAGCCCAGAAGGAATGAGGGATTGTATTTTTGCTATACGTGCCAACATCAGAAAGTATTAATAAAATTAATAAAGATTTAAAAAATTATTCGCAAAGTATTACGTAACAAATTGCTATAGAAAGATTCGTAAACGTCATTATTTTTTTTATTGATTACGGAACTCTCTGTGTCGTATATATAGGTCAATGTTTACTTATAAGGTTAATCCATGTCTTATTACAAATATACTAACGCCAAGAACGACAATAAAAAACGATTAAGTAAGAATTTATCTCACACAGAGAGAGGTAATACGAAAATCTTATTTATATATTTATTAAGGACTTACGCTTACATCTCTAAGTCAATGTGCCAAAAATCATTTCTCGGTCTATCACGAAAGATTACTGTTAGCTTCCGTGAGGATTAACTAGAGATAGATGGTAGAAAACTACTCATTGGAGATCTCGGACCCGTAGAAAACTACTCATTGGAGATCTCGGACCTTGACGTTGGGCCAAACAAGGGTAAAAAGATCGTCAGAGAAAGGGTCATGGAGGATTGTAACCGTAATTGGCGAGAGGGGGTCAAAACAAAGAGGTCTTTGGGTGGCCTGAGTGATAAAGAGAAGCCTAGTTTTGAAGAGTACCTTGACGGGATCTTTGGGGGTCACTGTTGTTCAAGCTGAGGTCGCGGTCCCTGGAGCTGAGGGGAAAAATTGGGAAAAACAGTGAAAAGGAGTGCCAGATGTGTAACTTGGGCGTGGTGGAGACCCGGGAACACTTTCTTCTAGAATGCCCAAAGTACCAGTCTAAAATATTCACGGAGAGTATAATGGGGAAGTGGGATGGGAGAATGAAGGACATGTGGTTAGGGGGCGACTCAAAGGAGAGGGTTAATATACTAATCGGAGAGATTGGGAAGAATGGGGCAAGGGATGTCATCAAGCAGTTCGTCTCCGAGTGTTGGGAGGAGAGAAGAAGCGCGGGAATAGGGAGGCAGTTGGTAGAACATGGGTAACCATGGCCTTCTCATACGAGAATCGCGACAAATCAGCGGTCGGCCGAAGTATTATTATTATTATTATATTAGTACAGTACGTGGAGAGTGTATTATCACTAAATCACCCGCAGAGTGGAGATTACACCCAAGCAATAATTGCGAATTTGTTGCAAAGCACAACCAGCACCAGCAATGTTTCAGCCAATGGACCTCCGGGTTAAACCCGGAGGTCCATTGGCTGAAACATTGCTTGTGTTTTTTGTCGATATGAACAAAATTTGAAAAGATATGAAAGATATGGCCTGGGTGATAACCCCACTCCGCGGGTGATTTACTTACAATCCACTCTCCACGTACTGTATAGGGACATACACGCTATATAGTGTACTGGCTCGCGGGAGACTGAACGGGTTGGCGGCGGAACTATAGTTATAGTGGGTGTGTGGGGGTGGAGGAGGAATTGTGAGTTTTGTTTCTCAGGTTTACCCTCAGAAACACGGGATCGTGTTATTTGAGAGGGCAACGACTATGAGTTTGAAGTTAAAAACAGTGAACATGTTGAATTATCTCACAATTTCGATTTCCGACAAATCTTAAGTATATATTCTGTTCGATTCGAAATCTGCTCGATTCGTTCCCTCTCGGATCTTTTTCATAGGAATATAGCCTGGCATTTTGTGTGCGCGGTGGCACAATGATAGACTGTTGATAGAAGTTCCGAGCTCGATCCCCGTCCGGACGATCCGCGCTGTGTCCTTGGGCAAGGCACTTTTATTCCGGTTGCCTACATGCGGCACGAAGACGCCATGTAGTAAGCCATACTGCACGTCAATGGTGCACATGTCTTTAAATGCTGTAACCCCTGTTTGAGCGGAGCTTGAACAGAGTTAGAATGTTGATGAGCTGGCAGTTGGTGGTCGATGCTCGCTGGTTCTCTTCGGGTACTCCCGGCTTTCTCCACCCGTAAAACTGTCACGGTCATGATTAGCCATTGTGAATAAGTATGTTGACCTTAAACACGTGCATAAGTTTGTGGACCTTAAACACCAATAAATAAATCAGTAAATAATTGCTTGGCATCAGACATTTTCAACGTCTCACAAAATGTATAGTTCAGATGGAAATCACACATATATAATGTTTATATAAAATACTGTTATTATTATTGATTTACTGGTGTTTAAGGTCACATATTTCTGCACAATGGCTAATCATGACCACGACAGTTTACGTGTGAGGAAGCCGGAGTACCCGCCGAGCAACGGCGAGCAACTGTCAGCTCCCCAACATACTAACTCCACACAAGCAGGGTTAGCATTGGTTGAAGACAGGTGCACCATCGACGTGCAGTACGCCTTAGTACATAGCGTCACCGTGCACCCCCATGTGGGCAATGGGGATGAAGTGTCTTGCCCAAGGACAAAACGCGGTTGCCGCAGGTGGATTCGAACCTAGGACCTCTCGGCTTGATATAAAATACTGAGTGTAACTTCCGACTCCGGCTTCCTCCACCTGCAAAACTGTCACGCAGGGATGTGGCGACAGGCGTGGGGCTGGGGACTAGTCTCCCCCCCCCCCCCCCCCCCCCCCCCAGCTAGGAGTATTTTTTTTCAATAGTTGAAAATTCCGATGTTAAAAATCAAATAGTTGGAAATTCAATAAATTAGCATTCTTCATGAAAAATATGAAAAATATTAAAATTCCAACTAATGATGAGAAATTTTGATCTTTTATTTCCAACTGGAATCTTGAGTTTCAAATTTCCTACTCTAAAATTGACATGGCCTCAAAATTTCGACTCTGACATCAGTCCGGTAAATTTTCTGACCCAGGCACATTATAAATTGATGCTTTTTTCCGTTTCAGGACTAGTGCAAATTTTTAGAAGGGTTCATAACCCTTTACCCAACGCAGACGATTTCAAAATTCATTATTTTAAATATCATTTTTTTTTTAATTTTTAAACAAAAAAATTCAACAAAACCATATCATGTGACCCCTCTTTGGAACGAGCTCGACGAGCTCGTTCCAAAGAGTGGTCACATGATATGGTTTTATTGAAATTTTTCGAAAAATAATATTTTTCAGCAGCTGTATTTGCATATTACGTGGGCGGATGCGGGCGATTCGTTGGGTAAAGGGTTTAAAGATATCACCCAGCCCTACAGTGCAACCACGTATCGAAACCACTCACAGTTGTAATTTACACCGGTGCCCCCCCCCCCCCCCCCCCCCCCCACACACACACACACACACACTCCCCCAGCTGAAACCTCTAGCCACATCCCTTCTGTCACGGTCACGATTAGCCATTGTGCATAAGTATGTGGCCTTAAACACCAATAAATAATATCAATAATAAATAACTCTGAGTGTGAAATCCTTACAACAACAACAACAACAACAACCATCGCACCGTTCACCTCGGAGAGTATCGCTGTTTTAATACTAACTTATATGATGGAACTTTTAAACCATCAACTGTTACATGGTTACACGAAGAACGATCCACCTGAATTTAGAGATTAATCATCGTTGTTGCGTTATCGGCTTTACAAATGGGAACGCGTATCTAGCAGAATAAATTAAGCTAATTGGTACAGATATAGTCAAATATATGGATGTAGAGTTCTATTTACAAACTCATCAACTGTCTATAGCCATGCCATTCTTAGTTTTACAAATATTAAATAGCCAGCTTGACGTATTCAAAACTACGGTTAAAAAAAAACATTGAAATTCGTGAATCGTTTCAGCCAAAAGCGGCTGCGTAGGAGCGTAAATCCGGGTAAATATTTAAGTGTCCCTTGACCAACGTCCATAAAGTCTACGAGCCTACAAGCGACTCCCTAACTACCAAATGGAAGTTGGTCCTACCCTTTGGTCAATGTCGATGGCTTATTCACAACCTGAACTGAACAACATAACTCTCATTGCAATACAGCGGAGTCCTTTCTCTCGAATGACCTCTTTGCCCGCGAACAATATTCATTTACCTGGAGTATTCAATTAGTTCCACATTGCCCGCGTGGGGGCACGGTGACGCTGTGCACTAAGGCGTGCTGCACGTCGATGGTGCACCTGTCTTCAACCAATGCTAACTCAGCTCGTGTGGAGTTAGTATGTTGGAGAGCTGACAGTTGCTCGCCGTTGCTCGGTGGTTCTCTCCGGGTACTCCGGCTTCCTCCACCCGTAAAACTGTCGTGGTCATGACCAGCCATTGTGCAGAAATATGTGACCTTAAACACCAATGAATAAATAAATTCAATTAGTTGACATGTGTATTCAATTAGCAGGTGTATTCAATTAACATGTGTTCGGTCATTTTCCTGTTTCTCATCCGTGAATTACACCGTCATGAAAATCGATTTTCGATAAAAGTTATCTCTCTTGAAAGGAAGGTCCAATTGAGAAGCAAGCTATTGTCGAGGAAACACCCTTGTGGCATCAATATGAAATAAAAGCCAAGTTTCCCTTTGTTACTTTTAATAAACGAAAACAACATACTACTCTCGGGGACTGTTCGTTTTCGTTTATAAAAGTAATGAAAGGAAACATGGCTAATTTTATTGGAAGCCAATTAGAAGTAAATAATTTACGAAGAATAAGTCATTAAGAATAATTATCGGTATCACACCCACCAACCTCAAGCATTCACTTGTGGCTTTCTGTTTAATGATTTTGATTTTACAGCAATTTGCAATTTTTTTTTATTATTCCCCAGAAAAAAATGAGCAAATCTCACGTCCTAGACTTTTTATATTAACCCTTTACACAACGCAGTCGATATTAAAATTTATTATTTTAAATATCATTTTTTTTAAATTTTTCAAAAGATTTTAACAAAACCATATCATGTGACCCCTCGGTGGAACGAGCTCGACGAGCTTGTTCCAACGAGGGGTCACATGATATGGTTTTGTTGAAATTTTTTGAAAAATAATATTTTTTCAGCTACTGAATTTGCATCTTACGCGGGCGGATGCGGGCGATTCGTTAGGTAAGGGGTTAATGGAAAGGGAATGTCTGTGTTATACGTCACGAGGCGCTCGTTGTTATAGTTTAAACAATATTCATTTTCGCTCTGTGTTAGCCTGTGAATTATCGCAAATTATCTAAAAGATATTTAATAAATATAGCATGGCTTTGAGTTGACTATGCCAAAATAGTGGTCCTCGAGGAGAGGATAGTCCCGACGCGTAGCGGAGGGACTATTCTCTCCTCGAGGACCACTATTTTGGCATAGTCAACGAAAAGTCATGGTGTGTGTGTGGGGGGGGGGGGGTGGGGGGGGGGGGGTCTTCATCGGTCATATATGCAAGATAATATTCTTATTCACCGCCAAAGAGAAAAGAAAATGGTTCAGGGTTTAAACAGGTAAACTAAGTTTATTCTGCCACTCATAGTTCTGGGATAGAGAGGTAGAGAACCAAAACCCCAAGAAACACAATACCATTATTCCATTAACCCCCTCCCCGTCCCCAACACTACTACAAACATCACTTTCGATACACATATTTTTATTTCTCCAAACTAAATGTAATAATGTATATGGGACGAGATGTCTTGTAAAGTATTTACACTTCAATGGAATTTTCTAAGCCAATTCGAATGTTACTATTTATAACCGTGCACTATTACCGTGCACTATTCTTTTTTCAAAATGATAGTAGGTCTGTGCGATTTCGCTGACGAACTATCGGAAAATAGGGTGTTTCTGTTCAACCAATCAGCAGGCGGGAAAGTCACGTGACATCTAATATTTCTCAATAGATATCGAGAAATATTCCTCGCTTGCTTCCTAAATGACGTCACGCTATGCCGCATTACGTCACCTTGAAGGAAACGATAAGCTCATCTTTGTTATTGTTTTGAAACGTACGTATTTCATGTCGAATTGGGCTGAATATGCAACAAAATGTCTCGTAGCATATAATAAAAAAAGACAGTCTACTCTATTTTAGTCAGTATCTGGAATTATCTCGTGAGTGTGGACCTGAAAGTATTATTTTCCGGGACATGCGATGAATTTTTTCAGTAGCTTCGCTTCGGCGCATGAATTCGCCTTGAACGTCGCCTTGAGGGAACAATCAGCAGCTTTTGCCATTGTCTTAAAACTATTTGTAGTGGAAATGGGCGGAATATTGCGCAGTAAAATGTCACGTAGCATAAAATAAAAATAAAATCTTCGCTGTTGGAGTGAATATCGGAAATTAGCTTCGCGGGGACCTGGAAGAATTGTTTTTCACTAACGCAGGCGCTCGTGATAAATAAAACTTTCAGGTCCACACTCATGAGACAATTCTCGATGTTCAATAAAACGCAGTAGATATCCTCTATCCAATGATATGCAGTAATAATATGCAATAGTACGGAGATTGGATTCGGCGCTAGGCCCAAAACTAATTATTGTCATCAGCACATTTTTGATATAAACAGCTGCGCCATGAGCGCATGATACGCCAGTTATTAATTACAAGAGGGAACCACACAATATGAGTATACATGTGTACTTGTCAGGTTATACTTGCCACCAAAAAATCATGAACATTGCTCAAAGTACAACATGTGGAAAATTGCCTATATTTTGATGAATAAAGTCCCATAACTCTGGAATGACAAATCGGACAGCGACACAAATCGAAAGGGAGATTCCTTCTATCAACATATACTTGCAACCAAAAAATCATGAACATTGCTCTAAGCATTTTCAAGTTAGTGTTCCACATGTGAAAAATAAAGTCCCATAACTCTGGAATGACTAATCGAACGGCGACACCAACCGAAAGGGAGCTTCCTTCCATCAACATAAACCACCTACCAAAAAATCGTGAAAATCTCTCGAAGTGTTCTCGAGTTATCGTACGACGTGTAAAAAATCAACAATTTTCTAAGTAATAAAGTCCCATAACTCTGGAATGACTAATCGAACGGCGACACTAAACGAAAGGGAGCTTCCCTCCATCAATATACATCACCTACCCAAAAATCACGAAAATCTCTCAAAGCGTTCTCGAGTTATCGAACGACGTGTAAAAAATCAACAATTTTCTATGTAATAAAGTCCCATAACTCTGGAATGACTAATCGAACGGCGACATTAAACGAAGGGAGCTTCCCTCCATCAATATACACCACCTACCTAAAAATCACGAAAATCTCAAAGCGTTCTTGAGTTATCGTACGACATGTGACCGGACGGACAGACGGACAGGCGGACAGCGGTATACCATAATACGACCCGTTTTTTTCAAAACGGGCGTATAATAATGAAGAGAAAAAAAGTGAAAGAATACAAAAACAAACGATGAAAACGCCGTTTTCCTATTCTGTAAACCGACTTCAACAGAGAGTAATGCAGGCTTCTCACTTCCATGGTTTGGGCCCCGGATTGCTACGGTTTTGAACCGTGTTAAAACTAACCTGTTTAGGCCATGGTAGACAGTTTCTAAGTTTGCAATAGGGTGTTGCTACGGCGGCTACGGAAGATCTCAGGAAGTGCTAAGGATTTACTAAGGTTATGCTAAGGAAGTATCAACGATTCGCCAAGGAGTATTAAGGTTATGTGAGGGTTTTCCTCCCGTTATTCTATTATATTATTATTGCAGCAAAGGAGGCGCTACGGATAAGCCACAGTTGTCCTACGGTTTGAAACGGTTAGCCATGGTCAGGATGTGGTGTTGTGGATATACTAGGGTTCTGCAATGTTTCTTCTGCGCTATCTACGGTTATGTCACGGTCTATAACGGTTTGATAGGTCACCACTATATATTTGGCTCACCAGACCACCTTCTCTCACCGGGGCACAACTGTAGCATATCCGTAGTCTATTCGGAGCTTTTCATGGTCAGCCGGGACCATATTTCCGACCACGCTTAATGCCGGATCGGTTAGGAATTTGCAACGGTTGTGCCCGACGTCAACGGTTTTCTGCGGACCCTTGCGGTTGGTGACGAAAAACATTAAATTTCCCAACATTTTGAAAATCGCTCCACGGAAAGAAAACAAGGCGGTGTCTACGGACGAGGAACGGATTCACCAGGGATAATCACAACGGATTAAAACCGTGGGTTTACGGCATCTTGAACCGTGATAGTGAGAACCTCTCATAATAGTTACACGTTCCAACTGATTGGAAAAACATTGTGAAAAGCCGAAAACCCAACTTCTGTACTTTATACTGCTATGCGGTGAAATACCTGAAACCTTTACCTGACACGAAAAGCAGACGACACTTGCAAATAAAATGATTGAGTAACTAATTTTTCTTCATTTTGTTCACAGTTTATGACCCCCTCATTGGAACGAGCTGGTTGAGCTCATTCCAATGTGAGGTCATAATCAATGATTTTGAGACAAAAAAATAAAAAATAATGAAAAGTTAATGATGATTTCTGTTAATAGCGCAGGTCGGTTTTGACCGTTACTTAGGATAAAGCAGGGACCTATCAGGACTATTTAAAATACGCTCTGCTCTAGTCTCGGAGCCTATTTTTTCAATTCATGCGCCAGATTTCAATTTACGGAGTCACACTGCTGTTTGTAACACACACTGCAAGTATGTAATAGCTCTCATCATTTTCATTTAGTACACTATAGCAAACATTAATCTTCACTGTGGTTTCTAATCAAGTCTTGGCTGCCTATTTAGGCAGCCAAGACTTGATCAGAAACCACAGTGAAGATTAATGCTTGGTAATTAAGACTTGAAGTATTAACTTAAGCACTCTACAACAATGATAAATGATAATCATATATATAATACATGTAAGAGTGTCTCTCTCGATTATCCATCGAAAGAATATCAAAATATGATCTGAGAAGTTACGCGCCAATTGAGAAGCCTATTTCTGAGATTTAAGAGCCAGGTCCTGATGTTTCAAAACCAAATACGCTCTAGCGCATGCCCAGGTCGGTCCCTGATAAAGGGTAATGTTAATAAAGTGGAACCCGTATCAATGAAACAAATTAATTTGGGAAATTAAGTGGGGAGCTAACTCCCGAAAAAATGTTCCAATGACGTAAAGTGTCAGCCACGAGTGTGATAAACTGAGCATTATATATATATTATATTATATTTTATTATTTTACTATTGCATTACATTATATTATATTATATATTATTGTTATATTGCAGGTTATTACAATATATTATATGATATTATATTATTATTATATTACACTAGCGGGTGATACCTGGCGTTGCACGGGAGAAGATGGTTATATCAGCCGTTTTCGAAATAGAAGGTCAAGGTACCCCGCACGGGCACCTCGATAAAGTCAAAATCATCGATGGGTCAATATACCCGCACATATGAAATTTTAGCCCGATCGTCCCAGCCGTTGAAGAAATAAAAGGTCAAGGTCGTCAATTTCAAGGTCAATGTCACCCCGCGCGGGCCCGGCACTCATCCCACGTTACTCGCAGGGACGAATTACCCCTGCGTGCAAACTTTGAGATCGATCGGTCGAAAACAGAGGAGTTCACCCGTAACAAAGACAGAGAGATAGAGAAAAAAAAATACAGACATTCGCTTTTATATATTAGACTAGCGGATGAATACCCGGCGTTGCACGGGAGAAGATGGTTATATCAATATACTCTCAGATATGACCGGCTCAGCCGTTTTCGAAATAGAAGGTCAAGGTCACCAGTTTGAAAGTCAAGGTCACACCGCACGGACACCCCGATAAAGTCAAAATGATCGATGGGTCAATATACCCGCACATATGAAACTTTAGCCCGATCGGCCCAGCCGTTCTCGAATAAAAGGTCAATGTCACCAATTTCAAGGTCAAGGTCACCCCGACAAAGTCAAAATGATCGATGGGTCAATATATCCGCACATATGAAATTTTACCCTGATCGGCCCAGCCGTTTACGAAATAAAAGGTCAAGGTCATCAATTTCAAGGTCACTCGCACGGGCATGGCACCCATCCCATGTTACTCGCAGGAACGAATTACCCTCGTGTAGAAAATTTGCGATCCATCGGCCGAGAAACGGAGGAGTTCACCCGGAACAGAGAGATAGAGAGATAGAGAGAGATATAGATACAGACATTCGCATTTATATATTGGAGATTACATTACATAATATGATTTTATATTACATTGTGTCATATTATATTATATTATAATTATTATTATTATATTACATAACATTATATTATATTTTATTACGTCATATTGCAGTTTATTACAATATATTATATGATATTATTCTTATATTACATTATATTATATATATTGTATTTTATTATGTTGTATTATATTATATTATGATATTATATTAAACGTGATATTATTATATTATATTATATTATATTATATTACGTTATATTATATTATATTATATTATATTATATTATATTATATTATATTATATTATATTATATCATATTATATACTTGCTTGACTGAACACTTCAACATAAAATAGATTGAATTTTTTTATCAGAGGCCCCAACGGCAAACAGATGTATAAACATGGGAAATTCAGTTGCTTTTAAAGTAATTCTTTGTAAGGTCACAACATTTTTTATTCAATTAACAGGAGTTTGCTCTGCAGCATATATGCAATTAACAAGTTAAATTTATAATAAAGGTATCTTTAATGGATTGGTGTTTGAACCTTATATGCAATTGACCGGGTTGGTCAGTTAAGACCAATTACCCGTAAGCTGACCCCCTCTATATCACATAAGAGCGTAAGCATTGGCGTTACATGTAAAATTAATTTCTATCGACATCGTAAAAAGCGGTTGCAAATACGGCAAAATTCTGGTAACAATCCACCAGTACCATCACCGGAAAATGTAACGGTAAAAATTCGCATCTTTTATGAGTTTTAGCCTGCTTAGAATCAGACCTTGTGCCTGATCTTCTGCCAAGATTCAACTAGATGGTTGTTTCTGCTGTAAGCATATCAGAGAAGAACAGTGGCGGACAAATGATTCTGGGTTTGAGTGGGAGCCACATTTCAATCAGGGGGCATGGTGCGAGGCATCACTCGATGATCGCAGCGACGAGTTCCTGGAGAGCACGAGATAGGGTATCCCGATATTGTCAATGGGGTTTGGGGTGTCTCGTGGAAAAATATTTCAGTATTCAAAGTTTAAAGAAAAGAATCTAATTTATATCTGGCACATGAGACCTGCGTAGGAGTTAGGCCAAAAGCTGTACGCATGGGGTGCGGTATTATCATGTGCGCATTCAGCTCATGGGTACACGCTGGATGTGCCAACTTGTGCTTGTGTGTTAATGTACAGTGTGCGCACACCACATACAGCACATGGGCACAACAACGGAAAAAGGATACTAAAGCCAAGGTCAGATCATAGAGTGAATTGGACAAACGTAAGGTTTGTGTTTGGTGGGATGTGCTTTTGTGCAATTTAACACTTTACCCAACGTAACGGCCAAAACTGGTCAGCGCTATTCTCAAAAATCGCCAATTAATTTTCATTATTTTTTTCATTTTTCGTCGAGCTCGTTCCAACGAGGGGTCATAACCTATGTTTTTGAGACAACAAATGAAAAAAATTAGTTATTCAAGAATTTATTTTGCAGGTGTCGTCTGCTTTTCATGTTAGGTAAAGGGTTAATGCACAATGAACACCCATCAAAAACGGCGCATGTACATATACTAGATGTACGGATATGTGCTAGTGCACAATGTGCGCACATTACAGCACAAGGGCACATAGGGTTTTGTGGTATCCTATGACATGATGATGCGATATTGAAGGATATCCTCTTGGGGTACCCATAGAGGATTCCTCTTGGGGGATACCTTTTGAGGATATCTATCTGAAGACAGTTATGGCTCATAGTCCTTGTTTGTCCCTGCCTTCTGGACCAGCATCACATCCTCCATAGCCCTAAGGCCATTACATCTCCATAGTCACCACCAAATGTCATGTGATCCACCCCTATTGTATTCCCCTTTAATATTCTACCAGCCTCAATGTCTTTTACCATTACTACTGAGTTGTAATGTTATTACTGTTGTATTCCCCTTTAGTATTCTACCAGCCTCGCTGTCTTGTACCATTATTACTGAGTTGTAATGTTATTACTGTTGTATTCCCCTTTAGTATTCTACTAGCCTCGCTGTCTTGTACCATTGCTACTGAGTTGTAATGTTATTACTGTTGTATTCCCCTTTAGTATTCTACTAGCCTCGCTGTCTTGTACCATTATTACTGAGTTGTAATGTTATTACTGTTGTATTCCCCTTTAGTATTCTACTAGCCTCGCTGTCTTGTACCATTATTACTGAGTTGTAATGTTATTACTGTTGTATTCCCCTTTAGTGTTCTACTAGCCTCGCTGTCTTGTACCATTGCTACTGAGTGGTAATGTTATTACTATTGTATTCCCCTTAAGTATTCCACCAGCCTCGCTGTCCTGTACCATTACTACTGAGTTGTAATGTTATTATTGTTGTATTCCACTTTAGTATTCTACCAGCCTCGCTGTCTTGTACCATTACTACCGAGTTGTAATGTTATTACTGTTGTATTCCCCTTTAGTATTCTATCCGCCTCGCTGTCTTGTACCATTACTACTGAGTTGTAATGTTATTACTGTTGTATTCCCCTTTAGTATTCAACCAGCCTCGCTGTCTTGTACCATTACTACTGAGTTGTAATGTTATTACTGTTGAATTCCCATTTAGTATTCTATCCGCCTCGCTGTCTTGTACCATTACTACTGAGTTGTAATGTTATTACTGTTGTATTCCCCTTCAGCATTCTACCAGTCTCGCTGTCCTGTACCATTACTACTGAGTTGTAATGTTATTACTATTGTATTCCCCTTTAGTATTCTACCAGTCTCGCTGCCCAGTACCATTACTACTGTGTTGTAATGTTATTATTGTTGTATTCCACTTTAGTATTCTACCAGCCTCGCTGTCTTGTACCATTACTACCGAGTTGTAATGTTATTACTGTTGTATTCCCCTTTAGTATTCTACCAGCCTCGCTGTCTTGTACCATTACTACTGAGTTGTAATGTTATTACTGTTGTATTCCCATTTAGTATTCTATCCGCCTCGCTGTCTTGTACCATTACTACTGAGTTGTAATTTTATTACTGTTGTATTCTCCTTTAGCATTCTACCAGTCTCGCTGTCCTGTACCATTGCTACTGAGTTGTAATGTTATTACTATTGTATTCCATTTTAGTATTCTACCAGCCTCGCTGTCTTGTACCATTATTATCGAGTTGTAATGTTATAACTACAGGCTTGCTAACTATCTCAAATCACGGCGTCTACCCTTGGCCAAATCTTACAATGTCAAAATATCATCCATACTCTACTACGAGACTAAAAATCAAGCACATACCACACAACACTGTATGACACTGAGCGTTCCGAACTACCCACGGGATAATACAAACCATTGGGTGGTTTTGTAGTACAAAAGGGTAACAGTCCCATACGACTGCTCCAAATGTACCTCGTAATACCGCATAGCTTAGAATTACTCACTACATATACCAACCGCCGATGGTAAAATACATTCAGCGGGTTAGTAGTACAAAATATTTATAGTAAACCAGCTTGCGCACAGACCGTACACCACGCTAGATAAGCACACTTTACCCCAACCAACAATACTACGTGACCTAGCATTACGTACTACCCATACCATCTGTGGACCAGTATACCGCCCTAGATGGATAGTGGTGCGAAGGTCTAACAAAAAAACAGCAGGGATAGAAACCGCACATTCTATACCACCGTACTAGACACCCATACATTACCCCAACCTGACGTCACCATTCTGCATGAACTAGCATTACGTAGTACCTATATACCACCACACTAGACACCCCATGCATTACCCCGTCCTCACGTCACAATACTGCATGAACTAGCATTACGTAGTACCTATATACCACCACACTAGACACCCCATGCATTACCCCGACCTCACGTCACCATACTGCTTGAACTAGCATTACGTAGTACCAATATACCACCACACTAGACACCCATGCATTACCCCGACCTCACGTCACCATACTGCATGAAGTAGCATTACGTAGTACCTATATACCACCGTACTAGACACCCATGCATTACCCCGACCTCACGTCACAATACTGCATGAACTAGCATTACGTAGTACCTATATACTACCACACTAGACACCCCCATGCATTACCCCGACCTCACGTCACCATACTGCATGAACTAGCATTACGTGATACCTATATACCACCGTACTAGACACCCATGCATTACCCCGACCTCACGTCACCATTCTGCATGAACTATCATTACGTAGTACCTATATACCACCACACTAGACACCCCCATGCATTACCCCGTCCTCACGTCACAATACTGCATGAACTAGCATTACGTAGTACCTATATACCACCGCACTAGACACCCATGCATTACCCCGACCTCGCGTCACAATACTGCATGAACTAGCATTACGTAATACCTATATACCACCGCACTAGACACCCATGCATTACCCCGACCTCACGTCACCATACTGCATGAACTCGCATTAGGTAGTACCTATATACCACCGTACTAGACATCCATGCATTACCCCGACCTCACGTCACAATACTGCCTTAACTAGCATTACGTAGTACCTATATACCACCACACTAGACACCCATGCATTATCCCGACCTCACGTCACCATACTGTATGAACTAGCATTACGTAGTACCTATATACCACCACACTAGACACCCATGCATTATCCCGACCTCACGTCACCATTCTGCATGAACTAGCATTACGTAGTACCTATATACCACCGTACTAGACACCCATGCATTACCCCGACCTCACGTCACAATACTGCATGAACTAGCATCACGTAGTACCTATATACCACCGTACTAGACACCCATGCATTACCCCGACCTCACGTCACCATACTGCATAAACGAGCATTACGTAGTACCTATATACCACCACACTAGACACCCATGCATTACCCCGACCTCACGTCACCATTCTGCATGAACTAGCATTACGTAGTACCTATATACCACCGTACTAGACACCCATGCATTACCCCGACCTCACGTCACAATACTGCATGAACTAGCATTACGTAGTACCTATATACTACCACACTAGACACCCATGCATTACCCCGACCTCACGTCACCATACTGCTTGAACTAGCATTATGTAGTACCTATATACCACCACACTAGACACCCCCATGCATTACCCCGACCTCACGTCACAATACTGCCTTAACTAGCATTACGTAGTACCTATATACCACCACACTAGACACCCATGCATTACCCCGACCTCACGTCACTATACTGCCTTAACTAGCATTAAGTAGTACCTATATACCACCACACTAGACACCCATGCATTACCCCGACCTCACGTCACCATACTGCCTTAACTAGCATTACGTAGTACCTATATACCACCACACTAGACACCCATGCATTATCCCGACCTCACGTCACCATACTGCATGAACTAGCATTACGTAGTACCTATATACCACCACACTAGACACCCCCATGCATTACCCCGACCTCACGTCACAATACTACCTTAACTAGCATTACGTAGTACCTATATACCACCACACTAGACACCCATGCATTATCCCGACCTCACGTCACCATACTGCATAAACGAGCATTACGTAGTACCTATATACCACCACACTAGACACCCATGCATTACCCCGACCTCACGTCACTATACTGCATGAACTAGCATTACGTAGTACCTATATACCACCACACTAGACACCCCCATGCATTACCCCGACCTCACGTCACAATACTGCCTTAACTAGCATTACGTAGTACCTATATACCACCACACTAGACACCCATGCATTATCCCGACCTCACGTCACAATACTGCATGAACTAGCATTACGTAGTACCTATATACCACCACACTAGACACCCATGCATTACCCCGACCTCACGTCACTATACTGCATGAACTAGCATTACGTAGTACCTATATACCACCACACTAGACACCCATGCATTACCCCGACCTCACGTCACCATACTGCATGAACTAGCATTACGTAGTACCTATATACCACCACACTAGACACCCATGCATTACCCCGACCTCACGTCACCATACTGCATGAAGTAGCATTACGTAGTACCTATATACCACCACACTAGACACCCATGCATTACCCCGACCTCACGTCACAACACTGCATGAACTAGCATTACGTAGTACCTATATACCACCGTACTATACACCCCTGCATTACCCCGACCTCACGTCACCATACTGCATGAACTAGCATTACGTAGTACCTATATACCACCGTACTAGACACCCATGCATTACCTCGACCTCACATCACAATACTGCATGAACTAGCATTACGTAGTACCTATATACCACCGTACTAGACACCCATACATTTCCCCAACCTGACGTCACAATACTGCATGAACTAGTATTACGTAGTACCTATATACCACCGTACTAGACACCCCATGCATTACCCCGACCTCACGTCACTATACTGCATGAACTAGCATTACGTAGTACCTATATACCACCGTACTAGACACCCCAATGCATAACCCCGACCTCACGTCACTATACTGCATGAAATAGCATTACGTAGTACCTATATACCACCGTACTAGACACCCGCATGCATTACCCCGACCTCACGTCACCATACTGCATGAAGTAGCATTACGTAGTACCTATATACCACCGTACTAGACACCCATGCATTACCCCGACCTCACGTCACCATTCTGCATGAACTAGCATTACGTAGTACCTATATACCACCACACTAGACACCCCCATGCATTACCCCGTCCTCACGTCACAATACTGCATGAACTAGCATTACGTAGTACCTATATACCACCGCACTAGACACCCATGCATTACCCCGACCTCACTAGCATTACGTAGTACCTATATACCACCACACTAGACACCCATGCATTACCCCGACCTCACGTCACCATACTGCATGAACTAGCATTACGTAGCACCTATATGCCACCACACTAGACACCCATGCATTACCCCGACCTCACGTCACCATACTGCATGAAGTAGCATTACGTAGTACCTATATACCACCGTACTAGTCACCCATGCATTACCCCGACCTCACGTCACAATACTGCATGAACTAGCATTACGTAGTACCTATACACTACCACACTAGACACCCCCATGCATTACGCCGACCTCACGTCACCATACTGCATGAACTAGCATTACGTAGTACCTATATACCACCGTACTAGACACCCATGCATTACCCCGACCTCACGTCACCATTCTGCATGAACTAGCATTACGTAGTACCTATACACCACCACACTAGGCACCCCCATGCATTACCCCGTCCTCACGTCACAATACTGCATGAACTAGCATTACGTAGTACCTATATACCACCGCACTAGACACCCATGCATTACCCCGACCTCACGTCACAATACTGCATGAACTAGCATTAAGTAATACCTATATACCACCGCACTAGACACCCATGCATTGCCCCGACCTCACGTCACCATACTGCATGAACTCGCATTACGTAGTACCTATATACCACCGTACTAGACATCCATGCATTACCCCGACCTCACGTCACAATACTGCCTTAACTAGCATTACGTAGTACCTATATACCACCACACTAGACACCCATGCATTATCCCGACCTCACGTCACCATACTGTATGAACTAGCATTACGTAGTACCTATATACCACCACACTAGACACCCATGCATTACCCCCACCTCACGTCACCATACTGCATGAACTAGCATTACGTAGTACCTATATACCACCGTACTAGACACCCATGCATTACCCCGACCACACGTCACAATACTGCATGAACTAGCATTACGTAGTACCTATATACCACCGTACTAGACACCCATGCATTACCCCGACCTCACGTCACCATACTGCATAAACGAGCATTACGTAGTACCTATATACCACCACTCTAGACACCCATGCATTACCCCGACCTCACGTCACCATACTGCATGAACTAGCATTACGTAGTACCTATATACCACCGTACTAGTCACCCATGCATTACCCCGACCACACGTCACAATACTGCATGAACTAGCATTATGTAGTACCTATATACCACCACACTAGACACCCCCATGCATTACCCCGACCTCACGTCACAATACTGCCTTAACTAGCATTACGTAGTACCTATATACCACCACACTAGACACCCATGCATTACCCCGACCTCACGTCACTATACTGCCTTAACTAGCATTACGTAGTACCTATATACCACCACACTAGACACCCATGCATTACCCCGACCTCACGTCACTATACTGCATGAACTAGCATTACGTAGTACCTATATACTACCACACTAGACACCCATGCATTACCCCGACCTCACGTCACCATACTGCATGAACTAGCATTACGTAGTACCTATATACCACCACATTAGACACCCCCATGCATTACCCCGTCCTCACGTCACAATACTGCATGAACTAGCATTACGTAGTACCTATATACCACCGTACTAGACACCCATGCATTACCCCGACCTCACGTCACAATACTGCATGAACTAGCATTACGTAGTACCTATATACCACCACACTAGACACCTATGCATTACCCCGACCTCACGTCACCATACTGCATGAACTAGCATTACGTAGTACCTATATACCACCACACTAGACACCCATGCATTACCCCGACCTCACGTCACCATACTGCATGAAGTAGCATTACGTAGTACCTATATACCACCGTACTAGACACCCATGCATTACCCCGACCTCACGTCACAATACTGCATGAACTAGCATTACGTAGTACCTATATACTACCACACTAGACACCCCCATGCATTACCCCGACCTCACGTCACCATACTGCATGAACTAGCATTACGTAATACCTATATACCACCGTACTAGACACCCATGCATTACCCCGACCTCACGTCACCATACTGCATGAACTCGCATTAGGTAGTACCTATATACCACCGTACTAGACATCCATGCATTACCTCGACCTCACGTCACAATACTGCCTTAACTAGCATTACGTAGTACCTATATACCACCACACTAGACACCCATGCATTATCCCGACCTCACGTCACCATACTGTATGAACTAGCATTACGTAGTACCTATATACCACCACACTAGACACCCATGCATTACCCCGACCTCACGTCACCATTCTGCATGAACTAGCATTATGTAGTACCTATATACCACCGTACTAGACACCCATGCATTACCCCGACCTCACGTCACAATACTGCATGAACTAGCATCACGTAGTACCTATATACCACCGTACTAGACACCCATGCATTACCCCGACCTCACGTCACCATACTGCATAAACGAGCATTACGTAGTACCTATATACCACCACACTAGACACCCATGCATTACCCCGACCTCACGTCACCATTCTGCATGAACTAGCATTACGTAGTACCTATATACCACCGTACTAGACACCCATGCATTACCCCGACCTCACGTCACAATACTGCATGAACTAGCATTACGTAGTACCTATATACTACCACACTAGACACCCATGCATTACCCCGACCTCACGTCACCATACTGCTTGAACTAGCATTATGTAGTACCTATATACCACCACACTAGACACCCCCATGCATTACCCCGACCTCACGTCACAATACTGCCTTAACTAGCATTACGTAGTACCTATATACCACCACACTAGACACCCATGCATTACCCCGACCTCACGTCACTATACTGCCTTAACTAGCATTAAGTAGTACCTATATACCACCACACTAGACACCCATGCATTACCCCGACCTCACGTCACCATACTGCCTTAACTAGCATTACGTAGTACCTATATACCACCACACTAGACACCCATGCATTATCCCGACCTCACGTCACCATACTGCATGAACTAGCATTACGTAGTACCTATATACCACCACACTAGACACCCCCATGCATTACCCCGACCTCACGTCACAATACTACCTTAACTAGCATTACGTAGTACCTATATACCACCACACTAGACACCCATGCATTATCCCGACCTCACGTCACCATACTGCATAAACGAGCATTACGTAGTACCTATATACCACCACACTAGACACCCATGCATTACCCCGACCTCACGTCACTATACTGCATGAACTAGCATTACGTAGTACCTATATACCACCACACTAGACACCCCCATGCATTACCCCGACCTCACGTCACAATACTGCCTTAACTAGCATTACGTAGTACCTATATACCACCACACTAGACACCCATGCATTATCCCGACCTCACGTCACAATACTGCATGAACTAGCATTACGTAGTACCTATATACCACCACACTAGACACCCATGCATTACCCCGACCTCACGTCACTATACTGCATGAACTAGCATTACGTAGTACCTATATACCACCACACTAGACACCCATGCATTACCCCGACCTCACGTCACCATACTGCATGAACTAGCATTACGTAGTACCTATATACCACCACACTAGACACCCATGCATTACCCCGACCTCACGTCACCATACTGCATGAAGTAGCATTACGTAGTACCTATATACCACCACACTAGACACCCATGCATTACCCCGACCTCACGTCACAACACTGCATGAACTAGCATTACGTAGTACCTATATACCACCGTACTATACACCCCTGCATTACCCCGACCTCACGTCACCATACTGCATGAACTAGCATTACGTAGTACCTATATACCACCGTACTAGACACCCATGCATTACCTCGACCTCACATCACAATACTGCATGAACTAGCATTACGTAGTACCTATATACCACCGTACTAGACACCCATACATTTCCCCAACCTGACGTCACAATACTGCATGAACTAGTATTACGTAGTACCTATATACCACCGTACTAGACACCCCATGCATTACCCCGACCTCACGTCACTATACTGCATGAACTAGCATTACGTAGTACCTATATACCACCGTACTAGACACCCCAATGCATAACCCCGACCTCACGTCACTATACTGCATGAAATAGCATTACGTAGTACCTATATACCACCGTACTAGACACCCGCATGCATTACCCCGACCTCACGTCACCATACTGCATGAAGTAGCATTACGTAGTACCTATATACCACCGTACTAGACACCCATGCATTACCCCGACCTCACGTCACCATTCTGCATGAACTAGCATTACGTAGTACCTATATACCACCACACTAGACACCCCCATGCATTACCCCGTCCTCACGTCACAATACTGCATGAACTAGCATTACGTAGTACCTATATACCACCGCACTAGACACCCATGCATTACCCCGACCTCACTAGCATTACGTAGTACCTATATACCACCACACTAGACACCCATGCATTACCCCGACCTCACGTCACCATACTGCATGAACTAGCATTACGTAGCACCTATATGCCACCACACTAGACACCCATGCATTACCCCGACCTCACGTCACCATACTGCATGAAGTAGCATTACGTAGTACCTATATACCACCGTACTAGTCACCCATGCATTACCCCGACCTCACGTCACAATACTGCATGAACTAGCATTACGTAGTACCTATATACTACCACACTAGACACCCCCATGCATTACGCCGACCTCACGTCACCATACTGCATGAACTAGCATTACGTAGTACCTATATACCACCGTACTAGACACCCATGCATTACCCCGACCTCACGTCACCATTCTGCATGAACTAGCATTACGTAGTACCTATACACCACCACACTAGGCACCCCCATGCATTACCCCGTCCTCACGTCACAATACTGCATGAACTAGCATTACGTAGTACCTATATACCACCGCACTAGACACCCATGCATTACCCCGACCTCACGTCACAATACTGCATGAACTAGCATTAAGTAATACCTATATACCACCGCACTAGACACCCATGCATTGCCCCGACCTCACGTCACCATACTGCATGAACTCGCATTACGTAGTACCTATATACCACCGTACTAGACATCCATGCATTACCCCGACCTCACGTCACAATACTGCCTTAACTAGCATTACGTAGTACCTATATACCACCACACTAGACACCCATGCATTATCCCGACCTCACGTCACCATACTGTATGAACTAGCATTACGTAGTACCTATATACCACCACACTAGACACCCATGCATTACCCCCACCTCACGTCACCATACTGCATGAACTAGCATTACGTAGTACCTATATACCACCGTACTAGACACCCATGCATTACCCCGACCACACGTCACAATACTGCATGAACTAGCATTACGTAGTACCTATATACCACCGTACTAGACACCCATGCATTACCCCGACCTCACGTCACCATACTGCATAAACGAGCATTACGTAGTACCTATATACCACCACTCTAGACACCCATGCATTACCCCGACCTCACGTCACCATACTGCATGAACTAGCATTACGTAGTACCTATATACCACCGTACTAGACACCCATGCATTACCCCGACCACACGTCACAATACTGCATGAACTAGCATTATGTAGTACCTATATACCACCACACTAGACACCCCCATGCATTACCCCGACCTCACGTCACAATACTGCCTTAACTAGCATTACGTAGTACCTATATACCACCACACTAGACACCCATGCATTACCCCGACCTCACGTCACTATACTGCCTTAACTAGCATTACGTAGTACCTATATACCACCACACTAGACACCCATGCATTACCCCGACCTCACGTCACTATACTGCATGAACTAGCATTACGTAGTACCTATATACTACCACACTAGACACCCATGCATTACCCCGACCTCACGTCACCATACTGCATGAACTAGCATTACGTAGTACCTATATACCACCACATTAGACACCCCCATGCATTACCCCGTCCTCACGTCACAATACTGCATGAACTAGCATTACGTAGTACCTATATACCACCGTACTAGACACCCATGCATTACCCCGACCTCACGTCACAATACTGCATGAACTAGCATTACGTAGTACCTATATACCACCACACTAGACACCTATGCATTACCCCGACCTCACGTCACCATACTGCATGAACTAGCATTACGTAGTACCTATATACCACCACACTAGACACCCATGCATTACCCCGACCTCACGTCACCATACTGCATGAAGTAGCATTACGTAGTACCTATATACCACCGTACTAGACACCCATGCATTACCCCGACCTCACGTCACAATACTGCATGAACTAGCATTACGTAGTACCTATATACTACCACACTAGACACCCCCATGCATTACCCCGACCTCACGTCACCATACTGCATGAACTAGCATTACGTAATACCTATATACCACCGTACTAGACACCCATGCATTACCCCGACCTCACGTCACCATTCTGCATGAACTAGCATTACGTAGTACCTATATACCACCACACTAGACACCCCCATGCATTACCCCGTCCTCACGTCACAATACTGCATGAACTAGCATTACGTAGTACCTATATACCACCGCACTAGACACCCATGCATTACCCCGACCTCACGTCACAATACTGCATGAACTAGCATTAAGTAATACCTATATACCACCGCACTAGACACCCATGCATTGCCCCGACCTCACGTCACCATACTGCATGAACTCGCATTACGTAGTACCTATATACCACCGTACTAGACATCCATGCATTACCCCGACCTCACGTCACAATACTGCCTTAACTAGCATTACGTAGTACCTATATACCACCACACTAGACACCCATGCATTATCCCGACCTCACGTCACCATACTGTATGAACTAGCATTACGTAGTACCTATATACCACCACACTAGACACCCATGCATTACCCCGACCTCACGTCACCATACTGCATGAACTAGCATTACGTAGTACCTATATACCACCGTACTAGACACCCATGCATTACCCCGACCACACGTCACAATACTGCATGAACTAGCATTACGTAGTACCTATATACCACCGTACTAGACACCCATGCATTACCCCGACCTCACGTCACCATACTGCATAAACGAGCATTACGTAGTACCTATATACCACCACTCTAGACACCCATGCATTACCCCGACCTCACGTCACCATACTGCATGAACTAGCATTACGTAGTACCTATATACCACCGTACTAGACACCCATGCATTACCCCGACCACACGTCACAATACTGCATGAACTAGCATTATGTAGTACCTATATACCACCACACTAGACACCCCCATGCATTACCCCGACCTCACGTCACAATACTGCCTTAACTAGCATTACGTAGTACCTATATACCACCACACTAGACACCCATGCATTACCCCGACCTCACGTCACTATACTGCCTTAACTAGCATTACGTAGTACCTATATACTACCACACTAGACACCCATGCATTACCCCGGCCTCACGTCACCATACTGCATGAACTAGCATTACGTAGTACCTATATACCACCACACTAGACACCCCCATGCATTACCCCGTCCTCACGTCACAATACTGCATGAACTAGCATTACGTAGTACCTATATACCACCGTACTAGACACCCATGCATTACCCCGACCTCACGTAACAATACTGCATGAACTAGTATTACGTAATACCAATATAAGGAATAGGATAGTATGAAGCATTAGGTCGATTAGTAGTACCAGTTGCTCTCAAAGGACCTACATGGGTATATAACGCCCATACTATACTACCGCTCTAAACAACCAAAGACCACCTCGCAATAGCGCACTAGACAACCATGCATTATCCCCCACCACACCCCACAATACAGCCTATACTAGTATTATTACCTATACCAGCCTTTAGATAATATGAAGCATTATGTCAATTAGCAGTACCAAGGGCAAACAAGTTACCTACACTTGTATATAACGTACATCCTATACTATTATATCACTTCCGTACGAGAAGCCAGGTAGTACCCCCTGACACGAGCAACGTTATGTCGGATTGTACAGTGGGCAACAACAGCGGTCACCGTCACTATGATATCGCGTGCGCATCGTAATGTCACGACGTCAATAGCAACAACCGCTTCGAGGGATAACATTAAAAAAAAACTCTCACCTTCCCCAACAATATTTCATCACAAACCCATGCTATATACCCATATCCTCGTGTATATATATACATAGCATATGGTATATGAAGATCTGCCCAGAAAAAAATGCAACCTGAAACGTTCGCTGCTCCGCAGTGTCCTGGTAATCAGGGTCGTTCGGTTACATGATATACTACTGTCGGCCAGAAACGGAAATAGTCGACCAGTAACGGACGTAACGGAAATGTTCGGCTAGTTTCGAAAGTAACACACTGGATTAACCGAGTTTCATTACTGTATAATACATTGATTAACACAGAGTTAATCCACTCTGTTCACACGTGTTTGAATAGACGTTCAGGTTTTTGATTATCTATTATCTCACAAAAGAGAATGTATATGTGTATGCCGATAAAATAGGGCACTGTACTATAGAGATATTACTACGCGCGCTGTGCGCTTGAGAATTTCATTATAGTATAGTGTTCTGTTTTATGTCTGCTCCCACTTTAGCCGCCGCTACGAGTTTCCACATATTTTCCTTTTGAAATTAAAAACAGGATTTTAAAAGTATCTCATTTAATACCTATCGTAATTGGCAGTTACACACTTCATGTAGAATTTCAAACTTCTGATAATGGTTTTCTTCTATACCTGGATGCAGACAAATAATCTGTAATAAATGTATGGAAACTAAATATGATAGTTACGAACGGTTAATCACGGGCGTTTATTCGATACAGGTGGAGGGAGTCCTGCACTGTAGAAAAAAATACAGTTAAAACAAGAGGGCCCGCTAAAAATTTGCAAGACGTGACGTCCTATTTTTTATTCGGCTCCTTTTTACACCTACCAACCCACTACGTGCATTTTTTCTACTACCGTTCTCAGACACCGACCCACCACTCTCCCATTAAAATCAACTATAAACTTATAAACTTAGTAGGCACAGCTGTCTTTAGGGGGTTATGAGGAGTCATAGGTTATGACCCCCTCATTGGAACGAGCTCGTCGAGCTCGTTCCAATGAGACGTCATAACCTATGCTATTGAGACAAAAAAATGAAAAAATTAGTTACTCAATCATTTTTTGGCAAGTGTCGTCTGCTTTTCATGTTAGGTAAAGGGTTAAACTGGTACCACCAATTTAAACCTCTGTGGGCTGCTGTGGGCCCCAATATACAAATGACAAGCTGTTCATTATCAGGCTTGGCCAGAGCAGGTGTACATATACGGGAACAAATTTTCATTAGAAATGTTTCCAAAATATTGTCTGCACATTTTCTACATTTCGAACAAGACACCCACCCCCTACTAACGTGTGACATTTTCCCAGTTTAAGCCCAATATTCTCACATATAAAGCCTCCTGATGTTGTATTTATGTTAAGAGTGTGATGTACAACATCATTTTTAAGGTTTGAAACACAAATTATGGTATATATTAGCTGATATATTGATATATTTTTAAAAAGTTCAAAAACTTGCACAAGTTGGAAATGCACATTTTTGGCGCACTCAAGAGACCCACCCACCCCCACGTCACGTCTTGTAAATTTTTGGTGGCCTCCCCCTGGTTAAAACACTAAAAAAAATATATCAATTCAGCGCCGGTACATACGTAAAATATTACGGCGAAAATACAGCATTGGACAACATTTCGTCGCCTGAGTGCCAGAATGTTCTATGTTCCTTATGGAACATAGAACATTCTAGCACTCAGGCGACGATTTGGCAATGCCGATCTTTTTTTTGTTTTTTCTGTTTTTTTTGGGGGGGGGGGTTCAATCTAGTGCAAAAATGGAGGGACTGATACTTCGCTTCAGAATTAGAAAAACTAATCAAATAATATCTTTAAGCAACAGTTGAACGGCTGCAGATTAAAGATATTCATTTATCTTTCTTATAAAATAGAATCTTCTGAAACCAGGGCAGCTTACGCAATGAACGGCGACATTTTACAATAACAGTAATTGAATAGCTAAATGAGATCATTTAAAAAAACACTGCTTCACCAGACACGAGCATTCCAATATTAGATTACATATTATGTAATTTGCAGCAGGATCAGCCATTTATTTATTTATTTATTTATGTTTAAGGTCACATATTTATACACAATGGCTAATCATGACCGTGACAGTTTTACGGGTGGAGGAAGCCGGAATATCCGGAGAGAACCACTGAGCAACGACGAGCAGCTGCCAGCTCCCCAACATCGTAACTCCGCACTGCAGCACAGGCACGGTTAGATTGGTTGAAGACATGCGTACCATCGACGTGCAGTAGGCCTTAGTACACGACGTCATCGTGCCCCCATGTGGACAATCGGGGTTAAGTGCCTTGCCCAAGGACACAACGCGGTTGCCACAGGTGGGATTCGAACCGAGGACCTCTCGGCTTGCAGCCTGCACCTCTACCTACTGGGCCACCGCGCTCTCAGGATCAGCCATTACCTTAAAACTAGTGGTAGCATTAACGGTATTTGGATACCTGTACTTCGACCGTAATAATAACGGCACGTTTTTACAGTGTGGGAGCACACACTCGCATATTTAACAGACTGATTTCTCCATCCCTGCACAAATTTATTATGTGATTTCTTTCAAAACAGAAGAAAGGAAACTGAAAGTGTACTATGTTACAGTTCGGTAAAAAACAAGCGGATTATTTTGATCGGATCGGAACGGCCTTGTGATCGGGTTGCAAGTCCCTATCCATTTTTCTCATTTATAACTGATTTCAATTAAAACACATATGCCGAAAGAGAACATGGTGAGATTATCGTTTGATTTTCGAGATGCAATCTTAATGTCACTCAATCTTATTTACGAAATCTTCACTTGCGGGTGTTTGTTTGTTTATTGGGGTTTAAGGACACTTTCAACAGCCAGGGCAACATCGTGACAGTCACTCTTAGCGGTGGAGGAAGTCGGAGTACACTCAACAGTTGCTTGGATTAAAAATCAACCCAAATTAACTGTTGATTTGGGTTAATTTTAAGCCAACTGATTTTAGATGGCATCCACAGAGAACCAGCAAATAGTGGTAGTAACTGGCAAAATTCCCAACATTCTATCTATGCACAAGACTTAGCCGAGATTGAAGAAAAGTGCTCAATCGGCGTGTAGTGGTTCTTAGTACCACTATTAACCCACAACCTACTGATGCATCTTAGTACCACCGCTCACTCACAACCTACTGGTGTATCCTAGTAACCGTGCACCCACAAACTACTGGTGTATGTTAGTACCACCGTGTACCCACAACCTTCTGGTGTATCTTTGTACCACAATACACCCATAAACTACTGGTGTATCTTAGTAACGTCGTGCATCCACAACCTACTGGTGTATCTTAGTGCCACAATGCACCCGCAGCATAGTGGTGTATTTTAGTGCCACAATGCACCCACCGCCTACTGGTGTATCTTAGTACCACCGCGCACACACAGCCTACTAGTGTATCTTAGTACCACAATGCACCCACAATCTAGTGGTGTGTTTTAGTACCACAATGCACATACAGCCTACTGGTGTATCTTAGTACCACCGCGCACCCACAACCTCCTACTTGTGAATCTCAATACCACAATGCACCCACAACCTACTGGAGTATCTTAGTACCACAGAGCGCTCACAACCTACTGGTGTATCTTAAACGCACAATGCACCAACAACCTAGTGATGTATTTTAGCACCACAATGCACCCACAACCTACGGGTGTATCTTAGTACCACTACACACCCACAATCTACAGGTGTATCTTAGTACCAAATTGCACTCACAAATTACTGGTGTATCCTAGTAGCACAAAGCACCCACAACCTAATTGTGTATCTTAATAGCACAATGAACCAACAACCTACTGGTGTACCTCAGTACCACAACGCACCCAAAATGCATCGATAATCTACTGGTGTATCTTCGTACCACAATGCTCCTTCAACCTGCTGGTGTATTTTAGTACAACCGAACACTCACAACTTGCAGGTGTATCTTAGTACCACCGCGCATCCACGACCTACAGGTGCATCTAAGTACCACCTAGCACTCACAGCCTTCTGTGTATCTTAGTACCACCGTGCACTCACAGCCTACAAGTGTATCTTAGTACCACAATGCACCCACAATCTAGTGGTGTATTTTAGTACCACAATGCACATACAGCCTACTGATGTATCTTAGTACCACCGCGCACCCACAACCTCCTACTTGTGAATCTCAGTACCACAATGCACCCACAACCTACTGGTGCATCTTAGTACCACAGAGCGCTCACAACCTACTGGTGTATCTTAAACGCACAATGCACCAACAACCTAGTGACGTATTTTAGCACCACATTGCACCCACAACCTACGGGTGTGTTTTAGTACCACTACGCACCCACAATCTACAGGTGTATCTTAGTACCACATTGCACTCACAAATTACTGGTGTATCCTAGTAGCACAAAGCACCCACAACCTACTTGTGTATCTTAATAGCACAATGAACCAACAACCTACTGGTGTACCTCAGTACCACAACGCATCCAAAATGCATCGATAATCTACTGGTGTATCTTCGTACCACAATGCTCCTTCAACTTGCTGGTGTATTTTAGTACAACCGCGAACACTCACAACTTGCAGGTGTATCTTAGTACCACCGTGCGCCCTCACACTACTGGGGTATGTTAGTATCACCGCGCATCCACGACCTACAGGTGTATCTATGTACCACCTAACACTCACAGCCTTCTGTGTATCTTAGTACCACCGTGCACTCACAGCCTACTGGTGCATCTTAGTACTACCGTGCACCCACGACCAACTAGAGTATCTTAGTACCACTCTGCACCCACGACCTATTGGGGTATCTTAGGACCACCGAGCACCCACAACCCACTGGTATATCTTAAACCACCGTGCGCCCATAGCCTACAGGTGTATCTTAGTACCAGCATGCACCCACGACCTACTGGTGTATCTTAGTACCACCGTTCATCCACGACCTACTGGAGTATCTTAGTACCACCGTGCATCCACAACCTACTGGTGTATCTTAGTACCACAGTGCGCCCACAGCCTACTGGTGTATCTTAGTACCACCATTCACCCACGACCTACTGGAGTATTTTAGTACCACCGTTCATCCACGACCTACTGGAGTATCTTTGCACCACCGTGCATCCACGACCTACTGTTGTATCTTAGTACCACCGTGCACCAGCAGCCTACTAGTGTATGTTTGTACCACCGTGCGCCCACAACCTGGTGTGTATCTTAGTACCACCATGCACCCACAACCTTCTAGTGTATGTTAGTACCACCGTGCACCTACAACCTACTGGTGTATGTCACTACCACCGTGCGCCCACAAACTGCCGGTGTATCTTAGTACCACCGTGCACCCACAACCTACTGGTGTATATTAGTACCACCGTGCAACCACAGCCTACTGGTGTATCTTAGTACCACCGTGCAACCACAGCCTACTGGTGTATCTTAGTACAACCGTCCTACCACAGCCTACTGTTGTATCTTAGTACCACCGTGCACCCACAGCATACTGGTGTATCTTAGTACCACTGTGCATCCACAGCCTTCTGGTGTGTGACGCAACTTGAACGTGGTCTTATTGAGAGAGAGAGGCTGCTAATTTTTTCCATGATCTGTATCCAGTAACACTGAAGACATCCTCAAAATCCACATTATTCGAGTTAATGGTTAACAAAAATAAAATCTCTCTCCACCATAAATCCCCAGAACCCCACCCTCTCCGTAACACACACACGCTATCGCATAGATTATTTTTTATTACCAATGCTAACTTGAAAAAGAAAATCTTGTATTTCGAAAAAAAAATTCATCAAGTTAATAAAATGGATAAAATATACCACTGCCCATGTTATTCTACAGATTATCTCTCTGCACAGTGATGTAATATTGAAAGTTTAAAAAGCAAAATTTTTAATATTGTAACTAGTAACTAAATCAATCTTGTTTTGGATGGAAAAAATGGTCCAATTCCCAGTTGCATGATGGGAAAAACTGTTGCGTGACAAGTAAATATTTTGATATCAGTGTGCTTAACCCTTTCCCTAACGAATCGCCCGCATCCACCCGCGTAATATGCAAATTGAGCAGTTGAGAAAATTAATTTTTTCAAAATATTTCAACAAAACAATATCATGTGACCCCTCATTGGAACGAGCTCATCGGATGACAACAGCAAAGGCTTCTGGTACATCGGTTCAACCGATTGTTGCCAAGCATTTTCTTGTGAAGATTCATCAACCATATTTTATTATCCGTAGTTGTTCAATTGTTAACCCTTTACCCAACGAATCGCTCGCATCCGCCCGCGTAATATGCAAATTCAGCAGCTGAAAAAATATTATTTTTCGAAAAATTTCAACAAAACAATATCATGTGACCCCTCATTGGAACGAGCTCATTGAGCTCGTTCCAATGAGGGGTCACATGATATGGTTTTGTTGAATTTTTTTGAAAAATTTAAAAAAATTATATTTAAAATAATAAATTTTGATATCGCCTGCGTTGGGTAAAGGGTTAAAACCAACCAAGTATTTGAACCTCTGGGTGTATAGACAATTACAAATAAATAAATAAATAAATAAATAAATAAATAAATAAATAAAATAAATAAATAAATAAATAAATAAATAAATAAATAAATAAACGCCCGACCGTCCGTCCGTATGCACTATTATAACAAATGTCAACTTTGTGTGGTCTTAGGTTTGATCTTCAAGCATTTTATCTCTCTCTCTCTCTCTCTCTCTCTCTCTCTCTCTCTCTATCTCTCTCTCTCTCTCTTCCTCTCTCTAGTGCGATATACCTTTGACTTGTTATTCAAATTACCACGACATACAGGAAGAAGCCTGCATAATTAGCATTTCAGGGCATGGGAAAGGGTCATACCATAGGAAAAGAACATTTATATGAACTAGCAGCCCCGCCATGAAATGCCGAAACATGCATGTCTCAAAGGTGAAAGACCCGAGATGGTGGAGGGGTTGAGAGGAGGTGTCCTCCTCTTATCGGGAGGGGACACAACCTCTCAAACTCCCCCAACTTTCCCATTAAATTTTGAAGGCTCCCATAACGGATTCTGGTGTATTTTAGCTTTACTTCGAGAATAAATTATTGAAAAAAAATTGAATGATGGGAATGGCATTGTCTGCCCCATCTCGTCCCGCTGGTCGGAGGGCAATGAGGGAGGCTGCCACCTCCGCCCCGTGCTTACGGCGTCCCTACACACTATATCGGCGATGTTAAAGATGTACAGTTAAAACCAGAAGTCCTGTCATGAAATGCGCACAAATAGCACGTCGATTTGCGCGTTAATCTACGCGTTATGACCATAGTAAGGCTACCAAATTCTGTACATAGGACCTGTGCACAAGCAATGTTTCAGCCAATGGACCCCCGGTTGCCCGGAGGTTCATTGGCAGAAACATTGCTTGTGTTTGCTATGAGTAACCATGAGAACCCACCGGGCTTTGTATGCCATTCATACGCGCTATTAAGCTTAGATAAGCGCACATTTCGTGACAGGACTTCTAGATTCAACTGTAGTATATTGTAACCTTGTAAAGCAGTTTGGTTCCCTGAATTCGGCACTAAGGGGGATAAACCGCATTCCATTTCAAGCATTCGAATTTCGAGGTCATGCCGATAATTATCATATTAAGTTCTCGTTTACACATGAACTGTGTCGCTAGAATAAATATACGAAATAATTATAAAATTCGCAACATCTGGTTGTCGTAGAATTTAATGTTGATGCTTGAGCAATGCTAATATGTCTGTACTCAAGGAAAAGATACAGGAAACACAATATGTCATTCAAAACACTGTGGGGATGTGAATGTTCCTGTGAATGGCACCGACCCTGGCTTATGAACAGTACAGAGAGGAAGTACCCCCTCCCACCCCCAACCACCTAATGTAACTGTACCGACAACCGGGGAGGAGGTAGTGACATCCCTCGTCAAATACGTTTTCCACACTGCAAAAAATATAGGTTCTCTTTAGAACCAAAACTGGTTCTAATCTTGTCCCTGAGATGGAACCAGTTCTGTTTAAACAGTATTTATTTCAAATCAAATAAATTTATAAAGATTAACATTAAATATTAACAGAATTAAACATAAATTGAGGGGGTTTCAGTCGTAAGTTTAAAGCTTATACGAGGTTGTCTCAAATCATTATTAAGCAAAGGAGATATGAACAGTTTGCATATCGAACCAGTTTTGGTTCTATACAGAACCAAAACTGGTTCGATATGTCAACTGTTCATATTTCCTTTGTTTCAAAATGTTTGGCGACTGCGTTGAATAAGCTCCAAGTTTACTGCTGAATCTACTTCAGTTCATGTAATATTCTGTTAAAATTGAATGCTAATCTTGGTAAATTTACTTGATTTGAAATAAATACTGTTTAAACAGAACTGGTTCCATCTCAGGGATAAGATTAGAACCAGTTTGGGTTCTAAAGAGAACCTATATTTTTTGCAGTGTACTGTGGGGATGTGAATGTTCCTGTGAATGGCACCGACCGTGGCTTATGAACAGTACAGAGGGGAAGTACCCCCCTCACACCCCAACCACCTAATGTAACTGAGTGTACCGGCAACTGGGGAGAAGGTAGTGACATCCCTTGTCCAATACATTTTCCAATTGGGACATCTGTTGGAATTGAGTTACTGACCATGAACCTTTTTGAGAGAATGTATAGGATAGCAGGACTCATGTCATACACAGATGCGAGATTTATGGTACCTTATTCACGCTGTTCAGGCGGTTAGGGGAGGGTTTATCAGTTTAGAGTATGGAATGTGTTAAGTAAATAAAATATTTGTTTGTGATGACTACCACATAATACTTATTCACAAGAAATTCCAAAACTTTGAAATTTGACAAGACAAAATTTGAACTACGTCATAAAAGTATACTTTCGGTGATATAGTTGGAATGAATTTTAATCACTTGGTGTCATAGTGGGTCTGGGAGTTCTTCTCCAATCCTAAAATCCCATGGAGCGCGGTGGCTGGGTGGTGGACTGTTGGACTTCTATGCTAGAGGTCCCGAGTTCGATAACCCCGTCCGGGACGATCCGCGTTGTCTCCTTGAGCAAGGCACTTTTTGTCCTGGTTGCCTACATGGGGGCACGATGACGCCGTGTACTACGGCGAACTGCACGCCGATGGTACGCATGTCTTCACCCGCTGTAACCCTGCTTGAGCGAAGCTTGAACAGAGTTAGAATGTTGAGAAGCTGTGTCAAGGTGATAGCTTAAAGTGGCGATGTTCTTGTTTAAAAGTGTAAATATTTTCTATAATCTTTCTGGATGGGTTAAACATAAAACTTAAAGATAGGTATGTGGCGGACCCCGAAAACAGATCGGCAATAATTAGGACGCTGCTAAATTAAGTATGAAATTTAATGTCCATTATGGCGCGCGTGTTCAACGCCACGTGGGCTTCTGATAACAGATCAATAGTAAAAGAGACAATATTCTCTTCTGTAATAATTATCTGTGTAATTAAAGCCAGTTAAAATCTAATTGTAGAATACAGCGCATCGCATATATTCTGGACACACACCCATATTACGCATCTATCCTGTCTCCGAAATGCGAAGTTAACCCTGCGAGGAGGAAGCAACGAGAAGTGAATAGACACTTTGTATTTGTCACAAACCGTGAGAGGATGAAGATGATGTGAGGTTGATCCAGTGGACACAGCTAGCTGTGGGAGACGTCGAGGGCCCTAAAGAATAAACTTTTATTCGCTTAATTAGTGTATTCTTGTGGATAATTCTGTGAGTAATTTGTTTCATATTATATTTCGTCGTACATGTAAATAAATAATCTTTCAGTGAATTATCGTTGATCACCCTTTGGCGTTGTAAGCCACAGGCCCCTTCAGGAATCCTAAGAGTCCCAAGCGGATAGGGCATTGATAAGGTGGCAAGGCTTACGCTCGAACTGGGGTTCAGACGACAGTCACTGGCTGTCGGCTGAGTACTGATAAGAACATAAATTTTCCTCCATCAATTTCAACCCCGTAATCCTGCGACAAGCTGACAGTTGCTCGTCGTTGTGCGGTGGTTCTCTCCGGGTACTACGGCTTCCTCCACCCGTAAAACTGTTACTTTCACGATTAGCCATTGTGCATAAGTACGAGACCTTAAACCATAACAAGAGGCCCCCACGGGGCCTGTAGACCTCATCTTGAACAGAACACAATATAAACAGAGTCCAAGAATGAGTCTACATTAAGCACTCCATCTCCATAGGATACACTGTCAATCCTTGAGTTCCTCGGGAGTGACAAAAATAATCCGGGCATCATGCCTTTTCTTCAGTTGATCATAATGTAAAATCTAGAGCTCTCCCATGAAGCCCCTTGATACAACCTATGTGGATTAATCTTAATTACACACCTCTAGAGGGTACTCAATACATTTTTTGTAATTCTTCAGCAACATGGACAATTCCGGCTCCCATAGGGAGCTCAAATATTAACCCAGGCTCTCGATTTGAACACAGTTGAATCTGACTTCCCGAGATATGTTGTGTACTAAATATGAAATCATTATGACTGTTGGACCTGAAGGAGAGAAATTTTAAAGAAATTTCTTCATATGGCTTAAGTTAAAATTTGGGCTACCGTTGCGAGCCCAAATATTAACCTATGGATACGATTTGAACAAACCGGAATTTGATCCCCCCTAGAGATGTTGAAAACCAAATATGAAAGCATTCTGACTAGTGGATCTGAAGAAAAAAAAATTGAAGAAATTCCCTCATATTGTATTAAGTTAAATTTCAGGATCCCATATGGAGCCCAAATATTAACCCAGGCACTTGAATTGAACAAACTTGAATCTGCCCCCCCCCCCCCCCCCCGAGATACTGTATACCAAATATGAAAGCATTCCGACTGGTGGATCTGAAGAAGAAGATTTTTAACGAAATTTCCTCATATCGCACTAAGTAAAAATTTGGGCTACTATAGCGAGCCCAAATGTATACCCGGGGATCTGATTTGAACAAAACTTGAATCCCCCCCCCCCCCCAAAAAAAAAAAATGTATACCAAATATGATAGCATTCTGACTGGTGGATCTGAAGAAGAAGATTTTTTAAAATTATCGCCCATATTGAATAAGTTCAAATCTGGGCTTCCGTAGGAAGCCCAAATATTAACCTAGGGACTTGGTTTGAACAATCTTGAATCACAACAGTGATGTATACAAAACATTAACAAATTCTGACTGGTGGTTCTGAAGAAGATTTTTAAAGAATATTCCCCATATTACCCTATGTTAAAAGTTCGGGCTACTGTACTGAGCCCAAATAGGAACCAATGTGCTTTATTTTAACAAACTTGTATCTGACCCCCCTATGAATGCTGTATACCGAATATCAAAAAATTCTGATGATTGGTTCTGAAGAAAAGATTTTTTTTAATTTTTGCAAATATGCTGACTCAGCATTTTTTCGATGCCCATTACAGAACACCCTAACATATGGCAATTTTTTTTAACCATTCAATTCTACTGTCCCTAAGGATACTTCATACCAAATAACAGCTCTCTATTCCGTGTGGTTTGGGAAATATGGGCGTTTGAAAATATTTCTATTCTTTAGCTCCCAGGGTTCCCATGGGGATGCAGGATTTTTTTTATTTTTGAATAAGTCAAGTACTTATGACCCAATAATACCACATACCAAATTTGGTTCAAACCAGAAAATCGGTTCAGAAAATAGAAATTTTGGGCGGGGCCAAAAATCTTACCCCTCCATTTACAAAGCCAAATATTACTTCACGAACTTCGTTTGAAAAAACTTGATTCTGCACTTCAAAAGGAAGCTCCATAGCAAATACCATGTTATTGTACACACTGATTCATGACAAGAAGATTTTTTAAATATTTTGGAGCATTTATCCTCACCCCCTCCTTATGGGCTGAGCATGTTGAGTTGAACAAAAGTGTAATGCTCCTTCGGGACCATCACACACACAAACCGTCACTTGAATTGGCAAAGTGGCTTTGGAGGAGAAGACCAAAACATGGTATTGACGGACGACGGACGGAGGGCGATGAGCTTGACTTTGTCAAGATGAGCTTATAAATAAATAAATAAATACCTCCCCCCCCCCCCCCTCCCTTTATACTCACACAAAACAAATCAGAAGTGCGAACCCAATGAACCGTTACAGAAACGGTAAATGTTTCAATAATATTCCGTTCCTTGAGAGCAACAAGACGCCATCGGCAATGCTAAAGCATTGCCGATGGCGCCTTGTTGCACTCAATGGGCAATTTATTCACATATTATTAGATTCGAATCCCATGAAAGGGGTTGTATATTAGTAACACACTCTCTTTGGATCTTTAATTTCTTTGATGTTCACCAATCTTTTGCCTGTGATTCTTTGTTAAATTCTCTAAACCTATCTCAGTACGCAAGCAGTGTCTGCTCTTTAGATTCGATAAAATCCAATATAGAAGTACTGTTGTATAATTTTCCACACTTACCCAAAGCTATACTTAGAAAATATTTTCTCTGTCAAATAAAATTATTTTATAGAAGAATTTACGTTAAGAATGTTACTTCTGTTTGTAATAATCAACTTGTCTGTAACTGTTAAATGATAATTGTGCTATACACCGAACCCTTGTTTGATCTTGTTTGCTTTCGTCGTCAGTTGGCTTTAATCTTAATTTATTCCAGAATTCAGCATATCTGTCATAGAGGTTTTCTCCTTTCTTTATTATTCCACCACCCTACAGTAAGTACGTGGATGGTGGATTGTGACCAGATCACCTGCGGAGTTGAGTTATTACCCTTGGTATCACTTTCACATTCAGAACATGGACATGGATTCTGAACATGGACAAAAAAAACACAAACAATGTTTCAGCCAATGGACCTCCGGGTTTGACCCGGAGGTCCATTGGCTGAAATTTTGCTTGTGCCTGTTATGATTTGCAACAAATTTGCAATTATTGATTTGTGGAATCTCCACTCTGCGGGTGATTTAGTCATAACACTCAATCAATCAATCAATCTCTCCACACGTACTGTAGTTCCATGAGAGACGAGGAAAATGTGTGTGGCGACATTCACTTCTTTATAATTTCAGGTCAACTATTGAGACCATCTATATAACAAATACGTTTGTGAGAAAGAATACAATTTCGAAAACATACCGAATCGTCACCACTACCACTCCATTCCAAAAGTACACCGCGGTGAAGGGGTCAAAGCATATATAGCGCCTTCGGCTCGGTGGGGACCTGAGTTTCTGGACACGTTTCGAATATTTCACCATAAACTGTTGTCGAGTTGTTTATTGGATAACCCAATAAAAGGTTTCTAAATAGATCGAACATATATTTATTTATTTTTTGGGGTTAACGATACTTTCGTGTCGTACGGTTTTACGGGTGGATGGCGCCGTAGCACGGAGAAAAAACCGAATTGCGGTGAAGAACCGTTATACTCCAGAACACACTGTTTATTTATTGGAGTTTAACGACACTTCAACAGCCAGGGTCACCTCGTGCTGGACAGTTTTATGGGTGGTGGAAGCCAGAGTCAGCCGAGAGAACCACCGAGCAAAGGCGTGGAACTCTTAGACTTCCCAACGTACTAACTCCACACAAGCAGGGTTAACAATGGTTGCAGACAGGTGCGAAATCGGCGTGAAATAGGCCTTAGTACACCGCACATAGGGATTAAAGGCCTAACCCAAGGACACAAAGCAGTTACTGATGGTCAAGGTCGAACATTGGCCCTTTCAGTTTGAATTCCAATGTTCCAGCCACTCCAACCAAAGGGACAGAAAAATGTATAATTCTTCCCATAAGACCTTCAACTACGTTATAAAATACAATGCGTTGTTTGACAAGGTTACAACGTCCGCATCGCCACCCTCTCCGAACAAAACAAAACCTCCCCATTCCCTGCAAACCAAAAATATCTAGGAGGGACATTGAACAGGCAGGGCGGTATTTTAAGTTTGGTTTCGGTATTGGTATTTTCGAGAATGTTTAACCTTGGTATCGGTAAGATATCCAAGCAGCATAAATTCGCGCAGAATTGTAAAAATGCTGGATGTAACACGGCAACAGGTATGGGACATTTGATGTAACAAAAAGGCTGAGAAAAAATACCGTCTGGGTATTTTCTCTCAATTTTCTGTTATATCAAAAGACCTTTCGTGACTGCCTTTAGAAATACACAGTTTATGGGTTCTTCTTATCGGGAATTCTGCGTGATGTTCTGTAGATTTTCGTTATATTTCCTCTCTAATGTCGGCAATATTTGTCAATACAGAAATTTCGGTATTTTGAGATTCCATGGATACAGTAAATCGGTATTGCCAAGATAGGGTGCCGAACGCTCATCTCATAGAGATATTTTCGTCTGGATTGGAGTCTGTCAAACAAATGAGGGTCTGTCTATTAGGTGACCAACATGACAAATTGGAGGACCGTTAGGGTACGTGTTTAGTAATTAGAGGACCGGTAGGGTACGTGTTTAGTAATTATAGGACCGGTAGGGTACGTGTTTAGTAATTAGAGGACCGGTAGGGTACGTGTTTAGTAATTAGAGGACTGGTAGGGTACGTGTTTAGTAATTGGAGGACCGGTAGAATACGTGTTTAGTAATTGGAGGACCGGTAGGGTACGTGTTTAGTACTTAGAGGACCGGTAGGGTACGTGTTTAGTAATTAGAGGACCGGTAGGGTACGTGTTTAGTAATTAGGGGACCGGTAGGGTACGTGTTTAGTAATTAGAGGACCGGTAGGGTACGTGTTTAGTAATTGGAGGACCGGTAGGGTACGTGTTTAGTAATTAGAGGACCGGAAGGGTACGTGTTTAGTAATTGGAGGACCGGTAGGGTACGTGTTTAGTAATTAGAGGACCGGTAGGGTACGTGTTTAGTAATTGGAGGACCGGTAGGGTACGTGTCTAGTAATTAGAGGACCGGTAGGGTACGTGTTTAGTAATTGGAGGACCGGTAGGGTACGTGTTTAGTAATTAGAGGACCGGTAGGGTACGTGTTTAGTAATTGGAGGACCAAAAGGGTACGTGTAATTAGAGGACCGGTAGGGTACGTGTTTAGTAATTAGAGGACCGGTAGGGTACGTGTTTAGTAATTAGAGGACCGGTAGGGTACGTGTAATTAGAGGACCAGTAGGGTACGTGTTTAGTAATTAGAGGACCGGTGGGGTACGTGTTTAGTAATTAGAGGACCGGTAGTGTACGTGTTTAGTAATTGGAGGACCGGTAGTGTACGTGTTTAGTAATTGGAGGACCGGTAGGGTACGTGTTTAGTAATTGGAGGACCGGTAGGGTACGTGTTTAGTAATTAGAGGACCGGTAGTGTACGTGTTTAGTAATTAGAGGACCGGTAGTGTACGTGTTTAGTAATTGGAGGACCGGTAGGGTACGTGTTTAGTAAATATGAAGTTTCGCGACGACCGTTACCTGAGAAACAAAGTGTACTTAGTCCATTTTCGTAAAAGAACTGGCATTTCGATCCCAAAGATTTAATCTACAGTTTAAAACAAAATGAAATGCTAAAAAAAGCGTAACGCTGGAGATCTAATCAATATTTTTGTTTTTATGGAATTCCGTTTTTATGGAATCCCTTTTTGTAAAACGTCTGTTGTTAGAGAACCCCTTTTTCGTCGTTTGTCTGCTTATGTGCTGCGTGTGTTGTGCACACATTGCGCATCATTTTCACATAAGCACATATCACCACATAAGCACATATCGCCACATAAGCACATATCACTACATAAGCACATATCACTACATATCACCACATAAGCGTATATCACCACATATCACCACATAAGCATATATCACCACATAAGCATATATCACCACATAAGCACATATCACCACATAAGCACGTATCACCACATATCACCACATAAGCACATATCACCACATATCACCACATAGGCATATATCACCACATAAGCATATATCACCACATAAGCACATATCACCACATAAGCACGTATCACCACATAAACACACATCACCACATAAGCACATATCACCACATAAGCATATATCACTACATATGCGTATAACACCACATAAGCACATATCACCACATAAGCACATATCACCACATAAGCACATATCCCACATAAGCACATATCACCACATAAGCACATATCCCACATAAGCACATATCACCACATAAGCACATATCACCACGTTTAGAATCTACCCTTGTGTTGCGTGTGATGTGCACTCATTGCTTAACCCTTTACCTAACATGAAAAGCAGACGGCACGTGCAAACAGAATTCTTGAATAACTATTTTTGGGGGATTTTGTGTCTCAAAAACAATGATTATGACCCCTCGTTGGAACGAGCTCACGACGAGCTCGTTCCAACGAGGGGTCATAACCTACGTTTTTGAGACAACAAATGAAAATATAATGAAAATTAATTCGCGATTTTTGAGAATAGCGCTGGGCGATTTTGGCCGTTACGTTGGGTAAAGGGTTAAGTAACGTGAAAAGCACATCTTGGTACCACTGACAGGAAGCTTCTTATATGTAAGACACTCTAGCATGCAACAGGTCAAAGAAATGTCAAGACCGGTACAGGTTTAGATGAATGAAGAAATCTGATTGAGCCTGTTAAAGACTTTAATGAGAGTCGAGTCGAGACAGGGTTAGGCATAGGTAGAAATTATCAAATAGCGCTACAATTCAAGAGTAATGGCGTAAGGGGGTTAAACACTATAGTACTGGGTGGCTGAAGTAGAAGTTGGCCACAGGGCAGACGATGGTGACTGTGGAAGTCAGCTGAAGTGGTCTAGGCCTATAAACGTCAAAAGCCAGAAGCCGATAACTCCAACAGATATCCTCCAAAAGGGTATCCACCAAAAGGTATCCTCTAAAAGGTATCCTCCAAAGGGTATCCTCCAAAAGGTATCCTCCAAAGGGTATCCTCCAAAAGATATCCTCCAAAAGGTATCCTCCAAAGGGTATCCTCCAAAATATACCTCCATTAGTACATCATCATGTCGTGCTTATTTATTTATTTATTTATTTATTTATTTATTTATTTATTTATTTATTTATTAGGGTTTAAAGACACTTTCGACAGTCAGTGCCATCTCATGTCGGAGAGTTTTACGGGCGGAGGAAGCCGGAGTACCCCGAGAGAACCACCGAGCAACTGTCAGGCTCCCGAACATACTACCCCCTCCACACATGCAAAGTTAGCATTGATTGAAGACAAATGCACAATCGACGTGCAGTGCGCCTTAGTATACAACACCACCGTGCCCCTACGTGGGCAATCGGGTGAAGTGTCTTGCCTAAGGACATAACGTGGTTGTCGCAAGTGGGATTCGAACCGAGGACCTCTCAGCTTACAGCCTGCTCCTCTACCTACTGAGCCACCGCCCCTACCCCCACCCATATTATGTCGTAAGTATCATTGTAGGTTAACTTCCAATGCTTATCCATTTTCTGTTCTATCAGCAGGTACAAAGTAGATAACGTATTTCGTACTTTTCTGAGTACAATCCAGGTATTGGCGTCTAACATGAAAAGCATACGACACGTGCAAAAAAAAAAAAATGCTTGAATAACTAAAGTATTTCATTTTTTGTCTCAAAAAAATAGGTTATGGCCCCTCGTTAGAACCTGTGGTTTTGAGACAACAAAAAAATAAAGAAAATTAATTTGCGATTTTTGAGAATAGCGCTGGTCGGTTTTTGCCGTTACATTGGGAAAAGGGTTAAGAAACTATACAATCAGCAGAATGATTTCGTAAGCTTTTGTCATCACTTGATTGGGACTGGGTGTAATCTGCAATGATTTAGTACTGCAGATTGCATCTTGTTCCTCTCAAGGGCTGATAGTAGTATGTCTCGGGCTTTTCAGGTCATATTTGGATGATCTCATTTGGATGATCTGATGTGACGTCATGTCACGTGACCCAGTGGCGACATATTGTGTTGTCATGGTAACCCGCGTGAGCGTCCATGTTGTGACGTCATCTCCATAGTGATGTGTGGTGTTAGTACGCATGCGCATCGCGTATTGTAAGAGTGATACGTGTTTCCTTCGTCCATTTTGTATACTGGAGGCCGCCATCTTGATTTCTATGGTAGCACGTGATTGCTATGTTACCTAAACCCTTCTTATAGGACAGGGGTATTTTCGGAGGGTATGTTTGATTGAATAGGAATATTTTCCCGATTCGCAGAATTACCACAAACAACCCGACAAGTTGTATTTTTTCGAATTCTTTCAGAACCCTACTTAGGACCGCCATTCTTTTGGCTTATAATAGTAGTACGTAGTGCTATAGTACCGAGGGGTCCCCTTGGGGGTGTTCGATTGAACTAGAGTATTTTTTTTAATTACAACCACCCTTACATACTATGGGTTGTTTTTTAACTACAACCCATTAAACTGAATTCTTTTAACAGGGAAGGAGAATACCCTCGATTGTTTGATGTTAAAACACGGAATCCGTATTTTACGGACTCGGCTAGGAATCTCAATTACGGAATGCTTTATATGTATACACTGATTGAACATTCTGAAGGCTTGAGCGAAGGTATAGCTAGGAAGTAGTGATACAAGTCAATATTAATGGGTCGTAGTTTAGTCAATAGTACTGATACAAGGCCGCAATGGAACAAGACTGTTGTGGAAGCTAATGATAGGACAGATAGACCATAGCCCTGTTATGGCCTTGGAGCTTTGGCGACAAGATGGAAACGGAATCCAGGTTTCTACAACAGGTATCCTCCAACAATACCAGGCCATAGGTATCCTCAATTTAGTATCCTCAAAAGGTATCCTCAACTGATACGTAGCCATGTCATAGGTATCCTCAAATACTGAAATGAGTCGTCGATTCGTTCGAGGAGTCACTCGATCGAGCAATTGCTCGTTGGCTCATTTGCTCGATGGGATTCGAGTCGTTCGAGCAATACAATGCAGTTGCGAGTCACTCGACATAAGACGGAATCCCACTTATGGAATCCCTTTTTGGAATCCCATTTGTGGAATCCCTTTTTCGAAAACCCCTGTGGCTATGGAATCCTTTTTTTCTGAAATGAGTCGTCGAGTCGTAGCAATTGTCTTTAATCACATGTTGGTGGTACTTTCCCCATTGTCCAAAATCAAAGATTACAACAGTAATAAAATGAGGTTACATAGTTTATTACGACGAAAACAGCAGAACGCTTGGACAAGAACATTACAACGACCAACAAATCAATTTTAACAAGCACATCAAACGCATACTCGCACAAAGAAAAGCAAGGGAAAACACATTCGACGCTAAATGATTACCAGGGCCTCTTTTTTCTTTTAATGCGCCCAGACATATTGCTTAAAACTTATACAGCAAAAAAGGGTCGAAAGGGCCTTGCCCCACACCGTCCTCGCGCGCATTTGGCGCGCAAAAACCACTACATCCGTATAAAAAATCAGTTACCGGATAAATCGTCGAAGTGCGAATTTTTATTATTGACCTGCTATAGGTTGGACTATATATGTTTAACCCTTTAACCCCCCGTGTTATTTTCCATCCCAGTTCAATAGCAGCAATTAGACGAGTCCATATTCATTATTTGGGGGAGACCAATCAATATTTTCAACGTGCAGCCTCGGGGCTGCACGTTGAAAATATTGATTGGTCTACCCCAAACATTTACTGAAGAGCCCCGAGGCTACCCCACACATTTATTTAACAGCCATCCTATATAATGACGTTATGACGTATCACGTTCCTTTCCAGAAAAACGGCCGCTAGCGTTTAAGGGGTTAATGATATTTTATTATTTTATGTTCCGTTTTAAGCTATATCTGTTTTTATGTAATATTTTATGCTTTTGTTCTTTCTTGGATAAAATATGAAAAAAAAACTGTTATTGAAGTTCTCCCACATAAAATACCCATGGCACAAAAAAAATCTCATTTGCAACAAAAATTTCTCATTTGTCACAAAAATATTCAGTTTCGGCACTTTAAAATATTCAAATATTGAGCCAGCGTGAACACTGTACATAACCATATATAATAAGTTATAAACTCCCTGCCTTAACTCATACCCAGATTCTAGTGCCATTTTGATATCCCTGCTCCTTGCTCTCGGATGCTTTCAGCTCCCTTGAACATGGATCAACCCGCCCCCCACAATAGCAATGCATTTGACACCTTGTTCCTATCAAGGTTTGTTACATATATAATGTCAGTACTATTGGGTGTTGCATATATACAAAACGACACACGCCTGTGAATGGGTTAACCGATATGGCACGAGTGCCAGCGTGGAAGGATAGGACGAGAAACCGCAGGTGATTCCGATTCCGCGTATGTCGTTATATGTTTAATACACGCCTTCACGTCTGTAAAAGCATTTATTGGGAGGACAGTCAGCAATTCATTTGACAACTATCAACGAAAAAACACATTTTATAACCAACCAAACTCGCGAGGGGAAGCCGTTGTGCTATTTCGTCCCCAGAGTTCCTACTGACAAACATAACACATAGGACACATTAGAGCTCAGGGAATGATTTTTAATTGTTTTTATGTCGCTAGCGATTCAAATTGTAATTGTGGCGCACTATTTGTAAAGAAAATTCAGTGAAATTTCGCTTTTATTTAAAAAATAGTCCGTCAACGATTTTCGTCACGAACAGATTTTTATTTTGATTAATGTTGCTGTAGATGGGGATTATATAAAACATAATACATTTTCTAATACAGTGTAAACTCTCGTTCTTAACTGATACACAGAGTCTAGTGGGCGTCTTCAACTTGATGTTCTCCTATGTCCCCCTCACATACTTGGATTACTGGTGTCATCCAATCAAGTCCAAAAAAGGTCATGCATTGGTCACCAGCAGTAAATATAGATGTAGTGAATACTTCTGGGTATATAAAGATCCCATTTTGTTGGCTGGTAAGGAGTAATTCAGTTGTTATTTTATTATATACGCCTGTCTACTAATACTCTGTGGAAAAATGCAAAAATCTTACAAAAATACAATTTATCCACCAACCTCGACCTTAGTGTATGGATTTGTTTACCCGACCCCACCCTCCAGAGTAAAATTTAACCCTTTACCCAACGTAACGATTAAAACCGGCCAGCGCTATTCACAAAATTCTCCATTCAATTTCATTTTTTGTCACAAAAATATAGCTTATGACCCCTCATTTGAACGAGCTCAACGAGCTCGTTCCAATGGGGGGTCATAAGCTATGTTTTTGACACAAAAAAACTAAAAAAAAACAGTGCTTCATTTATTTATTTATTTATTTATCTATTTATTAGGGTTTAACGACACATTAACAGCCAGGATCATATCATGTCGGTGACAGTTTTACGGGTGGCGGAAGCCGGAGTACCCGGAGAGAACCACCGAACAACGACGAGCAGCTGTCAGCTCTCCAACATCGTAACTCTGAACTCTGCACCGTGGCACAGGCAGGGTTAGATTGGTTGAAGACATGCTCACCATCGACGTGCAGTAAGCCTTAGTACACAGCGTCATCGTGCCCCTATGTAGGCAATCGAGGTTAAGTGCCTTGCCCAAGGACACAACGTGGGAGCACGAATCAGTCGCTGAAATGGTCACCCATCCAACTACTAACCACGCTCGACGATGCTTAACTTCGGTGATCTCACGAGCACCGGTTGCCGCGATGCCACCACGCCCCCAAAACAGTGCTTCAAGAATTTTCGTGTTAGCGAAAGGGTTAAAAGAACAGATATAAATACGAAGTGTAGTGAAGCGCCATCTGTAGTGAGTTAATGGACACTGCCAAACTAAATCACCTTTTAATTGCTACGAATCTATAAGCGGTAACTCTTCCGCAATAACCAGACCAGTTCCAAGTAGGAAAAAATATCTGACATAGCAAACAGCTACATTGTCTGTGAACAGCGGGCACTTACTGATCAAATCAACGGTCTTCTTTGAAAATGCCAAGTGTCAAAAAGTACAGATTATTAAAGTGTGTGTTCTAAAAATAAAATGTAGTTCGTGATCATCTTCTAATTATTTCGTCTTGGAAGGCTATTAGCTTTAACAAACAACGAGATGATCATGATGCCCTGTTAACTTTAGAATTCTACCTTCAAAAGAACTTAGTCAATGCCCTCATCATAAGTGCGTATGCATCAATTTTATTCATCCGATTTGTGCAAGGTCGCCGAAAGAACAATAACGTTTTAGAGAGAGTGAACGTCTTGGAGGTATGCACAGAATAATTGCCGGCAGGGCCCCGGGGCAATGTGTCGAACAGGCGATATGGGCCCTGCGAGCGCCGACGACGCTAAGCGATAAGCGGGGGTCTGGGGTCCTGTATTTCTGTGTGTATTCAAAGATAATCGTGACCACCAGGATGCAGGAAAGACCGCTGGAAAACCATCAAACTGGACAAGAGTTTTTTTTACATGAACGAAACCTCGTCAGTAATGCAAATAAGTACTCTCGCCACCTCCAGCAGAGTCAGAGGCCCGTCCCAAATGCCTTCCCACGGCTTTCAGCTTAAACGTATCGATCGGTTAACTCACAAGTTCTTATTCCTAACACTCCGTCAATCCCGTGGCAGTTTCCTCTCTTACACCCCATTCCCGGCCGTTAGTGATTGCCGGGAAGGAAGTTGCATGATGGGAAAGTCTCCGATTGATAGGTATTTTTATTTGAACGTAAGCGTAAGTTAACCTTTTACCCAACGTAATGGCCAAAACCGGCTAGCGCTACTCTCAAAAATCGCCAATTAATTTTCATTATTTTTTCATTTTTTGTCTCAAAAACATAGGTTATGACCCCTCGTTGGAACGAGCTCGTCGAGCTCGTTCCAACGAGGGGTCATAACCTATGTTTTTGAGACAAAAAATAAAAAAAAAATAGTTATTCAAGAATTTTTTTGCCAAGTGTCGTCTGCTTTTCATGTTAGGTAAAGGGGTAAAGAAAATATACGAACGCAAACAAAATAGTTCTAATGAGCTTATAATCACTCACCTGGAACTATTTATAAAAATGTGATTTACCATAGGCTTTCCATGGTAACTATGAGCTGCAATTGTGGCTATGTTTGTAACATTACATCAACATTACATGAGGATCATTGGTAGAAGGTGTCCCAGTCCCAATCACGTGAAATTTCAAGACATTTGAATCCATCAAACATAATCACAGAATGTCTCTGATGGCCATATTGTCCAGCCGATGGGAACAAAAAGAGGATCGTTTGTAGAGGGCCTCTTATAGACCATTCCTGTCAAGTTTTGGTTCACGTCGGCTCAGTAGTTCCAGAGAGAAGATGAAAATGTGATTTCCCATAGGGTTTTTTCTATAGTAACCATAAACCGTAATTGTGGCCATGTTTGCAACATGACCAACATTAAATGACGAACGTTAGTAGAGGGTGTCCCAGTCATCAACCATGCAATGTTTCAAAAAAACATTTGGCCCTGTGGTTTCAGAGGAGAAGGTTTTATTTTTTTTCAAAATTGACCAATCAGAATCAAAGAATGCTTCTGGCAGCTACGTTTTTCAACCAACAGGAATAAAATGAGTAACGGATGTAGAGAACCTCTCATAGACCATGCCTGCCAAGTCTGGTTCACATTGGCTCAGTACTTTCAGAGACGATGATGATAGGGTTTCTATAGTAACTATAAGCCACAATTGCAGCCATAATTGCAACCCGATGAAGATTAAACGAGGATCATTGGTAGAGGGGGTTACAGTCATCAGTCACATTAAGTTTTCAAACCATTTGGCCTTGTAGTTCAAAGATTTTTTTTTTGAAAATGTGCACATTTATGAATTCTGTTTCAACCAAAAAAAATCAGTAAAAGAAGGTTAAATATTTTTGAAAATTACAATTTGTTCAGACACTATTCTCTTTCAAAATAGCTTTGATTAGGTAAAGGGTTACAGGAAAAACATTTTTACTCTAAATTTTTGTCAGATCTCAAATGATATAATTACTGGTCCGCTAAGCTGACATGATGGGAGGATAATATAAACAAAACTTCCATAGTCTTTCAAACACCTGTCATTAATCAGTATTATCAGATAAGTAACTTGAGGGTAATAATACGTGTATTAAAAAAATTACAACTGCACTTGTTTTAAGTAGGAGTCAAAATGAGTTGTAGGATTATCCTATAAACTATGTCTCTTCCTACATTGATAAGAGCAGAAGCTGACATCGTTTTCTGGAAAGCTCTCACTGATAGCTTTTCAGAAAATGTCAGATTCTGATCGTGTCAGTGCAGGAGCAGTAGTTTAGTTTATTGCAGTTATGCTACAACGTATTTTGACTTGGACTGTATGCACAATATTTTTGTTTTTGATTACCCAGTTCTCAGAGGAGAAAACTGGAACCAACTCTTACCAGATTCTCAAAAAAACAAGTATTTTGCTGACAGTACCGATCTTCGTGCAGACAGGAGAGGCATTGGGTTAAGCATTAGAATATAGACTCTGACGTCCACCTATTTCCATCCTCTCATAGACCATTCCTGGGACGTTTGGTTCGCGTCGGTTCAGTAGTTCCAGAGAAGAAGATGAAAATGTGATTTCCCATAGGGTTTCTATAAAAACTATGAGCTGCAATTACGGCCATGTATTCAAACCGAACAACACTGAATCGTTGGTACAGGGGGTCCCAGGCATCATTTATGTGGAGTATTAAAAATGTTGGCCTGGCAGTTTCAAAGGAGAAGATGTTTGAACATCCATCAAGCAGAATCAAAGAATGCCTCTGGCGACCATATTTTTCAACCCACGGGAACAAAATGAGGATCGTTTGTAGAGGACCTCCCATAGACAATTCCTGCCAGGTTTGGTTCATGTCAGCTCAGTAGTTCCAGAAAAGAAGATGAAAGTGATTTTATAGTAACTATAAGCCGCAACTGAAGACATGTTTGCAACCCGATCAACATTAAATGAGGATCATTGGTAGAGCAGGTCCAAGTCATCAACCATGCAACGTTTCAAAACAGTTGGCCCTGTGGTTTCAGAGGAGAAGATTTTTGTAAATCCACCAATCAGAATCAAAGAATGCCTCAGGTGGCCATGTTTTCAAGTCCATGGGATCAAAATGAGGATCGTTTGTAGAGTACCTCCCATAGACTATCCCTGCCACGTTTGGTTCATGTCAGCTCAGTAGTTCCAGAGAAGATGATGAAAATGTGATTTCTCATAGGGTTTCTACAGAAACTATAAGCTGCAATTCCGGCCATGTTTGTGACCCAATCAACATTAAATGAGGATCGTTGGTAGCGGAGGTCCCAGTCATCATTTAATGAAGTTTCAAAACAGTTTGCCTGGCAGTTTCAGAGGAGAAGATTTTTGAAAATCCGCCATCCAGAATCAAAGAATGCCTCTGGAAGCCATATTTTTCATCCAACGAGAACAAAATGAGGATCGTTTGTAGAGAACCTCTCATAGACCATTCCTGTCAAGTTTGGTTCACATCGGCCCAGCGGTAACAGAGAAGAAGACAAAAATGTGAAAAATGTACGGATGACGACGAACACCAAGTGATGAGAAAAGCTCACATGGCCTTTTAGGCCAGGTGAGCTTAAAACATACCGGGCTCAAGTGAGCCTAAAATGCTCACCTGGCTCAAATTGTCAAACGAAGGAGATAAGTGTGTCAGTAAGTGATGGACAGCAAAAGAAATGTTTTTATTTGCCATGACAGGAACAAATGCACTTTTGGCCATTCATTTCTGCTTTCTATGCAAAAACAAAGTTCTGTTCTGTGAAGTCTCAAAAACGTGACCCACGATTTTTGTTTGTTGTTGTTTTTTTGTGTTTTTAACCTATGTGGTTCTCTCTGACACCCACCTCACCCGAAAGGTTCTAGTGGGCCTAAAAAAAGCTCACCTGGCTCAAACTCTCAAAAGAGATGTGTGTATCAGTAAGTGATCGCCAGCAAGACCATTTTTCTTTGATTTTCTTTGACACAACTGAAGGCAACTTTTTTGGCCATTCAGTTCTGCTGGTATTAGGAAAGCTTCTTATCAAGCTCTGTTCTGTGAAGTATTAAAAAACAACCAATTGAGATTTTTGGTTTGTGTTCATTCCTGTGGCTCTCTCTACCCCCTCCCTACCTCCTACCTCACCCAACCCCTTTAAAGAAGAAATGAAAAAGAAATCTGGCATAAATGATGTACTGTTGGCCCAGTTATACAGTACGTGGAGGGTGTATTATCATTAAATCACTCGCAGAGTGGTGATTCCACCCGAGCAATAATTGCAAATTTGTTGCAAAGCATGACCATCAAAAGCAAAGTTCCAGCCAATGGACCTCCGGGTTAAACTCGGAGGTCCATTGGCTGAACCATTGCCTGTGTTTTTTTGTCCATACTTACAGAATTTGAAAGTGATGCTTTAGGTGATAACTCCACTCCGCAGGTGATTTAGTTACAATCCACTCTCCACGTACTGTATACTACATAACATTGGTACCGAAAATAGAAATGTTCAGTAGAGTCCTAATTTGGGATCCCAAAGTTTCTTTGAAACAAAAATCAATTTGCATCACTAAAATAGGTTTCATACCAGAAATCTGAGCATTATTGCAAGTGGCTTATGAGAAGTGGATTTTAAAAACATTTTAGGCTTATGGAGTAATAACCCCACCCCAAGAGACAAAGTAACTTTTGGGAAGAAAAAAATCAGAAAAGTAAACTCGAACAGCCTGAAGATGGCAGTAGCATCATTTGAACAAAGGATAAAAGGTATACTCCAAAGATGGTCTGTGCCATAAATGAATGAAGCCCAATGGTTTTAAAGAATAAGAAAAGTTTCAAACTAGAAAATTAGAATTTTCTACCACCAGTAAATTTAAGTCTCTTTTAAAATGGTTAAAGCATAAGAAATCAACAAAATAGAAAGATAATTTATGTGGAGGCTTATTTTGGGAGGTAAAATATTTGCATATATTATATATTTCCATACGGAGCCCAAATATTAACCCAGGGGCTAGATTTGAGCAAACATGAATCTGACACACCTATAAATATCACACCCCAAATATGAATGGATTCTGACTGGTGAATCCGAAGAAGAAGATTTTTCAAGAAATTTTCTCACATTGCACGGAGTTAGACTGTTGGCCCCAATAAAGAGCTCAAATATAAACACAAGGACCCGATTTAAACAAACATGAATCTGCCCCGCCCCCCCCTCCCCACCTCCACCCTCTCCAGAGATGTTGTATACCAAATATAAAAATATTCTGACTGGTGGATATGAAAAGGAAGATTTTAAAAGACATTTCCTCATATTGCACTAAGTTAAACTTTGGGCTCCAATAGAGAGCCTTAATATCAACCCAGGGATCTGATTTGAATAAAATTGAATCTGCCCTAGCACCCCCCCCCCCCCACCCCTGATCCCGTATACTAAATATCAAAAGAATGTGACGAAGAAGATTTTTGAAGACGAAGATTTTAAAATTTTATTCCCCATATTGTACTAAGTTAAAATTCCGTTTCCTACGGGGAGCCCAAATATTGACCCAGGAACTCGATTTTAACAAACTTGAATCATATTTTTGATGCAAAGTCTGACACAACAACCCCCCCCCCCCCCCCAAACAAACACAGGCGCATAAACACTTTAATTTTCATTCCACCACCATTATTATTTATTTATTTATTGGTGTTTGAGGTCACATATTTATGCACAATGGTAAATCATGACCGGGACAGTTTTACGGGTGGAGGAAGCCGGAATACCCGGAGAGAACCACCGAGCAACGGCGAGCAACTGTCAGCTCCCCAACATACTAACTCCACACAAGCAGGGTTATCATTGGCTGAAGACAAGTGCACCAAACGTCACCGCGCCCACACGCCACCGCGCCCACACGGGGGCAATGGAGATGAAGTGTCCTGCCCAAGGACACGACGCGATTGCCGCAGGTGGGATTCGAACCGAGGACCTTTCGGCTTACAGCCTGCACCTCCACCTACTGAGCCACCGCGCTCCCTTCCACCACCACTTACTTGAACTGTCTTTGTTTAACCAGAAGGCATATATTGCACGCACCTCATTGTAAACCTTTTACAAACACAGGCGAAAAATGGTTAATTTTAATTGATCGATGCCCTCGTGTCGTGGCATGAGAATAACAGCCAAACTAATGGCATTGACCTCAAATATGATTGAAGTAACAGACATGTATTAGGCACTTCATCTACATACAAATAACTCATAATTTCCTATAATTAATTTCTTTCACTGAATACAACTATTACAACAAGTAGTAGGAATGTGTGGTATGCAATCAGTTATCAATGGTCGGTAATATCCCAATAACAAAACTCTCCAATCAGTTATCTTCAGAAGTTGAAGTACAACTATTCCGCGCTTCAGCACGCGTGAGTGAAGGTCATTTCCAAAACGAACACTTTGTTTTTCGGAAAGCGTTTGTGAATCACCTGAGCGTTGCCTGGGATTATCTGCTTCTAAGTGATTGATGAGTATTTCATCTGCTTGTTTTTTAGCTGTAACTTCGAACAACCTTCGCTATTTCAATTAACACTTTTACGACTGAAAATGAAGGCCACGGGGAAGATCAGCATTTTCAATGTTGATGACGTATTCTTCCCACGTTACCTTCGGGCACAGAACAAATCAAAAGTGGAGCTTCAACAGCGTACAGTACAAGTCAAAATAAGTTGTGGCATAATCGCAATAAACTAAGTATGCTGCTGCTCCTGCACTCATAAAATCAGAATCTGACATCATTTTCTGGAAAGCTCTCAGTGAGAGCTTTCCAGAAAATGGTGTCAGCTTCTGGTCTTATTAGTGTAGGAAGAGAAAGATACTTAGTTTATTGTGGTTATCCTGTAGCTTATTTTAACTTGTACTGTATATACCCTGTCAGAAAATGACTGCCGGAAAACCGTCCCAAAACAAAATAAATCGATATCTGTATATTAAACACTTGATCCTTTGTGTTAAAATTAACATTTACAGTACGAATTATAAAATTAACATTTACAGTACGAGTTGTACAATTAACATTTACAGTACGAATTATAAAATTAACATTTACAGTACGAATTGTAAAATTAACATTTACAGTACGAATTGTAAAATTAACATTTACAGTACGAATTATAAAATTAACATTTACAGTACGAATTGTAAAATTAACATTTACAGTACGAATTGTAAAATTAACATTTACAGTACGAATTGTAAAATTAACATTTACAGTACGAATTGTAAAATTAACATTTACAGTACGAATTATAAAATTAACATTTACAGTACGAACTGTCAAATTAACATTTACAGTACGAATTGTAAAATTAACATTTACAGTACGAATTATAAAATTAACATTTACAGTACGAATTATAAAATTAACATTTACAGTACGAATTATAAAATTAACATTTACAGTACGAATTGTAAAATTAACATTTACAGTACGAATTATAAAATTAACATTTACAGTACGAATTGTAAAATTAATAAATCATAAATTGAGTTCAATACGAAAGTTGGGATAAAGAGTTTATTGCTTGTTCCGTTTTATCTGTTTTACTAAACCAGCCATGCTCTTTACGTCATAACATAACTTTCGTCACAATAAATAGCAACAACTAACTAATATTCTCCCCCTCCCCCCTCCCCCCACACACATTAAACAACTAATCTCAGAGGCAACGACACCGCGATAAATGTGGTATAATGGTCCTTCCCTCCCCACTAGACAGTAATACGCAGAACGGCGCATGCGTGTGAATGGGTTAATCGATATGGCGCGAGTGCCAGCGCGGAAGGATAAAACGAGAGGCCGCAGGCCTCAAGTTTTATCCTTCCGCGATGACACAAGTCATTCACAAGCGCGTGTCGTTCTCTGTCTATTACACGCATTCACGGCTATAAAAGCAATTATTACTAGAACACTCAGCAATTCGTTTGACAACTCGTCCCATGAGTTCCAATGTGTTCTATGTGTCCATAAGGACATAGGACACACTGAAACTCAGGTGACGAACTATCAACAAAAAGAACACATTTTATCGCCAACCAAATTTGCAAGGAGAAACCGTGTTACTATCGTTTAGACTTCGCTAGCGATTCAGATTGTAAATGCGGTGCACGATTTGTAGAAAATTTCACTGAAATTTTCTTTCTATTTAATAACAGTCAGTGAACAATTTCCATTCCGCACATATGTGCGGAACAGATTTTTATTTTCCGCATTGTTTAGTTTTGCTGCAGATGGGGATTTTAACGAACAGACCTGCAATAAAATCATGCTTTTCCCTCCTCACTAATATCAGAGGCAGCTATAAATCGTGATAATAGAGCATAATGGAAACATGCGTTTCCCTCAACACTAAACAACCAACCATGTTCTTCTCTCAGCACCAAACAGCCAATTTCTGAGGCGGAGAAATCGAAAAAATGGGAGCCTAACAGAAACACGTTCTTCCCTTCCCACTAAACAGCTGATCTTAGAAGCGGCGAAATCGAGATAATATGAGCATAGGATAGACATGGTCTTTTCCTCCTCTTAAACAATTCATCGCAGGGAAACGTGTCACCCCTCCACAACATAGGGGAAACGTGTCACCCCTTCACACCATAGGGAAACGTGTCACCCATCCACATCATAGGGGGAAACGTGTCACCCTTCCACACCATAGGGGAAACGTGTCACCCCTTCACACCATAGGGAAAACGTGTCACCCATCCACACCATAGGGGGAAACGTGTCACCCATCCACACGATAGGGGAAACGTGTCACCCCTTCACACCATAGGGGAAACGTGTCACCCATCCTCATCATAGGGGGAAACGTGTAACCCCTTCACACCATGGGGGAAACGCATCACCCCACTACACCATAGGGGGAAACGTGTCACCCCTCCACACCAAATGGGAAACGTGTCACCCCTCCACACCATAGGGGGAAACGTATCACCCCTCCACACCATAGAGGGAAACGTGTCACCCCTTCACACCATAGGGGGAAACGTGCCTTTCTCTACTCTCTCTATTATCCACCTCTCACCATTATAGGAAAAATGTGTCCTTCCCATCCCTATATTTTTTCCACAAACACGTTTCGTAATTCTATGGTGGGTTTTGGTGAGTTTTGTTGAGTCGTGGTGAGCCCTGGAGGGTTTTGGTGAGTTTCGTTGAGTTTTGATAAGTTTTGCTGAGTTGTGGTGTGTTGTGGTGAGTTTTGGTGAGTTGTGGTTATTTTTGTGCTTTGGTGATTTGATGGGAGTATTGATGAGTTTTGGTGTGTTGTGGTGAGTTACGGCGAGTTTGATGAGTTATTTTTAGTTTTGGTGAGTTTTATTCATCAATACGTTGCTATATCTTACCTCCTACAAGTATCTGGCAATGTCATTGGTTTTCAAATGTCTCACGAAAGCAGCACATGAAATATATACGGCTCGTTAAAGCGTAATGAGGGAGCGATTTCCCCTGCAGATGATAACTGATTCTCGTTAAACAAGTAAGATTCAATAATTTGAAATTGATATCAGATGTCAATGGGGGTATGAAAGAGGTAGTCGATAAGATTATACATTAGTTACAAAGGTCATTATTTACCTAATATCGTATATTCGATGCCTGTTAACCCTTTACCCAACGCAGGCGATATCAAAAATTATTATTTTAAATTTAATTTTTTTAATTGTTTCGAAAATTTTCAACAAAACCATATCATGAGACCCCTCGTTGGAACGAGCTCGACGAGCTCGTTCCAACGAGGGGTCACATGATATGGTTTTGTTGATTTTTTTTTTAAAATAATATTTTTTCAACTGCTGAATTTGCACATTACGCGGGCGGGTGATGTCGATTCGTTAGGTAAAGAGTTAATTCTATATTAGGTGAAACCTTCGGTCTTGTCCAGTGTGCAGTCAACAGACACAGTGTAGACGTCATTAGATAACTAACGAACTGTGTGAGGCCCAACACAGTAGCTCTTTTGCTGTCCATTTATTTATTTATTAATTTTTTTTTTGTTGTTGTAAAATTGCACGCGGGCCACTGTGTGGGCGGGCGATTTTTAATTTTGTTTTTTATTTTTACAATTATTTATTTTGCCATCAAAAGTTCATGGTCTTTGTTTTTTTTTTTTTCTAAGCCTCTTTATCTACAGAATAGCATGGTTGGTGGTGTATTTCGTCTCTTAAGTGCAACAAGGCTTTGCAATGCATAAGCGCTCAATGGACAAATTTATCAATTTTGTTACCCTGAGTAAAATATCAGACATGAACCATTTAATTTTTATTTTTTTAAAGTTTGCATTGCTTAAAAAAAATAGAGCGTGCGGCGGCCAGGACCACGCGAGAGGAAACAGATTTTAAACTAATGGATGGTGCCAGCCTGATATAAATTAATATCAGGTGAGTTCCATGATACGGCGGAACCCTTAGATGAGATTCAAACGTTCTGACTGGACAAACGAACTTTGAAGCATAACAAAATAAGTTATGGTATGCTTAGTTGGCTGATACGGTGTCACGTGAGGCGACGCAAACACAACGTATCGCCTCGCCCAATGTTTCTGTTGTCTATCACACAAATGTTCCTCCCAAGGGCGGATCATTGCAGGCCCAATATATTACCCCTCAAGGTCACCCCCCCCCCCCGCCCCACCACCCTCCTACGTGGAGTCTTTCTGTTTCTGCAAAATTGTCTTCTTTATTCCAAAACTCCACGAACAGAAATGTTGTGGTTAAAAGTTGTGTCCTTGAAAACCTGTGTTATTGAGGTAAGTTGGTGGTTAAGGAAACATGTTTGTAATTTTGATCATAAACACGTGAAGATAAATAATCATTTCATTAAATTAATGACCCCCTCACTAAGCTCTTCCTGATCAAACAAAACCCACACACCACCGTGTGCTGTCAATAATAATATACAATTTTAAGGATTATTTGCAGGAAATTTATTGTTTCCGCGGTAACGACGACTGCAAACAAACGTCATGCTAATAACTCAGAAAGAGTCGTGAACTTGCAAACATGCACGGTTGAGTGCAATATCCTCGTCTATAGATCTATAAATAAACTGTATGTTATAATTAGGGTTTGCCTTGATGTTTGCACTTTTCAGATTGTCGAAGAGTTTGTGTATAGTGAGATTTAGGTTCAGGGATGTGGCGACTGGGGTGGGGGAGGGGGGGGGGCTGGGGAGGTGGTCTCGTCCCCCTCCCCCGGCTAGGAGTATTTTTTTCAATAGTTGGAAATTCCGAGGTCAAAAATCATAAAGTTGGAAATTCAGTAAATTAACATTGTTCATGAAAAATTTAAAAATTCCAACTAATGATGAGAAATTTTGATTTTTTATTTCCAACTGGAAACTTGAGTTTCAAATTTCCTACTCTAAAATTGACATGGCCTCAAAATTTCGACTGTGACATCAATCCGGTAAATTTCTGACCCAACCACATTATAAATGATGCTTTTTTCGTTTCAGGACAAGTGAAAATTTTCAGAAGGGTTCATAACCCTTTACCAAACGTAGACGATTTCAAATTATTTTAAATATTATTTTTTTTAAATTTAAAAAAAAAATTCCAACAAAACCATATCATGTGACCCCTCTTGGGAACGAGCTCGACGAGCTCGTTCCAAAGAGGGGTCACATCATGTGGTTTTGTTGAAATTTTTCGAAAAATAATATTATTCCAGCAGCTGTATTTGCATATTACGTGGGCGGATGCGGTCGACTCGCTGGGTAAAGGGTTAAAAGATATTCTATCGAAACCACTCACAGTTGGAATTTACACCGGTGGCACCCCCCCCCCCCCCCACACACACACACCAGCTGAATCCCTCTAGCCACATCCCTTTTAGGTTCACCTTAGATCCCTGCGAAACATCTATTCCACTTTCAATCTTAACCCTTTTAACCCTTTGAACTCTAGTGGTATCTTCCAAGCCAGTTCAATGGAAGCATTTGGAAGAGTCCAAATTCACTATCTGAGGTAGACCAATTAATATTTTCAACGTGCATCCTATGGACTCTTTTGATTGCTACCATTAAACTCACATGAAAGATACCACTAGAGTTCAGAGGGTAAGTCCTTCTGCTAACGAAACGGTCTACCCCACACATTTACTGTGCAGCCATTCTATTTAATGACGTCATGACGTGTCATGTTCCTGACCGGAAAAAAAGGAAACTAGGCTTAAAGGGTTAAGTTGATATTCGGTTCGATTCGAATTCGTCTGTCCGATTCGTTTCCTTTCGAAACTTTGTCATAACAATATAGCTTGGTATCAGTCAGCTTCATCGTCTCACACAATTTATCGTTCGGACGGATAAGTACAAAAATAATGTTGAAATAAACGACTGCGTGTACAGTTAAAACTAGAAGTCCAGTCACGAACTGTGCGCTTATCTAGTCTTAATTGCGCGTAGAAATTGCGCGCAATTTCCATATCGACTGACATCCAAAGCACGGCTGATTACTCATAGCAAACACAGGCAATGTTTCTGCCAATAGACCTCCGGGCTACGTGTCTTCGCGGTATGAATACATAACACAACTCACGTGGAACACGGGAGGCAGGGGCGGTCTGGGCCAGATACGTAGCCGCAAAATGTGCCAAAAGAGCCCCGGACCCGGGCAAAATTTGGATTTTTCGACCCGAAAGAACGCTGCTTACTTGCATTTGAGCCATCAATGGCACGCCACACAGAGGGTATTTTAGATGGTATTTTTGCATCATCTCTGTCGCTCATTTGGCGAAAAGCGTTGCACCAAAGAGGGCTCTGGACTCATCAGGCCGACAATAGTTCGGCCCAGTGGGCGAAACGTTTGATTTGTTCGATCAGAAAGAACGCTGTTTCATTGCATCTGGGCGATCAGTGGCAGACAAGACTGCTTTTATGTCACAATGGCCTCAATGTGGGCTGTCAATGGCACTCCATTTAGAGGGCATTTCAATAAACCTAAAGGCTATGCAATCACATCAATTTCGCTTTTTCGTCATGCACTAATTTCCTTTGGTGGCTCCCAATAGGGAGGGGGAGGCACCGAGAAGTTTCCCAACAATCCTTGTTCGAATTTTTCCTGTATTCCACGCGCGCCTTCGGTTCGTTAATTCCAGTCCCCGTATTCAGTCTCTAATGCGGGTGTTAACCCTTTACGTAACATGAAAAGCAGACGACACTTGCAAAAATAATTCTTGAATAACTATTTTTTTTCATTTTTTTGTCTCAAAAAATAGGTTATGACCCCTCGGTGGAATCCAACGAGGGGTCATAACCTATGTTTTTGAGACAAAAAATGAAAAAATAGTGAAAATTAATTGGCGATTTTTGAGAATAGCGCTGGCCGGTTTTGGCCGTTACGTTAGATAAAGGGTTAACCGAACGTGGCTCGTTGATCGATTTGATTAAGAAACATCCGAAAGATGGTTTCTAGGCGTGGCCCACCGATAGATTCTTCGCGGGAGTTCTATCTATATCCATGGGGTACCTCAATAAAATACACAAAATAAGAGGGACACTCAGTGAGCGAGGTTTCGCCCATGGTGGCATCATCATCGTCGTGTGTGACCCAGGAAAATAATGTAGAGATATCGTAAACCCACGTTTAGCGTTTATGATTTCGGTTATAGGATACCAAGTATGCGTATGTCTTCATAGTCAGCGTGACGTCATAACTGTCACGAAGAATTCGATTGGAACGTTTTCGGAAATTTAGGATTAATTTCTGGAACGTCATCACCAGGAACGAAAATCGATGAACTATGGTTTTACGATATCCAACAGATATTGACCCCCCATGGACTAAAATAAAACCAACCATTAACAAACGTCAAGCATTTCAATTCGTCCTTCATTTTGCGAAACAACTTTTTTTGGAATGGGATTCGCTTTACGTCGACGACGCCTACTACATACACATACTCGAAGACGCTTATCATAATTTTGCGACTTGAACTGGAAAGAGATTTATATGAAGCACAGCCCGATATTATATGCATGTGTGTGGAGGGGTGGGCGGGGTCGGGGTGGGGGGGGGGGGTAGTTGATACACTCTCTGTTTTATGTTTGGAGATGGACTATATTGTTACACCACTCCCTCTCTTACCCCCTCTCCTACCCCTCCCCTACCCCCCTCTCCTACCCCATCTACCCCGCAATGTATTTTCGTCAAATCACAATTCTTAACCCTTCACATAATGTAACGGTTAAAAAACGGTCAGCGCTATTCACAAAAATCATCAATTAATTTTCATTATTTTTTTTCTCAAAAACATAGCTTATGACCCCTCTTTGGAACGAGCTCGTCGAGCTCGTTCCAATGAGGGGTCATAACCTATGTTTTTGAGACAATCAAAATGAAACAAATTTGTTATTCAAGAATTTTGTTTGCAAGTGTCGTCTGCTTTTCATGTTAGGTAAAGGGTTAAAGACAATTCGTCCATCCGGGGATAGCATTGATCCTTTAAACTCGTCAGATCGATTTTTCGGTTCAAGGCATAATTTCGCTCCATTTTAGTCTTATTATAAGAAGTCTATACACGGGGCATTGGTGATAAAATAATGACGGCTGCAGACTGTAGTTATTAATTTATCCTCCCTGTATATTGATATTAGACTCTCGCTGCAAAGATACACAAAGTCGATACCTATTCCATTAAACAAGGGCTCAAAGGGTTAAAAATGCATATTCCAGGAGGCCGATACTCATCCCGACGGAAAAGCACATGCCAGGGGTGGAGGTATTAGTTGTCCACCAGATGATAGTATTAAAGAAACGTACATTCCAGGAGGAGTGTCAATCGTCCTCCGGAAATACTATTAAAGAAATATATATTCCAATAGAGTGCCAGCCGTCCCTCGGGGATACTATTAAAGAAATATATATTCCAATAGTGTGCCAGCTGTCCCTTGGGGATACTATTAAAGAAATATATATTCCAATAGTGTGTCAGCCGTCCCTCGGGGATACTATTAAAGAAATATATATTCCAGTAGTGTGTCAGCCGTCCCTCGGGGATACTATTAAAGAAATATATATTCCAATAGTGTGCAGCCGTCCCTCGGGGATACTATTAAAGAAATATATATTCCAATAGTGTGCCAGCTGTCCCTTGGGGATACTATTAAAGAAATATATATTCCAATAGTGTGCCAGCTGTCCCTTGGGGATACTATTAAAGAAATATATATTCCAATAGTGTGCCAGCCGTCCCTCGGGGATACTATTAAAGAAATATATATTCCAATAGTGTGCCAGCCGTCCCTCGGGGATACTATTAAAGAAATATATATTCCAATAGTGTGCCAGCTGTCCCTTGGGGATACTATTAAAGAAATATATATTCCAATAGTGTGTCAGCCGTCCCTCGGGGATACTATTAAAGAAATATATATTCCAATAGTGTGCAGCCGTCCCTCGGGGATACTATTAAAGAAATATATATTCCAGTAGTGTGTCAGCCGTCCCTCGGGAATACTATTAAAGAAATATATATTCCAATAATGTGCCAGCCGTCCCTCGGGGATACTATTAAGGAAATATATATTCCAGTAGAGTGCCAGCCGTCCCTCGGGAATACTATTAAAGAAATATATATTCCAATAGAGTGCCAGCCGTCCCTCGGGGATACTATTAAAGAAATATATATTCCAATAGTGTGCCAGCTGTCCCTCGGGGATACTATTAAAGAAATATATATTCCAATAGTGTGTCAGCCGTCCCTCGGGGATACTATTAAAGAAATATATATTCCAATAGTGTGCCAGCCGTCCCTCGGGGATACTATTAAAGAAATATATATTCCAATAGTGTGTCAGCCGTCCCTCGGGGATACTATTAAAGAAATATATATTCCAATAGTGTGCCAGCCGTCCCTCGGGGATACTATTAAAGAAATATATATTCCAATAGTGTGCCAGCTGTCCCTCGGGGATACTATTAAAGAAATATATATTCCAGTAGTGTGTCAGCCGTCCCTCGGGGATACTATTAAAGAAATATATATTCCAATAGTGTGCAGCCGTCCCTCGGGGATACTATTAAAGAAATATATATTCCAATAGTGTGCCAGCCGTCCCTCGGGGATACTATTAAAGAAATATATATTCCAATAGTGTGTCAGCCGTCCCTCGGGGATACTATTAAAGAAATATATATTCCAATAGTGTGCAGCCGTCCCTCGGGGATACTATTAAAGAAATATGTATTCCAGTAGAGTGCCAGCCGTCCCTCGGGGATACTATTAAAGAAATATATATTCCAATAGTGTGCCAGCTGTCCCTCGGGGATACTATTAAAGAAATATATATTCCAGTAGTGTGTCAGCCGTCCCTCGGGGATACTATTAAAGAAATATATATTCCAATAGTGTGCAGCCGTCCCTCGGGGATACTATTAAAGAAATATATATTCCAATAGTGTGCCAGCCGTCCCTAGGGGATACTATTAAAGAAATATATATTCCAATAGTGTGTCAGCCGTCCCTCGGGGATACTATTAAAGAAATATATATTCCAATAGAGTGCCAGCCGTCCCTCGGGGATACTATTAAAGAAATATATATTCCAATAGTGTGCCAGCTGTCCCTCGGGGATACTATTAAAGAAATATATATTCCAGTAGTGTGTCAGCCGTCCCTCGGGGATACTATTAAAGAAATATATATTCCAATAGTGTGCAGCCGTCCCTCGGGGATACTATTAAAGAAATATATATTCCAATAGTGTGCCAGCCGTCCCTCGGGGATACTATTAAAGAAATATATATTCCAATAGTGTGCAGCCGTCCCTCGGGGATACTATTAAAGAAATATATATTCCAGTAGTGTGTCAGCCGTCCCTCGGGGATACTATTAAAGAAATATGTATTCCAGTAGAGTGCCAGCCGTCCCTCGGGGATACTATTAAAGAAATATATATTCCAATAGTGTGCCAGCTGTCCCTCGGGGATACTATTAAAGAAATATATATTCCAGTAGTGTGTCAGCCGTCCCTCGGGGATACTATTAAAGAAATATATATTCCAATAGTGTGCAGCCGTCCCTCGGGGATACTATTAAAGAAATATATATTCCAATAGTGTGCCAGCCGTCCCTAGGGGATACTATTAAAGAAATATATATTCCAATAGTGTGTCAGCCGTCCCTCGGGGATACTATTAAAGAAATATATATTCCAATAGAGTGCCAGCCGTCCCTCGGGGATACTATTAAAGAAATATATATTCCAATAGTGTGCCAGCTGTCCCTCGGGGATACTATTAAAGAAATATATATTCCAATAGTGTGCCAGCCGTCCCTCGGGAATACTATTAAAGAAATATATATTCCAATAGTGTGCAGCCGTCCCTCGGGGATACTATTAAAGAAATATATATTCCAATAGTGTGCAGCCGTCCCTCGGGGATACTATTAAAGAAATATATATTCCAATAGTGTGCAGCCGTCCCTCGGGGATACTATTAAAGAAATATATATTCCAGTAGTGTGTCAGCCGTCCCTCTGGGATACTATTAAAGAAATATATATTCCAATAGTGTGCAGCCGTCCCTCGGGAATACTATTAAAGAAATATATATTCCAATAGTGTGCCAGCCGTCCCTCGGGGATACTATTAAAGAAATATATATTCCAATAGTGTGCAGCCGTCCCTCGGGGATACTATTAAAGAAATATATATTCCAATAGTGTGCAGCCGTCCCTCGGGGATACTATTAAAGAAATATATATTCCAATAGTGTGCAGCCGTCCCTCGGGGATACTATTAAAGAAATATATATTCCAATAGTGTGCAGCCGTCCCTCGGGGATACTATTAAAGAAATATATATTCCAATAGTGTGCCAGCCGTCCCTCGGGGACACTATTAAAGAAATATATATTCCAATAGTGTGCCAGCCGTCCCTCGGGAATACTATTAAAGAAATATATATTCCAATAGTGTGCAGCCGTCCCTCGGGGATACTATTAAAGAAATATATATTCCAATAGTGTGCAGCTGTCCCTCGGGGATACTATTAAAGAAATATATATTCCAGTAGAGTGCAAGCCGTCCCTCGGGGATACTATTAAAGAAATATATATTCCAATAGTGTGCAGCCGTCCCTCGGGGATACTATTAAAGAAATATATATTCCAATAATGTGCCAGCCGTCCCTCGGGGATACTATTAAGGAAATATATATTCCAGTAGTGTGTCAGCCGTCCCTCGGGGATACTATTAAAGAAATATATATTCCAATAGTGTGCCAGCCGACCCTCGGGGATACTATTAAAGAAATATATATTCCAGTAGTGTGTCAGCCGTCCCTCGGGGATACTATTAAAGAAATATATATTCCAGTAGAGTGCAAGCCGTCCCTCGGGGATACTATTAAAGAAATATATATTCCAGTAGTGTGTCAGCCGTCCCTCGGGGATACTATTAAAGAAATATATATTCCAATAGTGTGCCAGCCGTCCCTCGGGGATACTATTAAAGAAATATATATTCCAGTAGTGTGTCAGCCGTCCCTCGGGGATACTATTAAAGAAATATATATTCCAGTAGAGTGCAAGCCGTCCCTCGGGGATACTATTAAAGAAATATATATTCCAGTAGAGTGCAAGCCGTCCCTCGGGGATACTATTAAAGAAATATATATTCCAGTAGTGTGTCAGCCGTCCCTCGGGGATACTATTAAAGAAATATATATTCCAATAGTGTGCCAGCCGACCCTCGGGGATACTATTAAAGAAATATATATTCCAGTAGTGTGTCAGCCGTCCCTCGGGGATACTATTAAAGAAATATATATTCCAGTAGAGTGCAAGCCGTCCCTCGGGGATACTATTAAAGAAATATATATTCCAATAGTGTGCAGCCGTCCCTCGGGGATACTATTAAAGAAATATATATTCCAGTAGTGTGTCAGCCGTCCCTCGGGGATACTATTAAAGAAATATATATTCCAGTAGTGTGCCAGCCGTCCCTCGGGGATACTATTAAAGAAATATATATTCCAATAGTGTGTCAGCCGTCCCTCGGGAATACTATTAAAGAAATATATATTCCAATAGTGTGTCAGCCGTCCCTCGGGAATACTATTAAAGAAATATATATTCCAATAGTGTGCCAGCCGTCCCTCGGGGATACTATTAAAGAAATATATATTCCAATAGTGTGTCAGCCGTCCCTCGGGAATACTATTAAAGAAATATATATTCCAATAGTGTGCAGCCGTCCCTCGGGGATACTATTAAAGAAATATATATTCCAATAGTGTGCCAGCCGTCCCTCGGGGATACTATTAAAGAAATATATATTCCAATAGTGTGCCAGCCGTCCCTCGGGGATACTATTAAAGAAATATATATTCCAGTAGTGTGTCAGCCGTCCCTCGGGGATACTATTAAAGAAATATATATTCCAATAGTGTGCAGCCGTCCCTCGGGGATACTATTAAAGAAATATATATTCCAATAGTGTGTCAGCCGTCCCTCGGGAATACTATTAAAGAAATATATATTCCAATAGTGTGCAGCCGTCCCTCGGGAATACTATTAAAGAAATATATATTCCAATAGTGTGCCAGCCGTCCCTCGGGGATACTATTAAAGAAATATATATTCCAATAGTGTGTCAGCCGTCCCTCGGGAATACTATTAAAGAAATATATATTCCAATAGTGTGCAGCCGTCCCTCGGGGATACTATTAAAGAAATATATATTCCAATAGTGTGCAGCCGTCCCTCGGGGATACTATTAAAGAAATATATATTCCAATAGTGTGCCAGCCGTCCCTCGGGGATACTATTAAAGAAATATATATTCCAGTAGTGTGTCAGCCGTCCCTCGGGGATACTATTAAAGAAATATATATTCCAATAGTGTGCAGCCGTCCCTCGGGGATACTATTAAAGAAATATATATTCCAATAGTGTGTCAGCCGTCCCTCGGGGATACTATTAAAGAAATATATATTCCAATAGTGTGTCAGCCGTCCCTCGGGGATACTATTAAGGAAATATATATTCCAATAGTGTGCAGCCGTCCCTCGGGAATACTATTAAAGAAATATATATTCCAATAGTGTGCCAGCCGTCCCTCGGGAATACTATTAAAGAAATATATATTCCAATAGTGTGTCAGCCGTCCCTCGGGGATACTATTAAGGAAATATATATTCCAATAGTGTGCAGCCGTCCCTCGGGAATACTATTAAAGAAATATATATTCCAATAGTGTGCCAGCCGTCCCTCGGGAATACTATTAAAGAAATATATATTCCAATAGTGTGCCAGCCGTCCCTCGGGGATACTATTAAAGAAATACATATTCCAATAGTGTGCAGCCGTCCCTCGGGAATACTATTAAAGAAATATATATTCCAATAGTGTGCCAGCCGTCCCTCGGGGATACTATTAAAGAAATATATATTCCAATAGTGTGTCAGCCGTCCCTCGGGAATACTATTAAAGAAATATATATTCCAATAGTGTGCCAGCCGTCCCTCGGGGATACTATTAAAGAAATATATATTCCAATAGTGTGCAGCCGTCCCTCGGGAATACTATTAAAGAAATATATATTCCAATAGTGTGCCAGCCGTCCCTCGGGGATACTATTAAAGAAATATATATTCCAATAGTGTGTCAGCCGTCCCTCGGGAATACTATTAAAGAAATATATATTCCAATAGTGTGCCAGCCGTCCCTCGGGGATACTATTAAAGAAATATATATTCCAATAGTGTGTCAGCCGTCCCTCGGGGATACTATTAAAGAAATATATATTCCAATAGTGTGCCAGCCGTCCCTCGGGGATACTATTAAAGAAATATATATTCCAATAGTGTGTCAGCCGTCCCTCGGGGATACTATTAAAGAAATATATATTCCAATAGAGTGCCAGCCGTCCCTCGGGGATACTATTAAAGAAATATATATTCCAATAGTGTGTCAGCTGTCCCTCGGGGATACTATTAAAGAAATATGTATTCCAGTAGAGTGCCAGCCGTCCCTCGGGGATACTATTAAAGAAATATATATTCCAATAGTGTGTCAGCCGTCCCTCGGGGATACTATTAAAGAAATATATATTCCAATAGTGTGTCAGTCGTCCCTCGGTGATACTATTAAAGAAATATATATTCCAATAGTGTGTCAGCCGTCCCTCGGGGATACTATTAAAGAAATACATATTCCAATAGTGTGTCAGTCGTCCCTCGGTGATACTATTAAAGAAATATATATTCCAATAGTGTGTCAGTCGTCCCTCGGGAATACTATTAAAGAAATATATATTCCAATAGTGTGTCAGTCGTCCCTCGGGGATACTATTAAAGAAATGTGCTTTCCAGGAGGACTTCAATCATCCTCTGGTGATAGTGTCAGGGACTCCTGAGGCCCCGTAAGGCCTGGGCTGACGTGGGGTTATTTAGTCCCGCTGATGAAGTTGCGGGAAAATTAGACCAACGTGGAGGGTCGGAATCCAAGTGTCGCGAACTCGGCGCAGAGAGCTGAGTTAGACCGACGCCGTGATTCCTTCTCTGCCAAATTGGCCTGAAATGGGTTCGATTTCCGTTAGGTGTGATTCCTAATCACTTTAGGCTGTATAATGGAAAGAATGATTCAAAGTAACAACGATTCTTTTATTTACACATAAAAATAAATCCGTTTCAATATTTCAACAATCAACAATTCAATTCTTTTCACAGAAAATGGGTCACTACGGTTAAATAATTCTAAACAATCATATAGTCATTCTATAGCCCTGTACTGGCACTATAGTCTACACACTGGAAATGTTACTACCGTGAGCTCGCCATAAGAGCTTCACAAATCTGAAATGTTATTACTGTGAGCTCGCCATAAGAGCTTCACCCGCTTAGGCTCAAATGTCAACGTCTGCGGGTAACTGTACCTCTGGCTGTCGGAGGGTTCCGACCAGCAATGTTCGTCATCTATAAACCACCGTACTTCTGATTTGGGTCAGATATTGTCTACTCATACCTTATGTGCCTTTTGAAAGTCCTCCGTGAAAGTCCTTTTGAAATATCCACCGTTCCTGGTTGAATTCACGATTCACAGATGCCCCTTTTTGTGCTAGGGCGAAATTGTCACTCACACCGATCTCCAGTCGGTATTACGATGCTTCGACAGCAAAACAAACTACTCAGAACGCAATCAGTCTGACGCTTCAAAGGGTTAATACGCACAATACAATTAACCTACACTTCTGACTATTGCAGGCCGATACCTGCTACTCGACAATCTAAACTTTAACGTTCCACCTGGGGTGTTCCTTCTCACGAATTCGGCCCCGTAGCCGCCTATCAACGCTAAGCTAAAGCAATCATGGAATGCCCTCTCTGGCGATTCCAGCCGTTTCAGGGTCCTGTGATCGAAGGTACCCTTATGCCAGGAAACAGAGTCCGCCTGTCCTGGACTTCACCAACGTGTGTGTGACCCCAAGTGTGTGTCTAATGCTCTGCCCTTCCAGGTATATATATACTTTTTACCCTAAACTGTCAGGTGGACCGACGCTCATCTGTCCACCTGTCAAAACGGTGGGAGATGACGTATATCGAGGCAGAATCAATACAAGTCATCTCACGCGTGACTTAACGATGATTCGTTCCTGACACGCATTGCTATATCTAATGATCAGGTGACGACACGACAGACATTTCTATCGTTTTAAAATCTCGTTTCTCAATTGGCCGTGACGAAAACCGATTACGTCTCGTAAGACTCCGACTACTGTATAAATTAAATGAGATCAGACCTTATCTAACATACCGTTTCTCCCCTGGGTCCCTGCGCTAAAGCTGGATATACACCACGTGTGTTTTTCCAGCTTTACAGAGAAGTGAAATTCATGTAGGTTTTTCGCCTTGATGCGGAATATATTTTGAACTTACAGTATCTTTAAATATGAGGCCCCTTGCCCCTATATTTAGGCTGGCTTTGCCCTGACAACTCCCTTCCCGAGAGAAACACCCTGTGTATCTCTTAAAACACGAGGGGCAAAGCCACGCACGTTCGCCTCTCACACCTTTTTACAATCTACCCATCATGTTCAAGACTACAAAACCGTGCCCTAGTGGTCGTGGGGTTCATGACCGGGCTCATGCGTCGGCCATACCGATTCCCACGACACACACGCTACCACATGCTCCCGTCTTGCGGGTTTACATATGGAGAGTAGCCTTATTCTTAGATTTGCAGCACTCTCTCTCTCTGTAATACTATATATTTACACCCAAACATACACATTTTTATACACGTTCGCCCATTTTGCAAACAGTTCACTTGGCACTCACTCCGACGAGTAACACCGTCCGCGCCTTTGCGTCAGATGGGTTAATTCCAACGGAGTGTAACTTCGCCTCCCGTTCCCCTATGTCTTGTGAAGGAGCAAACGACCCCTGCATTATGTTGAGCCTCACCCTCGCAAAGCTCGACCAGGGGGTTAAAATTGTGCCTCACACACTCACACATTCAACACACAGATTTCCCGACCGCGCCTTTGCGACAGACGGGGTTAGTGTATCCCACACTTACAAAACTCGACACACATGCTCCCCATCCACGCACACGCGACAGACAGGGCAGTGTATCTCACATTCGTACTCACAACCAACTCTAGTCAGCAGTCAGAGCAATAAAAATACTAAAAAATAAAATTTCTTCCGGGCCTTAACACCGGGTTTACGAAACTCATCACCTCACCCACAAAAATATTTGCGACTGGAGCCCCCGTCCGAGACACCAGGCCCACAGCCACCCAACTATTGCTTCTTCATAACCACCGACCACTGGTAGGGGCCCGGTTCCCAGTATCCCCTTGGGTAACCCTTGACACACCTCTACTTCTCGCCCCGTCATTTCTACGGGTATTCCACCAGGGTCCCCATACCCTGTCGTTGTCGCATTCCCAAGAGCTTCCCTTGGCGCTATATCCCCCAGGCTCACTCGTCCCGGCGATTACCGTCGTTCGAACGACACTGGCCGTCCTTGGCCCTTGTGCCGTCGATCCCCCGGTCCATTGCGACGACTTCTTGCGCACATTGGGCGCTGTGCGCCCCCGGCACTCTCTACGTGGTCTCCGCCACCTAGGATGCTTCTCCTTTGATTTGTGGACCCTTTTCTCGTCACCTGGGCGCCCACCTTAGCGGTCCCATCCACTTTGACACACTCAACTTGTGTTGACCCGTGCCCTCTCAATTCTGGAGGAGTTTGCCCAGCCATTTGCGTGGGTCTGGCCTCCCCTCTCCACACAGGTGACACCGACTTCTGGGGGAGCTCAACTCCCCCACATAAATTTGCTTGAGGGTCTTTCCCCAATGACCCCATTGGGTTCCCTCGCCGTTTGGCGTTTAGCCTGGACCGCCTGCGGCCCCTTCTCCCTAATTGGACAGGAGTCGTCTCCCTTGAAACTTTGCGACATTTCGTCGTGTAGGGGCCATCCCCTGGACCATCGGACTGGTTCCCCCTGGGAACCTTCCCTTCCTTACTCGGTACGTTACCGAGTGCAACCGCCGGGGGTCCTTGCCCACCGACTTGAACTTCCTTTGCCCTCGTTGGGCCATAACTTGGCCCCCTACCCCTGGACCATAACTCATCAGGGCTTGCCCTCACCCCTGGGATATTACCTATGACCAGGTCATACACAGGTGATTCAATGCACATGGCTTCCACTTCGCCACGATAAAATGGGGTATCCACCGTTATCCTCGCGATGGGGAACCTTCTAACGGTCCCATCTATCAAAATACACAAATGGTCACGACCCAACAATTGCTTGTCGTCAACCAGTTGCCTTCTAACCGCTGCAGAGGAGCACCCAGAATCCCGGAGCAGACGGATCTCCCTTTGTCCCACATACCCTGGGTACACTGGCATATCAACCTTCTCCTGCGAAGTTGTGAGCCTCTCACACATGCCACTTATTATCGGGACAACCTTCCCGCCTTCCAGCCTTAATTCTCCCTCTTGTATACATTCCCGGAGGGGACTGTGTTCTGGACCGATAGTTTGACAGAACGCTGCCGTCTGCCTACTGGGCCCTGGATCTACGCGGTCACCGTACTTCCAACCCCTTGGCGCTGCGTTCCCGGCCCCCTGCTGAGGTGGTCTAATGTTCCCAGTGGTCCTTACCTGCTTCTGCCAGCAGTCCCTGGCAATATGACCCCGCTTGTTGCAGATAAAACAAGTGGTGTCCTTGGGAGCGCTCCCCTTCCGGCTGGTCTGCGACGCAGGAGGGTCGGGGTGGTGTTGCCTTACGGGTGCCATTGCCAACCCGTTTGCCCCACCCCTAGCCAATTTGGGTGCGTTTACACTCCCACCGTGGGCCTCGATGTAGCGTTCTGCCACAGTTGCCATCTCATCATAGGTGGGCGGACCCCTTTCCTTGATGAACAGGCCCAATTCCTTGGAGCATGTAGTTAAAAACTGCTCTCGGAGAAATAGATCTCGCAGGGCTCCATATGACTCATTCACTTCTGCGAGATCAGTCCAGCGGTCAAAGTACCGCCTAGCTCGGGCAAAATACTGAGGTACTGTTTCTCCCTTCTCCTGCTTAATTTCTCGGAACTTGGTCCGGAATCCTTCTTCAGTGAGCTGGTATCTCCGAAGGATGGCATTCTTCAGCTCACTGTAGTCGTTAAGAAGTGCAGGAGGCATACTGGTATAAGCCTCGAGGGCTTTACCTGACAACAAAGGGCTCAAGCACATAGCCCATGTGTCTTCTGGCCACATTTGACTGGAGGCAAAACGCTCGAACCTCTCCAAGTACGAGTCCAAGTCATCTGTGTTTTCATTGAAATGAGCGAGATGGGGGCGTGGGGCATGAATTGCTACCCCTGCACTCCCATCCCCTGAGCGCCGACTTTCATTCTCCACATCGGCCCTTGCTCTGAGGAGCTCTAATTCTCTCTCGTGCCTCTGTTGTTCGAGCTCTCGCTCTGCCTCCCTTGCCTCCCTTGCTAATTGGGCTTCCCTCTCTCTCGCCTCATTTGCTAATTGAATCTCTCTCTCTTTCGCCTCTCTTGCGTCTTTCTCACGCTCTCGTTCTAATTGGGCTTCTCTCTCCCTCGCCTCTCTTGCGTCTTTCTCACGCTCTCGTTCTAATTGGGCTTCTCTCTCCCTCGCCTCTCTTGCGTCTTTCTCACGCGCTCGTTCTAATTGGGCTTCTCTCTCTCTTGCGTCATTACGTAAGGCAATCTCCTTGGCCTCACGTTTCTGCTCATCTTTAACGAACTTATGAAGTTCTGCCCCCTCAAGGCCCATTTCCTTGCCTAATGATACCAGTTGGGCGAGGGGTGTAACAACATCCATTTTGATTTTTTCTTTCTATCTTCAACACTCGTCAGAAAGAACGAAGAAGGAAAAGAAAAAAAAATATGGCAATTAATCTTAATTTACCTCTGTAATTTAACGTAATTAAACGCACCAAATATTCTGAAACCTACCGCAGTTATAGTGGCTATTAAGTATCCTTTTGGGGACTACTGTATTGCGATATTAAACCCTTGAACGGCATCAACTGACCGAAGGGGTCAAAACCTAAACAGAACCGCCATTAAAATAAAACAAAATTTCCATATAGCCATTTTTTACCTTTTAGAAATATCCTGGTAGCCTCGCCAATCAATGTCAGGGACTCCTGAGGCCCCGTAAGGCCTGGGCTGACGTGGGGTTATTTAGTCCCGCTGATGAAGTTGCGGGAAAATTAGACCAACGTGGAGGGTCGGAATCCAAGTGTCGCGAACTCGGCGCAGAGAGCTGAGTTAGACCGACGCCGTGATTCCTTCTCTGCCAAATTGGCCTGAAATGGGTTCGATTTCCGTTAGGTGTGATTCCTAATCACTTTAGGCTGTATAATGGAAAGAATGATTCAAAGTAACAACGATTCTTTTATTTACACATAAAAATAAATCCGTTTCAATATTTCAACAATCAACAATTCAATTCTTTTCACAGAAAATGGGTCACTACGGTTAAATAATTCTAAACAATCATATAGTCATTCTATAGCCCTGTACTGGCACTATAGTCTACACACTGGAAATGTTACTACCGTGAGCTCGCCATAAGAGCTTCACAAATCTGAAATGTTATTACTGTGAGCTCGCCATAAGAGCTTCACTCGCTTAGGCTCAAATGTCAACGTCTGCGCGTAACTGTACCTCTGGCTGTCGGAGGGTTCCGACCAGCAATGTTCGTCATCTATAAACCACCGTACTTCTGATTTGGGTCAGATATTGTCTACTCATACCTTATGTGCCTTTTGAAAGTCCTCCGTGAAAGTCCTTTTGAAATATCCACCGTTCCTGGTTGAATTCACGATTCACAGATGCCCCTTTTTGTGCTAGGGCGAAATTGTCACTCACACCGATCTCCAGTCGGTATTACGATGTTCCGACAGCAAAATAAACTACTCAGAACGCAATCAGTCTGACGCTTCAAAGGGTTAATACGCACAATACAATTAACCTACACTTCTGACTATTGCAGGCCGATACCTGCTACTCGACAATCTAAACTTTAACGTTCCACCTGGGGTGTTCCTTCTCACGAATTCGGCCCCGTAGCCGCCTATCAACGCTAAGCTAAAGCAATCATGGAATGCCCTCTCTGGCGATTCCAGCCGTTTCAGGGTCCTGTGATCGAAGGTACCCTTATGCCAGGAAACAGAGTCCGCCTGTCCTGGACTTCACCAACGTGTGTGTGACCCCAAGTGTGTGTCTAATGCTCTGCCCTTCCAGGTATATATATACTTTTTACCCTAAACTGTCAGGTGGACCGACGCTCATCTGTCCACCTGTCAAAACGGTGGGAGATGACGTATATCGAGGCAGAATCAATACAAGTCATCTCACGCGTGACTTAACGATGATTCGTTCCTGACACGCATTGCTATAACTAATGATCAGGTGACGACACGACAGACATTTCTATCGTTTTAAAATCTCGTTTCTCAATTGGCCGTGACGAAAACCGATTACGTCTCGTAAGACTCCGACTACTGTATAAATTAAATGAGATCAGACCTTATCTAACATACCGTTTCTCCCCTGGGTCCCTGCGCTAAAGCTGGATATACACCACGTGTGTTTTTCCAGCTTTACAGAGAAGTGAAATTCATGTAGGTTTTTCGCCTTGATGCGGAATATATTTTGAACTTACAGTATCTTTAAATATGAGGCCCCTTGCCCCTATATTTAGGCTGGCTTTGCCCTGACAGATAGTAATAAAAATGTCATATTTTAGTAGGTCGCTAATCGTCTCCGGGAGATAGTATTAAAGAAAGGTACATTCCAGGAAGTCGTTAGTCACCCTCGTTTGATATTCAAACCTTTGAACCTGAGAATTAGGGTTTTATTTGTGGGTGTAATGTGTTTGAATGACAATCCTCTCATCGGGAATTATTTTCAATGTATATTTTTTAAAACAATTGTAAATAAATTATTTTTTTACTCTTCTCTACCAGATTATAACAACTGAACGTCCATGTTCTTGGACCAGCCCACCCTCCCCCTTCCTCAGTTGCGAGTAGTTTTAACCATAAAGCCCACATGGGTACAACTCACCGTATTTACTTGAGGTAAATGCATGTTCGGTTAATCCTTTACCTAGCGTAACGTCCAAATCCTGCTAGTGCTGTTCACGAAAGTCACCATTCAATTTTCATTATTTTTCATTTTTGTCTCGAAAACATAGCTTATGACCCCTCACAGGAACGTTTGACGCAACAAAAAAAATGAAAAAAATAGTTATACAAGTCTGCTTTTCATTTTAGGTAAAGGGTTGATATATGAAGTTGCATATTGACAATATTAATTGCCTACCCCAAATAGCGAATATGGGTTTTTCGACGTGATGCAATTAAACACCCCTGACAGTGGTTGCATTGAACTTCAAACCGAGAGGTCTACGTTTCGATCATCGCCAAGGCAACTGCGTTGTGTCCATGGGCAAGGCACTTAATCACGATTTCCCGCGTATGGACACGGTGGTGTTGTGTACTAAGGCGTACTGCACGTCGATGGTTCACTAGTCTTCAACCAATGCTAATCCTGCTTGTGTGAAGTTAGTACGTCGGGGAGTCTGACAGTTTCTCACTTTTCTCGGTGGTTCTCCCCAGTTGTCCGTAAAACTGTCCGACACGAGGTGACCCTGGCTGCCGAAAGTGTCGTTAAACTCTAAAATATAAACGAATAAACATTGCTGAGGGAAATCATCAGAGGCAAAAGGTGAAAACTCAAATATCACGAGAGGTTAAAACTGAACATACATGCGGGCAAAAACGCCCCCTAGCGGGTTTACTTTATTTAAGGGAGCATAAAATGTAGAAGATTAGCTGATTGGTTCACTATAAATTGATTCTGCACATTCAATTAAAATGTTAAAGTGTCTGTTTTGGAAGATTTTAAATATTTGCACTGGGGTGGGGAGGGGGGTATGCCTTTACCTAATGTAACGGAAAAAACCGGCCAGCGCTGTTCACAAAAATTCCCATTCCATTTTCATTATTTCTTTCATTTTTTGATTCAAAAACATAGCTTATGACCCTTCAATGGAACGAGCTCAATGAGCTCGTTCCAATGAGGGGTCAGAAGCTATGTGTTTGAAGTAAAAAATGATAAAAATTAGTTGCTCAATAATTTTATTTGCAAGATTCAGATTCAGATTCAGATTCAGATTCTTTATTTACGGTATACATATAAAAAAACGTTTTACAGATAAATGTTTTACAGACATTGTATTCAGCATACCGTGGGAAGTGACATAGCCAGATTGGCTGTCTACCTGACAAGTGTCGTCTGCTTTTCATGTTAGGTAAAGTGTTAAAGAAAAGGTTGGGACAAATGAAAATATGTCTTGTCAATACGGCACGCAAAAAGGCGAGAATATGATTGCAGGAAACAAACTGAAAACATAGGTACGGCAACATTATTTTTCATTCCGGTTCATTTTTAAAAAGGTGATACACGAAGTAGACAGACGGCAGTTTCCCCCAAAATGAGCTCGACTGAGCGGAGGAGACCAGAAAAAGTTGTCAATGCAAATCATTCAATCAATGATAACCAAATAATATGCTATTTGTAAATAAGAAAAGTTCATCATTTGCAGCCATGGCAACATATCGTGTATTTTACCTCAACATTAGGGGCGCGGTGTCTCAGTAGGTAGAGATGCAGGCTGCAAGCCGAGAGGTTCTCGGTTCGAATCCCACCTGCGGCAACTGCGTTGTGTCCTTGGGCAAGACACTTCACCAGGGACCGACCTGGGCATGCGCCAGTGCGTATTTGGTTCTGAAACATCAGGACCTGGCTCTTAAATCTCAGAAATAGGCTTCTCAGTTGGCGCGTAACTTCTCAGATCATATTTTGATATTCTTTCGATGGATAATCGAGAGAGACACTCTTACATGTATTATATATATGATTATCATTTATCATTGTTGTAGAGTGCTTAAGTTAATACTTCAAGTCTTAATTACCAAGCATTAATCTTCACTGTGGTTTCTGATCAAGTCTTGGCTGCCTAAATAGGCAGCCAAGACTTGATCAGAAACCACAGTGAAGATTAATGTTTGCTATAGTGTACTAAATGAAAATAATGAGAGCTATTACGTACTTGCAGTGTGTGTTACAAACAGCAGTGTGACTCCATAAATTGAAATCTGGCGCATGAATTGAAAAAATAGGCTCCGAGGCGAGAGCGTATTTTAAATAGTCCTGATCGGTCCCTGCTTCACCCCCATTGCCCACGTGGGGGCACGGTGGCGTTGTGTACTAAGGCGTACTGCACGTCGTACTGCATTCGGTGTTGCACTTGCCTTCAACCAATGCTAACCCTGCTTGTGTGGAGTTAGTATGCTGGGGAGCTGACAGTTGCTCGCCGTTGCTCGGTGGTTCTCTCAGGGTACTCCGGCTTCCTCCACCCGTAAAACTGTCACGGTCATGATTAGCCATTGTGCAGAAGTAAGTGACCTTAAACACCAATAAATAAATATAAATAAATAAATACCTCAACATTCATTCATTTTTCACAAACGTTAAAGGTTTGATGGGAAAGTTTCTTGACCAACAACATACCCTAATCTCCCCAAAAGCCCTGTGTACAAAAAAACATTCCAGGGCTTCGTGAGTTGGCACAGATATTAGAAGTCGTTTCATAGATCTGAAACTTGGAAATGGAAACTAAATGTAATGATAATATGGGTACGCGCATGGAAATGGTGAATTCTATTCTGAAACATCAAGCCACATGTTGCAGGTTTAAAATAAAACAACAGATCCCTCGTCTGATTAATTTTCATTAAAATAGAAGTTCTGCCGAGAAAGTTCGCAGAGAAAAAACTAACAGGCAGAGAGGAATAAAACCAGAATTTATTTTTATGAGTCGCAGATGGTGGGAAATATTAAACGATTGTTCATTGAACAAAAAATAAAACACATTTGTTTGTTTCCGGAGTTTACGAACCTTTAAGGGTTTTAAATACTTTTCATCTCAATACTGAAAAATAGTTTAGAACAAATGTAATTACCGGGTGTCGGGTAGAAGTAAGGGCGTTGAGAAGATGGCCAATGGTGGTGGGGGTAAACCTATTTTTTTGTGAAATGTGATGGCTCAAGTCCCGATTAACATTTCAACAACGTCATCAAGGCATGCCTTCGTCGAAGGCCTTTTGTACTCACATTTACTTCTAACTAAAGATTACCACAGTCAGATTTGGCACGCATGCGAATATTTCATTAAAACAAATAGTAACTTCTGCGTTAAATTTCGAATTCCTCTGATTCCGAAACGAGACGACCCTGGATGTCGAAAGTGTCGTTAAACTCCAATAAATAAATAAATTCCTCTGGTGCCCACCAACATTGGTCAAGCATAACAACAAACAACAATAACCTAGCCAAATATCAAACTAGTCTTCCTGGTGAGTCTGAGGAAGATCATTGAAGAATATTCCTTATATTAACTGCTCTCCCGGAGACCCTAAATATAAGCCTTGGGATTTGATTTGAACGAATTTGAATCTCCTCACCCTAATGGCTGTCAATACTGTGTAACAGAAGAATCTGACTCGTGGATGTGAAGAAGGTTTTTTGTACAGAAAAGTCCTTATTTTGCACGAAGTCAAAAGTAGGGATCTCACAGGGAGCCCAAACATGACCCAAAGGCACTTCATTTGAACAAAATGGCATCTGCCCCTCCAAAGCCCTAAGGTTGCTGCAGATCAAATATAAAAATATTCTTACTCTGGGATCTGCAGATGTTTAAAGGAATTTCCTCACATTACACTAAGTTAGTTTGCCATAAAGAGCCCATTTGTGAACCCTGGGACATGATTCGAACAAACTGATATTTGACCCCACTAAGGATACTGCAAACCAGACATTGTAAGATTCTAGCAGATGGATCTGAAGAACAGGGTGTTTAAAGATTATTTCTCATATTGCATTAAGTTAAAATTCGGGGCCCAGGGATGTGGTTAGAGGGTTTCAGCTGGGTGTGTGTGGGGGGGGGGGGAGGGGTGCCACCGGTGTAAATTCCAACTGTGAGTGGTTTCGATAGGTGGATGCACTGCAGCGCTGGGTGATATCTTTTAACCCTTTACCCAACGAATCGCCAGCATCCGCCCACGAAATATGCAAATACAAGTGCTGAAAAAATATTATTTTTTAACAAACTTCAAGCTACCCCCACCCCCCCCCCCCCCCAAAAAAAAAAAGAAAAAAAAAGAAAAAAAGATGCAGAATACCAGACACCAAACGATATTGACTCGTAGATCTGAAGAAGAGATTTCTAAATACATTTCCTCATGTTGCATCAAGTTAGAATCCCCATAGGGATTGCAAATATCTACTTAGGGACTTGTTACGAACAACCCTCAATCAGATCCCTCGTTTTATACCAATAATTAAAACGATTCTGATCGGTAGTTCAGGAGAAGAATATATATATTTTTTTTAATTTTGTAAAGGAAAATGTGTGCGCCAACAGAATTATGCCCATTGTGGAGCCTCCTACTGGCCACGCAGCTCAATTTGAACAAACTTTGATTGACATATGATAAGGAACAAGCCTATAAAATGTGGTGCAACAGGGCACAATAGTTTATGTGGAGAGGTCGATAATGTAAAGTTCACGCTGGACGGAAGGACGGACGATGGACGGAAAGTGACCACTAAGGCTTCCCTTAAGCGGCTTCTGTGAGGCATGCAATGACGTTACAGCTAAAGATACGTTGTTTGTCCGCAGTTTCTGCACCAGGAAATAGTCCCCAATAAATAGTCCCCAATAATCAACTACTCGTCCCCTGAGTTCCGATGTGTTCTATGTGCCAGTAGGCTGTCAGTAGGCACATAGAACACATTGGAACTCAGGGGAGGTACTGTCACACACAACAAATCGTCGTGTCAGAACCAAAAGGTTATATCTTCCGCTGGAACCCCGCCCCTAACCCTTCCACTGGAACCCCGCCCCTAACCCTTCCACTGAAGATAGTACCTTATGGTTCTTACCCGACGAAATGTTTATAACTCCTCATCCCGAGTCTGAATTTACGATTATTAACCACCATTTGATGGGGCGTACATGATCATTGTTTGATGAATGAGTTTAACTAGTTAAGTGTTGGAAGCCATTATCAGGGCTTTCAAAAGATGAGGGTAGAGTTTAACCAGTTAAGTGCTGGAAGCCATTATCTGGGTTTTCGAACAATTCTGGTACCAGAGCAAAAATCAACATTTACCTTGCCCATGTTTCCTTTTCAGTGAAATGCAAATAATTTTTTAATCATATAAATATCCCAGTTGCCTAGGTGCACGGTGACGCCGTGTACTAAGGTGTACTGCATGCCGATGGTGCACATGTCTTCAACCGCTGTAACCCTGCTAGAGCGGAGCTTGAACATCTGCTCGTCGATGCTCGGTGGTTCTATCCGGGTACTATGGCTTTCTCCACCCGTAAAGCTGTCACAGTCAGCCATTGTGCATACGTATGTGACCGTAAATCCCATAAATAACTCATATGTGTTTTATTAAAAATTATTGGAGAGTGCATCTGGGCAGTAATTTGTATTAAGACAAATTTTGAATAACAAATTCAGACTATTGCATTTCATATCATAAAACAGAACTGATAATTTATATTTTCTCATGATATTTATTAATTTATTTATTGGTGTTTAAGGTCACATACTTCTGCACAATGGCGAATCATGACTGTGACAGTTTTACGGGTGGAGGAAGCCGGAGTACCCGGAGAGACCCACCGAGCAACGTCGAACAACTGTCAGCTCCCCAACATACTAACTCCACACAAGCAGGGTTAGCATTGGTTGAAGATAAGTGCCCCATCGACGTGCAGCGCGCCTTAGTACACAACGCCACCGTGCCCCCCACGCGGGCAATGGGGATGAAGTGTCTTGCCCAAGGACACAACGCGGTTGCTGCAGGTGGGATTCGAACCGAGGACCTTTCGGATTGCAGCCTGCACCTCTACCTACTGAGCCACCTCGCTCTCCATTTCCTCATGATAAATACTAATTGATCATTTGGTGAAAGAGGGTGACTGCTCATTCACACAAATTTCGGGAGGAGCGTCAGAAAGGTGGTGGGGTGACAAACAAGGGCGCACGTCCTATATGCCTTTGATCATGGTTGAGGGTGAGGGGCATTCGTGCACTTTCATGAAGTGATAAGATGTGTTGTCGTTCCGATACAATTCACTGTTTAATGTCAGTTTTTGCAACCTTCAAAAGAGTGTTTGTTTTTATGCTCGATACCATTTGGAATTCTAATATAGATACGGGGTGGTCAAAACATGTGAGGGAACTAATGGACAATTACTCTATAGAGGTCACAAACATAGAAGTAGGAATGAAAGAAGGCAAAAGGTTTGTCAAAGAGAGAGTCATGGAAGATTGCAATCGAAACTGGCGAGCAGGGGTTAGCGTGAAAAGATCACTGCAGGGGTTACAATATAAAGAAAAGCCAGCTTTTGAGAAGTACCTAGATGGCACCTTTGGAGGGTCACTGCTGTTCAAACTGAGATCAAGATCACTGGAGCTTCGGGGAAAAATTGGGAGAGATGGAGAAAAGGGATGCCAAATGTGCCACTCTGGAGTAGTGGAGACCCTGGAACATTTTCTCTTGGAATGCCCACAGTATATACCTCATAGAATAAAATTTACTGGAAGAATAATGTAGAAGTGGGGTGAAGAAACAAAGGATAGATGGCTGAAGGGGGACACGAGGGAGAGGGTAGGAATGCTTATTGAAGAAATTGAAAAAGAGGAAGTGAGGGACACTATTAAGCAGTTTATATCTGAATGCTGGGAGGAGAGGAGGGGAAGAGGGGGTGGGGTGCAGGGGGAATGATGGCCTTCTCTTATGAGGACCGCGACAAATCAGCGGCTGGCCAAAGAGTTATTATTATTATTTTAATCTGCCCTCAAAGTCTCAACACTACAGTTACATAAAATACTTCATAGCTTGAAAAGGATGAAAAGAAATGCAGTAAGATACCGATTTATTGAAGTAAAGCTTTTGCACGTGATCTATAGACCTCGCTACAAGAGCTGAAACGGTTAACCGATTAATCGATTAATCAATGATCAGCATCTTGATCGATCCAAAAAGTAACTGATCGATTAACCGTTACTTTTGAACTACTGTATTATATGGATTAACAAAGGAACAACCTTGCTCCAAAACAAGCAAACACTGTCACACTGACTTACATCAGTTGTATGAGACAGAATAAATCATGCACGTTGCTTGTTGGCATACTTGTTTACTTGCATGATCATCATACTGTATCAGTGGCTGGAAATTGTCATTCTTAACCCTTTACACACTGCAGGTAGGAGACGATACTTGCAAAATAAATTAATAAATTACTAAACATTTTCATTTTTTGTCTCAAAAACATAGCTTATGATCCCTCATTGGAACGAGCTCAACGAGCTCGTTCCAATGAGGGGTCATAAGCCATGTTTTTGAGACAAAAATTGAAAACATAATAAATTTGAATGGAGATTTTTGTATACAGGCCTAGTCGGTTTTGTTTGTTACGTTGGGTAAAGGGTTCATGCTGTAAATCATCAACGGCATGGCAATTAATCAGATATCTGTTTGACAAGTGATTAATCGGTTAACCAAGGTTAATCCACGTGATTAATCGATCAAGAAAACCCCTTATCCGTTTCAGCTCTACTCGCTACTACAAATATCGAAAAAGAAACATTCCCACCCTTGCCTCTCCAACACCCCCCTCCCTCCCCACCCCCACGACTTGCCCTTCTAACCTTCCAGCATCCCTGACATTCAACTTCACGTTAGCTTAAATAATTCCTTCAAAACAAAAAAAAAAATATTATTAATACTGGTAATGAAATGATACAGTAAATGCCAAAACGAATATGTTTTCAATACAAAAATGGCTTTTATACACACTAACTCTAACCCACTTTATATGTATACCGAGACTTCATCTAAATCAGCAAAACGTGAAGACGGAAGAAATAATTATTCGATAATCGGAAGTTCTGTATGTGTTTGTACATTGATAGCTAAACACATTAATTGTTTGGAAGGCATCGCTAAGCGTAATTACATGCAGTCAATGTCGGATTATACAGCACATTCCATACTTACATTCCACCATACAGTTCACAACAATTATACATTGTTGTATTTCAATTTACTCACAAACCTCGGGCATGTAATAATTCTATAACAAAAATAATCTACAGATTTTAGGTACCGGGGATGAGGTACTAATTATATTGTTTCTATGAACGATTCACATCTATAAAAGCTGGTAGTTTTGTGTTTTTGATTCAAAAGTTGAGACCTTTTTTTTTTCTTTGTATTTTTTTTTTACGTTAACACGACTGTAAGATTGGTTTTAACTCTTTTGGCGCGGAATAATCTGAGAAACAGAATTTTTAGCGCCTAATATTCATCAGGAATTTTACAAAAAGTATAGGTTGTTAGACAAAAGCGTTATTATTTTAAAAGATGTTCTAATGATCTCATTGACAGTTTTTCAAATGATTTCCTGTATATAGTTAAATGGCACCTTTACACTTTCAAGGTACGATATCGTTGTTCATGGATAGGACATAAATGGTGCCTAAACCACAAGCCATTCTCCGTTGTCATTTCAGGCCATGTCTTCCGTTCTGTGGAGTGTGGCGTTTTACAAATTGTAGCCTATCAGTACTTAAATGATTACAATTTCTGGTTTTCTCTTTTATTTTTTTTTTTTTTATTTCTCTTCTTCTTTCTATAATTTCAGAATTTCAGAAATGTGTTTCCAACCAATATCAAACCGTATTATTACTTAGTAAATCATTTACTGGTTTGGATTTAACATATTTTATAGCTGTTTCTCGAATATATTAGAGGTAATTAATTAATGGTGTGGAAACGACCTTGTACAAGCCAACGGCTTACTGTCGAATCCACTAACATCTTCATGTTGTATACTGTACTCACTGAGGTTGGAAATAAATATTGTTTAAATTAAATGGTGCCTGAAACATAGGAATACGTATGTTTGTTCAACGCTTTACCCAACGAATCGGTCGCCCCCCCCCCCCCCCCCCGGGCGAAATATGCAACTTCAGCAGTTGAAAAAATATTATTTTTCAAAAATTTCAACAAAACCATATCATGTGACCCCTCGTTGGAACGAGCTCATCGAGCTCGTTCCATCGAGGGGTCATATGATATGGTTTTGTTGATTTTTTTTGAAAAATTTGAAAAAATGATATTTAAAATAATAAATTTTGATATCGTCTGCGTTGGGTAAAGGGTTAAAAGCACTTGGAAATGGACACACACAGTTGGCTAAAATGACTACTGCAGTACCTTTCCGTGGTCTGTCGTCTGTCGACTTTAGTCACCTGTCGAACCAAAAAGTTAAAAGAAAAAATGTAAAAAAATGTCTGGTACAGCCGACACGTACTGGCCACTTTCCACGGGTGGGCAATATTTCCACGGACGCAATATTAGATTCCAAACACTAATTATAGGAATAATCATCAAAAATTTAATTAATCCGGTACTTCATTAACCCTTCACCCATCGTAACTGCCAAAACAGACCGCCGCTATTCTAAAAAATCATCAATTACTTTTCATTATTTTTTTCATTTTTTGTCTTAAAAACATAGGTTATGACCCCCTCACTGGAACGAGAATATATTTTTTGTAAGTGTCGTCTGCTTTTCATGTTAGGTAAAGGGTTAATTAACATGTTGCTGATGATGATTTTTATTACCTGGTAAACGGATGCGTGGACATCACTTTAAAATAGGGTACGAACACGTCCCAGACAAAAGAAGGTATGAAACATTTCCCACACGAAAGAAGATATGAAACACGCCCCACACAAAAGAAGGTATGAGACACGCCCACACAAAAGAAGGTATGAGACATGTTCCACACAAAAGAAGATATGAAACACGCCCCACACAAAAGAAAGTATGAGACACGCCCACACAAAAGAAGGTATGAGACATGTTCCACACAAAAGAAGATATGAAACACGCCCCACACAAAATAATGTATAGGACACGCCCACACAAAAGAAGGTATGAGACATGTTCCACACAAAAGAAGGTATGAAACACATCCTAGACAAAACAAGGTATGAAACACGCCCCACACAATAGAAGGTATGAGACACGCCCACACAAAAGAAGGTATGAGACATGTTCCACACAAAAGAAGATATGAAACACGCCCCACACAAAAGGAGGTATGAGACACGCCCACACAAAAGAAGGTATGAGACATGTTCCACACAAAAGAAGATATGAAACATGCCCCACACAAAAGGAGGTATCAGACACGCCAACACAAAAGAAGGTATGAAACACGCCCACACAAAAGAAGGTATGAAACACATCCCAGACACAACAAGGTATGAAACACGCCCCACGCTACTCAGCTTGACGTCGAATCCACACATATTTATGTTGTAACTATAGTTATCTGAACCTTTGGTTAATTTTCTATGTATGCAATATTCTTCTGTTTTATAATTACATGATTATTTTTTTCCAAATAAATACTGCTTAAACTAAAAACGCCCCACACAAAAGAAGGTATGAAACACGCCCCAGACAAAAGAAGGTATGCAATACGTCTCACAAAAACAGAAGGTATGAAACACATCCCACACAAGAGAAGGTATGAAACACATCCCACACAAGAGAAGGTATGAAACACATCCCACACAAGAGAAGGTATGAAACACATATCACACAAGATAAGGTATGAAACACATCCCACAAAAACAGAAGGCATGACACATGCACCACACAATGGAAGGTATGAAACACATCCCACACAAGAGAAGGTATGACGCATGCACCACACAATGGAAGGTATGAAACACATCCCACACAAGAGAAGGTATGAAACACATCCCACACAAGAGAAGGTATGAAACACATCCCACACAAGAGAAGGTATGAAACACATCCCACACAAGATAAGGTATGAAACACATCCCACAAAAACAGAAGGCATGACACATGCACCACACAATGGAAGGTATGAAACACATCCCACACAAGAGAAGGTATGACGCATGCACCACACAATGGAAGGTATGAAACACATCCCACACAAGAGAAGGTATGAAACACATCCCACACAAGAGAAGGTATGAAACACATCCAACACAAGAGAAGGTATGAAACACATCCCACACAAAAGAAGGTATGCAATACGTCTCACAAAAACAGAAGGTATGAAACACACCCCACACAAGAGAAGGTATGAAACACATCCCGCACAAGAGAAGGTATGAAACACATCCCACACAAGAGAAGGTATGAAACACATCCCACACAAGATAAGGTATGAAACACATCCCACAAAAACAGAAGGCATGACACATGCACCACACAATGGAAGGTATGAAACACATCCCACACAAGAGAAGGTATGACGCATGCACCACACAATGGAAGGTATGAAACACATCCCACACAAGAGAAGGTATGAAACACATCCCACACAAGAGAAGGTATGAAACACATCCCACACAAGAGAAGGTATGAAACACATCCCACACAAGAGAAGGTATGACGCATGCACCACACAATGGAAGGTATGAAACACATCCCACACAAGAGAAGGTATGACGCATGCACCACACAATGGAAGGTATGGCACATGCAGCACGCTAAAGATATAACACTCGCACAACACAAAAGAAGGTATGTCACACGTGCGTTGATAAAATAAGGTATGGCACTCGCGACGCACAAAATTATGAGACACACACCACACACAAAATAAGGTATGACACACGCACCACATAAAATAAGGTATGACACATACATACGCACACCACACTAAATATATGACAGGCATACCACATAAAAGATGGTATGGCGCATGTGTAAAAGAAGGTATGACACGCAAAAGGTATGACACACACACCACACAAATGAAGGTATGACATGTGCTCCACAAAAAGGTATGAAACACATATCAACGAGGAAGGCAATACACACGCACCACACATAAAAGGTGTTACACACGCACCACACAAAGAAGGTAAGACACATGCACACACAAAAGGTATGACACGCACTCCACACAAAATAATGTATGACATACTCACCACACACAAAAGAAGGTATGACACACACACACCACACAAAAGAATGTATGGCACAAGCACAAAACAAATGAAGGTATGACACACGCACAAAATAAGCCATGACACACGCACAGCAGAAAAGGTATGCCGCACACACACACACACACACACACCACAAAAAGGAAGATATGTCACAATCCCAACACAAATGAAGGTATGACACACGCACACAATAAGCTATGACACACGCACAACACAAAATGCATGACACACATACACACCACGCAAAAGAAGATATGACACAAGCACAAAACAAATGAAGGTATGACACACGCACAAAATAAGCTATGACACACGCACAGCACAAAAGGTATGACCCACACCACACAAAAGAAGATATGACACAAGCACAACAGAAATGGAGGTATGACACACGCACAAAATGAGCTATGACACAAGCACAGCACAAAAGGTATGCCACACACACGCACATAGATGATGTAACACACAGTGATTTATAACATGTATCTTTAAATAGTATTGTGTACATTATTGCTGATCAATGTATGTTTGACATCAAGTGATACAAACACGCAGGTTTCTTCAACGCCAACCGTTTGTTCGAAATATATTTTTATCTCTTGCAATTTATTTATTTATTTATTTATTTATTTATTTATTTATTTATTTATTTATTTATTTATTTATTTATTTAACACCATTTTCAAGAGCCAGTGTCACATCGTGTCGGGCAGATGTACGATTAGAGGAAGCCATCGTACCCAGTGAGAATCATCAAGCAGCGGTGAGTGTCCGATATTATTCGGCTTACTAACATCGCACAAGCGGGGTTGAATGAGTTAAAGGTATTGTATCAACAACATGCAGCACATTTTACTGGAACTACGTGTCGTAATAAAAATAAACTATTGCCGGGGGTGGGGGGGGGGGGAGTCAGGCAAAAAATTACGGATACAAGGTGGAAATTTTTACATTTTCAATTTTTGGGACCCACCACCCCCGGAATGCAAATTTTTGACAGTCATGTCTTGGACACCCACCCATCCAGCACAGTTTTTCCTCAAAAACAATTGGGGACCCACCCTCAATTTATAAAATCTGTTTAACGATGTATTCAAATTACCTAAATCAAATAAAAAAAAATAAATAAATACTTTTCCCAAACATGAAAGGTGCCGCAAACCAACTTGTCCGATATCCCAGCCCTGCTCTTGGCCATCCAAGGCATCCCTAGCCACAGGTGGCCCCAAAACAATCTCTCTGCATATAAAGCCACAACGGAAATGCAGCATCAGACCCCCCAGGTAATCACTGGAACCCGCCTCCACCAACTGAATTGCAGATATACACCAATTCATGTTCCAAGCAACACAACTCTTACCCCGATGTACAACATGACTATGCTGTTCAGACACCAGTCGAATCCCACCACCAAGAAGCCCTGCCCAAAATATATTGTTCCCACCTGGATATTTTCAACTGTCCACAAGAAATAGTTGTTTTTCATTTCATTACTTTTCGGTTAAATGTTTAGTTTGTACAGCTGGTCTGAGAGAGACCTAATACTGAAGTTCTTTGACCCATGCCAGGGTGGCTTGTCTGAGATGAATTGCCTCTTATTTATTTTTTTTATGTTAGTGTCACTAGAATCATATTTACCTTGAAATTATACACGTTTTCCACAATCAAGATTTTTATTCTATCAATCTTTCCAATTATTCCATACGTGGAAGTACACTAGACCAATGGCATGAGGCACTCTGAGGCTTGCTTATAGAAGAATCAAATAAAAGGAGCTACAAAGCACTTATAAGAGGCAGACTGCCTTAGTAGAAATATAAAGGAGTGAAAATCATGACCAAATAGCTGGGAATCACTTTTTTGTTTTGCATATTTTTGCCAGACCCAGAACAGGGCCGACCCCCTAATGAAGTGTAAAACATGGGGGAAAAATTCTAACATGAAGCCCCCAACACATTATCAATGTTCTATTCTGTTCTAAGTTATGAATCTAAGCACTTGAATTCATTTTGGTTGTAATTACTTGTCTGTAAAATGATATTTGGCAAAAAATTGCATGACACCGGCAAAAACTGCACTTTGGGGCTCGGACCCACCCACCCACCCACCCGGACCTTGTATCCTTTTGCCCCCCCCCCCCCCCCCCCGCTATTGCTGGGACTACTCTTCATATCTACTTGTGACGTCAACTAACACTGAATGAAATCTATTCTCGATGGAGCAACATTTTACTACTACTGGTTCAAAGAAAATGAAAACAGTGATATTTTGACTCAATCCTTCTCAATATAGTAGTTGGTCGGAAAAGCGAACCTTTGGTGAATCTATGATTGAACCTATGGTGAACCTAAGGTTCGCTTTTCCGACCAACTGATATATCTCAGATGATTGAGTCAAAACACACCATAAAAAATACTCTCCGAGCTATTCGAGACGAGCGAATCTGAACATATGCCATGGGCTATTTAAGGGGTACACTGGTTCCATGCCATTACAACGTCGAATTCCCAACGACATTAGACTGATGCTTGATAACTTATCGAATGCTCACGTATTATTAAAGTTCGAAGACTGGTCACGTGTTACCCAACTACCGTAAGCTGATTCGTTGTTGACAGACATACGCCGCAACAACGTGCTTCTACATGGGAATTGGGATTAAGTGCCCTACGCAAAGACGGAACGCAGAAGTCGCTGAGGTTCGACCCGTCAACCTATTGATATGGAGTCCAATAAAGCACCGTTTTTCAACTATACAACTTGAAAGCTGGAATGAATAAAAGCCTGGACTTAGCTCGATTACACTGCAAAAGATATAGGTTCTCTTTAGAACCAAAACTGGTTCTAATCTTGTCCCTGAGATGGAACCAGTTCTGTTTAAACAGTATTTATTTCAAATCAAATAAATTTACCAAGATTAACATTCAATTTTAACAGAATATTACATGAACTGAAGTAGATTCAGCAGTAAACTTAGAGCTTATTCAACGCAGTCGCCGTACATTTTGAAACAAAGGAGATATGAACAGTTGGCATATCGAACCAGTTTTGGTTCTGTATAGAACCAAAACTGGTTCGATATGCCAACTATTCATATGCCCTTTGCTTAATAATGATTTGAGACAACCTCGTATAAGCTCTAAACTTACGACTGAAACCCCCTCAATTTATGTTTAATTCTGTTAATATTTAATGTTAATCTTTATAAATTTATTTGATTTGAAATAAATACTGTTTAAACAGAATTGGTTCAATCTCAGGGACAAGATTAGAACCAGTTTTGGTTCTAAAGAGAACCTATATTTTTTGCAGTGTAGAGTTCTCTCCGAATGGGATGTCCTATGGGGTTATCACACAAAAATTCCCCTAACTTGTGCAAGACATGAAACACACTATACTTCTCCCAAATCTGGGGATTAGAGAGAAATCGAGATGGGTCAAAATATTTATTTTATTTCACCCATTCAAAAGATAACAATTTTAATAGCGTTCTAGTGAACGTAATAAATGTTTTCACAACACATATTTTACTGAATGCTAACATATCCAACTCGCAGTCGCCCAAGCCACACCCTTAAACGAAACTTACAAATCCACAACTCATGCCCCAAAGCATTCAAAGCATTTTAAAGGAACTGTTGTTACTGCTGTTTACAGTTTTACTAAGGCTAGAGTACCACTTGCCGACACGCCTGAGTTCAAATTATTGTGTTTTTTCGATAAGTTACTTGTTGGTGTAGAACAGCCTTGACAGTATTCACATGAAGTATCCATTTCTCTTCTTTCAGTTCACTCAAAACATAAACGGCAGATGTGGAATTTGGTCTGTTTTCTTACCCTTGTGTTGTGAAACACAAGTGGCTTGAATGTTACAGTTGTAACACCTGTCCCAAGAACAGTAGAAAATATGAGAGAACTGAGATATTGAGACAACACGGGAGCCAACAGGACCAGTTCCTTCAAATATTACAGAACTATTACTTTTTCCGGAAGTGGAAGTCTTTGAACCGACCATTTTGTTTTCCTGTAAAATGACTTTAATTTCGAGAATTTATGATCATATAAAATGCTGTCTAGTTTTCAAAACTTGGCAGGGGGGGGGGGGGGGGGGGGGGGAGAGGGATGGGGGGGGGGGGGGGGGGGGGGGTACAGTACCGACGGATTACCATTTTATGGCCGGAATGAGGTTCAAACAGAGCGGTCGCCATTCCGGCCATCACATGAAACGACATAATATGATTAAGTAGGATGGTTGCTAAACGAACGTGTGGGGGTAGGTCTATCAATATTGGTTGGTCTACTCCAAAATAAAGAATATGGACTCTTCCAATTGCTGCCATTGAGCTGACTTGGAAGATACCACCAAGGAGCAAAGAGTTGACCCTTTAACCAACAGAATGTCCAAAACCAGCCAGGGCTATTCACAAAAAATGCCATTCAATTTTCATCATTTGTTCCATTTTTTGTCTAAAAAACATAATTTATGACCCTCGATGGAACGAGCTCGTTCCAATGAGCGGTTATAAGCTATGTTTTGACGCAAAAACAGAAAAAAATAGTTATTCAAGAATGTTGTTGGCAAGTGTCGTCTTCTATTTGTGTTGGATAATGGGTTAAAAATGCATGATGCGAACGCGATGCATATCGTCGTAAACGATATAAAAAGGAGTATAAAAAGACCCCCCTCTCCCATCTCCCACTGTCACATACTCACTACATATCCTGTCATTCCTCATGTGCGGTAGCGTCTTATGTAAACACTGATCGGTGGATCGGTGTCACAGTGGTAGAAAGTTGGGCTTCTATGCTAGAGGTCCCGAGTTCGATCCTATGCCACGTTGTGTCCTTGGGCAAGGCACCTTATCCCGGTTGCAAGGCACCTTATCCCGATTGCCAACATGGGGGCACGATGACGCCGTGTACTAAGGCTTTCTGAACGTCGATGGTGCACACGTCTTCAACCGCTGTGACCCTGCTTGAGAGGAACTTGAACACGGTGAGAATGTTGAGTATGCTCGGTGGTTCTCTCCGGGTACTCAGGTTTCCTCCACCCGTAAAACTGTCACGGTCACGATTAGCCAGTGTGCATAAGTATGTGACTTTAAGCACCAATAAATATTAAATAAATAAATAAATAAACACTGATCATTAACAGAGTAGCTTGTTATAGTTGTTCATTAAAGTTAAAGCAAAAATATTTGGAGAAGCGGTGCTAACCTCATTTGACGAGACTGTGATGGCGCCAGTTTCGACTGATGAAAATCTCAAAGTACATCATTAAGACATGGGTTTGTCGGTTTGGTGACCCGAACTGGTCTGGCTGTGTTTGGTGACCAGAACTGGTCTGGCTGTGTTTGGTGACCCGAACTTGTCTGGATGTGTTTGGTGATCCGAACTGGCCTGGCTGTGTTTGGTGACCCGAACTGGTCTGGATGTGTTTGGTGACCCGAACTGGTCTGGCTGTGTTTGGTGACCCGAACTGGTCTGGCTGTGTTTGGTGACCCGAACTGGTCTGGGTGTGTTTGGAGATCCGAACTCGTCTGGCCGTGTTTGGTGATCCGAACCGGCAGGGCTGTATTTGGGGACCCGAACTGGTCGGCTGTGTTTGGTGACCCGAACTGGTCTGGCCGTGTTTGGTGACCCGAACTGGTCTGGCTGTGTTTGGTGATCAGAACTGATTTGGTTGTGTTTGGTGACCCGAACTGGTCTGGCTGTGATTGGTGACCCGAACTGGTCTGGCTGCGTTTGGTGACCCGAACTGGTCTGGCTGTGTTTGATAACCTGAACTGGTCTGGCTGTGTTTGGTGACCCGAACTGGTCTGGCTGTGCCACCGAATATCACAGACTTAATCTGCAGGTTCGACTGTATGTGCCAACGATCAAATGTTGACCGTAAAAACATGATTACTTGTAGGAGCGAATTAATATCTTTAGTCCACTAGAAAATGTCCCGGATGGAAAAGTCATTGAGAGAATATCACCAGCTTGTTTCGCCAGCCTATTTACCTCCTTGTGAAAAGGAAAGTTTCGCGACATCGTAATTTAAATATTTGTTTCATGCGTCAGAACACAAAATAATTTTGATGCTGTTCTGATTAACATAATTTATTTTCAAACTAAATGATTTTTTTAAAAAATATTTCTTGAATCTGAATTTGGGTTACTATGGAGAGGTTCAGATACCGTGATTTTTAAAGAAAGTTCTGTGCTCGGCTTATTAACACGCATTCCCTGTTTATGGTCCTTCGGTGGACATTTTGTGTGCCTGATTTAGTAAACCTTCCTTAACTCTTTACCCAACGAATCGCCCGCATCCGCCCGCATCCGCCCGCATCCGCCCGCGTAATATGCAAAGTCATAAGTTGAAAAAATATTACTTTTCAAAAGATTTCAACAAAACCATATCATGTGACATCCTCGTTGAAACGAGCTCGCCGAGCTCGTTCCAACGAGGGGGTCACACGATATGGTTTTGTAGAAATTTTTTTAACATTTAAAAAAAGGATATTTAAAATAATAAATTTTGATATCGTCTGCGTTGGGTAAAAGGTTAAGCGGTTGGTGTTAAAGGTAGGAACGGAGCTATAGTGGGTACAGCACCCTCACCCCTATGCTTGAAAATTATGATATCCATTCCGCAGCTTCAAATTCTGAGAGCGACTCCAGTGCCTCCAGCATTCGTTTAATACCAGCTGGGGTATACATACCTCTGGGGGCGCGGTGGCTCAGTTGGTGGAGGTGCAGGCTGCAAGCCGAGCGGTCCTCGGTTCGAATCCCACCTGCGGCAACCGCGTTGTCTCCTTGGGCAAGACACTTCACCCCCACTGCCCACGTGGGGGCACGGTGACGTCGTGTACTAAGGCGTACTGCACGTCAACGGTGCACCTGTCTTCACCCAATGCTAATCCTGCTTGTGTGGACTTAGTATGTTGGGGAGCTGACAGTTGCTCGCCGTTGCTCGGTGGTTCTCTCCGAGAACTCAGGCTTCCTCCACCCGTAAAACTGTTGAGGTCATGATTAGCCAATGTGCAGAAATATGTGACCTTAAACACCAATAAATAAATAAATAAATAATACATCCCTCTTCCATACAAGGGCTGTCACGATTTTTTAATTTAGGAATCGATTAATCGTCGCAAATAATCGATTAATCGTACCTAGATGACCCCCCCCCCCCCTCTCCATCTCTTTGATGTCGTTAAAAATGAAGTTCAAGTTAGCTGACCAACCTCAAGTAAACAACGAAGAAGATCCTCTTTTAGGTACTTTCAAAGCTTTGATGTTCTGAACTTTAGAACCGTCAGCGTAATAATCAAGACCGGTCGTCAGTTGCGAACTTCGCAAATTCGCAACTGCCGACCGGTCTTCATTATTACACTGACGGTTCAAAATTTCAGAACATCAAAGCTTTGATGTACCTGAACGACAAATGCTTCTAACGGCTTCTTGAGGTTTCACGTCGATGTTCTTGATCCTTTACCTTTAGCAACAATAGTTTTTTCATCCAATTTTTTGTTAATTATTAAACGTCTAAAACGGGGTAAAATTTAGCGACTCGTCGACAACGAAAAATACTAATCGATTTCGGAGTGACCGATCGACAATCGATTAATCGTGAGAACCCTATTCCATACCTCCGCTACCTCATACCTGCTGGATATATCTGTCCCCACCCCTGACATATTTTAATTGCCCTATCCCTCCTGATTTCCCAAATCCGCCACTGGCCGACGGAGATTCTCCCTGGACGGATACGAACGGAGCGATTCCATTTGGCAGGGGAACGATCTGGCGCAGTTCCATTTCTTTAAATACGATATGCATGTTTTCGTCATTCTGTATAGCTGTCTGAAAAAGACGTTGTCGTGGGTTTCCATTAAAGTGAAGTACGAATAATGAAATACAGGCCCATCAAATGTACTTAGTGAGATAAAACCCTTGTTGTACAATGGATTGTTTTCCTTTTCATCTAGTCTGCTTTGGGAAGGTAAGGCGCGTAGATAAAATTTGTTTTCCTCGGCGGAGGACATTTGAAAAATGCATACCACATGAGAGTGTATCTGGGAAAACATTATATGAAATCAGGATATAAAATATAGGATATTTTACACTATTGTATGCGGAATAGGATATATACATACACATATAACTACACACGCATGCGGAATAGGATATATACATACACATATAACTACACACGCATGCGGAATAGGATATATACATACACATATAACTACACACGCATGCGGAATAGGATATATTAAACATACACATATAACTACACACGCATGTGAATGGGTTAATCGACATGGCACGAGAGCCGCAGGCCTCGAGTTTTATCCTTTCGCAAGGGCACAAGTGCCATGTCGATTAATCCACTCACACGCGTGTGTCGCTCTGTGTTTATTACACGCCTTTACGTCTATAAAAGCAGATATCAGAAGGACTCTCAGCAATTCATTTGACAACTCGTCCCCTGAGTTTCATTGTGTTATTTGTGCCAGCAGGCAAATAGAACACATTGGAAATCAATAGACGAACTATAAACAAAAGGAACACATTTTATCTCATCCAAAGGGGAACAACCCGTGTTAGTATTTTTCACTATCGCTAGCGATTCAAATTGTAATTGTGATGCACGATTTGTAGGACATTTCTGTGATTTTTCGCTTGTATTTAAAAGCAGTACGATAAAGATTTCCGTTCCGCACATGCGTACGGAACAGATTTTAATTTTTCGCATGGTTTATTATTGTTGCTGTAGATGGGGATTTCACAGAACAGATCTGTAATAAAAAATAGATAGATAAAGTTAATGAGCATATTTTATTTTCCAGTTATGTATTTTACTTATATATGTAATTCTGTTAATACGCGATTCTGGAAGAAATTAACCCTCTGATACTTTTGTATGTCTTATGACGTACGAAATCAAATAGCGCGTTAATACGTTGTGGTCATTTGTTCAATAGAGATTATTACCATTATGTGGATGTACAAAATATGTATCCGAGTCGAGCTCCGGGTTCTAAGGGCAGATCACGACGAGTCAAAGACTCGTCGTGATCTACCCTTAGAACCCGGAGCGTGACTCGGATACATACTTTGTACATCCATATTATGGTAATAATAATTTTATCTTACAATATCCTGGGGATAAGTCAAGAATGTAGACGAATATATAACGAACTATTTATTCGTACGGACGAACAAAAAGAAGAAAACAATGGAACTCACGCGAAAGGAACGTGCTTGTATCCGACCTCCTGATACAAACATCTGTATCAGGGGGTCGGATACACGACAGTTGCGGAGTTAATACAGATAAAATACATGTTCATTGTAAGATAAAATGAATTATCGACCCACATCGCAAATAACCTGAAACATCTGGGTATGATAACAAAGCTGCTTGTTCCATACATTGTTTTGTTTTTTTTTTCTTTTTATTCTAATGCCAAAAGCTGGTGCCACCTTCTAGTTGTATGAGCGTCAACGCGGTCTTTATATGGCATACCATTCATTATGCCCCTGGACCAGGGTAGTGTTCTTGTCACCTCCCTCGGAAGTGTGAGGTTAACCCACCAATTTCTATAACCACCATGGTTGTGTTCCAGGCTGGTGTGGATAACGTAGTCCGTTGTTGGCTATGATAGTATAGCATCCTGCTTGGTGTGAATTCAACCAAGACTATCGATTCATATCGATTTCTTTACTAATATTTGGGAGTCACGTGTCCTATGTTGAATTTCATCCGGGCCGTGGCCCATGCATCTCAGCCCACTCAAACTCTGTGAGCGTGACTGGAACGGGCATTGTGTCCCGCATTCTGGATGAAGCAAATGAACATTTACAATACCCTTGTATAGTGAGGTGGGGTCAGTAATTGTATAGTTGTTCACTTCGACGTATCACTCGATACTTACTTTACGTCTGTCAATTTTGTCTCATTTGGAATGGTCCCAGCTGGATCATCCCAACCAGCAGGGCTCAAAATACCCTTTTTTCTCTGCGTAGCAAAATGCTACACATTTCCGAAAAATGAATAGAATTTTCTTTAAACTGCATAGCAGTTCTTGTGTACCGGAGTTATGCCATACTGTTTGTGTTGAACTCTTTTGAGCAGATAGAATAATGTCCATCCATTTCTGTGCTTTTTAAAATGAGCTGCAGCACATGAAGCACTAGCTGTGTTTTTCAACTGAACTGCCTATTAGAACTGCATGGACTTGGATTTTTCCAAATGCGTAACATCTCTTAATTTGATGGGCTTAAAGTTATTTTGACTGGGTATTTTATGCAAAATGCAGAAACAAAGCAGGGTGAATTTAAACCAATAAAATTCAAGTTATATATGAAGTTGATAATGCGAGACGGAGAGTTAATGTTATATCAGGAGTAAAGCATCAGTGAACTAGCTTGCAAAGTTTTGTTGCAAATTTTCTTTTTTACATTTTGCAATACAAGATATTCAACTGCAGCCTATTAGGCTGCAGTTGAATATATTGTATCGCAAAATGCCACACATGATTGAAAACTGTGTAGCTTTTAGAATGTTTTCCATAGCAATAGCGATGCGAAACCACTTATTTTGAGCCCTGCCAACCAGAACAAACTGGGGATCGCGTTTGCATTGACTTGTATTCACTGTTGGTCCGTGGACTACTGCGTGACGGATAAATGATCAAGTGTACCTAAATTAAATTACAAAATATACTACTGGCTGTTACTGAGTGAAAACAAGTTTCCGAGATCATTGTTTGGACCATATCTTCAGCTCGAAATCGAACGATTGGCGCCAAATATTTCTGAGTCATAGTATCCACAGATGACATCTTACGATGTTCCTAGTACCGAACAACCACCCTCCTCACCAGCCCTGTAATTCCCAAGTTTGCCAAGAGTCACTTTCAATTGTTCAGGTATTTCATTAATTGTATTATATCTTTCGTCTAAGTACACTGCCCGTATTCCCTCATTGGAGAGAGCCATTTGGGCTCTCTCCTGCGGTGGAGCACATGTGATGTTCTATGATTATAAAATGGAGCCCCGAATTTCGTTGATATTTTTACAATGGTGAGATAATGATAGCAACCGAGTCAAGAATCATTCCATTTATAAGCCTCACTCAGTTTATGTAGTATCAAAAGTTGTCAGACGTCCTTGATTGGTTTTATGGTTATACTACACAACCACCGTGGTTGCCATGCAAAATATGTATGTACGTAGTTTCAGAGAAGATACTCTCCAATAATTTGTAATAAAACAAGTTTTGAATAACAAATTCAAACTACCAAAAATAATCTTGCCCTCAACCAGAAAACCACAAATGTGAAAAATATCTTGTTATTGTATTTTCCGACGTTTGACGTCACATTTTTAAAAATGTTGAAGAAAATGAATTCCCAGTGACGTTTGAACGTCAGGATAATTAAAGTCCCAAAGGATTAAACAGCCGAAAGCTCAGAGTAACATACAGGGCCTGTAACACCCGAATCAGTTTTTGTGAACGTCTAGGCACTTTCATACTTCTTCATAACCTAAGCTATGAAAAAGTACCAATTCGGCCTAGACGTTTTGCAGAAACTAGTGTGACCCGAGAACGTTTATGCTTTAAAACGATTTACTCTTATACACCGCACTCTTTGTGGCTCAGCTGTAGAGAGTACGATTTCCTTAACCCATTACCCAACGCAGACGATTTCAAAATTTATTAATTTAAATATCATTTTTTAAATTTTTTCAAAACATTTCAACAAAACCATATCATGTGATCCCCTCTTTGGAACGAGCTCGTCGAGCTCGTTCCTAAGAAGGTTCACATGATATGGTTTTGTTGAAATCTTTCAAGAAATAATATTTTTTCAGCTGCTGAATTTGCATATTACGCGGGCGGATGCGGGCGATTTGTTGGGTAAAGGGTTAAGCTTATTTGTTTTACAAGGATTGGCAAACAAGTTATGAGACTTATATTAACGCCTCTCCTTGGCCAAGTGGTGCTAATTTCTGGGATGAACGTCGTAACGGCAACTTCGTGGTCCCTCTCTTCTTGAATACCACGAAGGGATCTTTTACTCTGCACGGAGTGTGTCTCCCTCCGTACAGAGGATAGCCATTTTACGCCCCCACCCGATAGAATGGTACGCTGTTACAGTATCAACCCCACAATTGATGGCTGACCGAATGTGTTCCTATACCCCGAGAACGTTGATCCCGGACATCTTGCACGAGAGACGCACTTATTCACTGGGCCACCACCCTCAAGGGTAAGTGAGTTTGTCCCATTTTATCAAACTTTTCAAATCACAAATGGGTGACAGTTCCTCAAGTGGGACTTCAGTTTTGTGAAGAGGCGCGTTCGCATCCATCGAATCTTCCCTGGATAAGCGTTTGAAGGGGTTAACACTTGTCTATCGTCCTGTTATTATCACATGATTGGTAAAACATGAAGAGTAATGTTAAATTACCCCTTGTTGTCCAAGTATCCCTATAATTGTGTGAGACAATACGAAAAGAACCAGATAATACTTTGTTTCGCCGCGCAATGTCTCTTTAAATTATTTTATCAGTCTCTTTGATTACCTCAGGTTTTACAAGTTGGCGATTACATCGCGTTCACCAACAAAAATGATAACTGATGTTTGATCGAACTGTAAAAGAAATTCAGCGTTAACAAATAATGAAGGAAATCAGTTCTCTTTTAATTTCAATTCTTAATTTCGATTATTTCGTTCGTCCATTATTCGCATCAGCAAGAAAAAGCCAAAAAGGCGACATTTGATTTTCTTGAGTCACGGATCCAGGGTTCTGAATTTTGAGGAAGAGGGTGTGCCAATGGGACATAGAACATTCTAGACCTCAGGCGACGACATTTCTATAATAGGTGATGCTGTGAAGTATTACCAGACTATAGCAGTGTGTTATGAACGAGCACGATAAGGATAGTCTACTCTCGTGGATGGGTCTCGAGAAACATACGGGGTTATAGTAGGTGAAGGGTGACCTCCGATGGCTACTTTTCACAGGACAACAATCATTTCCTGCCCAATTGTTCCAGCCATATTCTGTATGGTCTCGTTCAAATTTTGAAAAAGAAAGCCAGTTTATGGCGGCTCACAGAAGACCCATTGTGAATCTAAGCTGTATGCGTGTTGAGCGGTAACAGGTGTGTGTGTGTGGGGGGGGGGGGGGGGGGGGGTCGGACACAAAGCCTCTAGCAACAGTCTACAACGGACCTACCGCGTTCCTCGGTGTTGCAGTAGTTACTTATATGTACTGTACAGGGCGCTGGATGGACCACAGACGGAGGGACAACGGACGACGGACGGAGAGCGATTAGATAAGCTCAGTTTGACTTCGTCAAGGTGAGCCAAAAATCTTAAATTAGACGGCCTGCTTGGGACACAAAGAAATGAAATTAAAGATGACATACTCAGGGACCGACCTGGGCATGCGCCAGTGCATATTTGGTTCTGAAACATCAGGACCTGGCTCTTAAATCTCAGAAATAGGCTTCTCAGTTGGCGCGTAACTTCTCAGATCATATTTTGATATTCTTTCGATGGATAATCGAGAGAGACACTCTTACATGTATTATATATATGATTATCATTTATCATTGTTGTAGAGTGCTTAAGTTAATACTTCAAGTCTTAATTACCAAGCATTAATCTTCACTGTGGTTTCTGATCAAGTCTTGGCTGCCTGAATAGGCAGCCAAGACTTGATCAGAAACCACAGTGAAGATTAATGTTTGGTATAGTGTACTAAAGGAAAATGATGAGAGCTATTACATACTTGCAGTGTCTGTTACAAACAGCAGTTTGACTCCGTAAATTGATATCTGGCGCATGAATTGAAAAAATAGGCTCTGAGGCTAGAGCGTATTTTAAATAGTCCTGAATCGGTCCCTGCATACTATGCTCTAAAAATTATTTTGATTCTCGACATAGTATAATTTGTGACATATTGTTTATTTTTTTTTCAAAAGCTACGAGGAAAGACCCGGCCCGTGCCGCTCTAAAAGAAATGCTTTTAAAAATATACCTCCAGACCCAACAGCGTGAGAGGGGCAAGGGCTCCACACCTATCATTAACTCAAGACAAACCAATGAGTTAGGTACATGTTTGACATGGTTTGTCGTCAAAATAAGGGCGTAGCCAGGTATCTAGATTCGGAGCGGGTCACAGGAATCTTTTGGGATCCAAACAATGATCAAATATATTTGTGTCATCCGCCCACTAGTTACGCACCTGTATTCAGACGAAATTCTGCTTTGTTCCCTTTTTTACAGAAAATTTAAAGTAGGCGAATATCGTGAAATAAAGCTGGCAGTTTACAAACAATAAATCATTGTTGCATGAAAGTCGGTGCCAGAATTACAGACACAAAGGTCATACTGTACAATAATAAATCACTTTATCTTGAATACCTTCCAATGACCAAAGTGATCGTGCTAAATGTAGAAATTTTTTCCTTGACATACATTTAATGCCTCGTTATGATATCGTTCAGTTTATTTGGTTAAACCTTTACCCAACCTAACGGCCAAAACCGGCCGGGGCTATTCACAAACATCGCCAATTAATTTTCAATATTTTTTTTTTTCATTTTTTGTCTTAAAAACACAGGTTACGATTAGCTCTGATACTGACAAACCCTATAAAACGCAGATCCAAAATACGTATTATATGTACAAAAAGTAGTTAGTTCTAAGTAATCCAGCTAAACGTCGGGTGAGATTCATACATCCATTATTAACATATTGCTTCTTATCTTTGTATGTGCAAAAGTTCGAAATAGTGGATAATATATTTTATTCACTAATGCATTTCCATGAAGTTTTCAGTTTTTTTAAGTGTAATCCCGACTGATCAACTCCTTAAATGCTGCTGGCGAATATTTCTACACGGAAATGGAAATCTCCTGCCATTACAAGAAGTACAATATAGGGATAATTAACCAACATTTCCTCTGTTAATTGGAAATACTTCTTGACCAGTGATTTCTCAAATCATATTTTCATGATTTTTTCATCAAATCTAGTCATGGCTGCTGTGAAGCAGCCATGACTAGATTTGGTGAAAAATATTTTAAAGTTACTCAGCGAGTTAAGCTTTAATAGTCCAGCGACACCATCAATGAATGTCTTCACGGTGTAAATATGAGTAAGTCGGTACTTGAACCATCACTGGTCCCACCAATCAGGCCTAAGCCCCCGCCCCCCTTCTCCGGCCCCTCTCAAAATGGTCTTCGCGTTGCCTCCATATATACTGATGAGCTTTCGATGGAAAAAGGCAATAACCGAATGTCTCTGAACAGCACTGTGTGTTCAATTATGAAGTCATTTTGTTCGGAATCGTTGTTGATGTAACACACATATGTTTTGAACTCACATCAGAGAGACCAGAAAGTGTATTCCGTACTGACACATGATGGCACTCACTCTGTGCAAGGTATACAGCTTATTGGTCTGTCATTTTATGAAAAAGATAGAGAAATAAAATCGACTCGTCCAACTGATCAAGTTCGATACGAAAACATCGACATATATTAGCTAAGTAAGCGTGTAAGTACCTCGTGACCTGGAACAACATTTGTTGACTTCTTACTGTATCAGCTATAGAAAAATATAGAACCTTAGTGAGCACTCTCACATACCCCACGCGCCCCGATATTTCAAGCTCGGAAAACTGTAATTTTTAGGAAAATGACCCGGAAATCTGTTACTTGTATTTTTCAGAGTCCAGGGCCCGTTATTTCCGCAAAAATCAGCCGAGCAGAACGAAACGCAAACTTGATCTGTAAGTCATTGTGGTAGACTCACATACTAAAATGGCCGTAATTTCGATAACATCTGAAAGCGTGTAGAAAAAAAGTCCGGAAAACTGTAATTTTGATGAACTTTTCAAAATCGAAGGGCCGTAATTTCGGTAAAAATTAGTGGAGCAGAACAAAATGCAAACTTGATCTGTAGGCCACCATGTTAGACAAACATACCAAAAATCAGCTCAATATCTGGAAGCATGTAGAGAAAAAGCCCGGAAAACTGTAATTTTGATGAACTTTTCAAAGTCTATGGGGCCGTAATTTTGGTAAAAATCAGTGGAGCGGAACAAAACCCAAACTTGTTCTGTAGGCCATCATGTTAGACTAACATACCAAAAAATGAGCTCAATATCTGGAAGCGTGTAGGAAAAAAGTGCGCAAAACTGTAATTTTGATGAACTTTTCAAAGTTCAAGGGTCGTAATTTCGGTAAAAATCAGTGGAGCGGAACAAAATGCGAACTTGATCTGTAGGCCACCATGTCAGACTCACATACCAAAAATCAGCTCAATATCTGGAAGCGTGTAGAAAAAAAGTCCGGAAAACTGTAATTTTGATGAATTTTTCAGAGTCCAAGGGCCGTAATTTTGGTAAAAATCAGTGGAGCGGAACAAAATGCAAACTTGATCTGTAGGCCACCATGATATACTCACATACCAAAAATCAGCTCAATATCTGGAAGCGTGTAGAAAAAAAGTCCGGAAAACAAGTAGGACTGACTGATGGACTGACGGACGGACGGACGGACCAGTCAAAAACATTATACCCCGCAACTTTGTTGCATGGGGTATAGTAAGACTGTTCAATCTAAAAACTTGGCACAACTCGAACCGTTGAGGGCCATTTGTTTAGTCTCGCCCCCCCCCCCCCCACCCCCAATTCCATACTCCACCACTGTATCGACGGGCCTAGTATCTTCAAAAGCCTCGTGATCAATTCTCTATCAGAGAAAGTTCCCAATCAGACCGAAAACACTTCGGAAGCTCAACTCTACTCCATAATTAACGGGAATCCAACTGGTATTATTTATTTATTTAATGGTGTTTAAGGTCACATACTTATGCACACTTTCCAATCATGACCGTGACAGTTTTACGGGTGGAGGAAGTCGGAGTACCCGAAGAGAAACACCGAGCAACGACGAGCAGCTGCCAGCTTCCCAACACCGTAACTCCGCGCTGCAGCACGAATAGGGTAAGATTGGTTGAAGACATGCGCACCATCAACGTGCAGCACGCCTTAGTATACGGTTTCATCGTGCTTACATGTGGACAATCGGGGTTAAGTGCCTTGCCCAAGGACACAACGCGGAAGTCCGAATCGATCGCTCAGACCGCCATCCATACGAGGACTGTCCGGGCTCGATGAATCCAACTGGTGACCAATACTATAAAATGTCTACAGTTCTATTTTCTAGTTCTGCCTTTAAATGGGTTAAAATGGACCATTAGCATTTTCAAAGATCTGGCAATTTGCCAACTGGCAAATTGCCAAATATTTTTAAAATGCCAATGATTCATTTTAGCCAGTTATGATAATACTCTAGAGTCGGCGTGGAATGGCATTTTTCCACGTGTCCACGGTGGGCGTGAACAAGTGTGTGAAAAGACAACCAAATTTGTCCACGGTAGGTGATCGTGGACAGAAAAACAATATTCGGCGTGGACACATTTAACAACAGCCCACGGCGGTTGATACGTTACACGGACATTTCCGTGCTGTGAATTAAATGCCACGCCCATGGATTACTGCTGATCTTGTAACTTTACAAAAAAAAGCACATTTTGTTCTAGTCTTAATGTCATCTCAGTTAATTAATGCATCGATTATTTTAAGTAATGTTTGGTGCCGAAAAATAACAATAAAACTGAACTGAAAGCGACGAAGGTTTCAATGAATGCATTTATAAAGTCGCCACTGCGTGTAGGTATGTCAGTTCTAAGTTGCGATAATGCATTCGTCATTAGCAATTTTGTTTATATAGTATTAACCCTTTACCTAACGAATCGCCCGCATCCGCCCGCGTAATATGCAAATTCAGCAGTTGAAAAAATATTATTTTTAAAAAAAAATTCACCCAAACCATATCATGTGACCCCTTGTTGGAACGAGCTCGACGAGCTCGTTCCAACGAGGGGGTCACATGATATGGTTTTGTTGAAATTTTTTGAAACATTTGAAAAAAAACCGATATTTAAAATAACAAATTTTGATATTGTCTGCGTTGGGTAAAGGGTTAATGTCATTTTCAGTTAATTAATGCATAGAAAATAATAATAAATTTAAACTGAATGCGACGGAGGTTTCAATGAGAGCATTTAAGCTAGAGTTGTCATTGCGTGTAGGGGTAAAAAAAAAATTCTAGAAAATACAATTGTGATTGTTTTACAGTGTTGGCTCCTGTTTTCAATATTAACTTTAAAGAATTGTTTTCGGATGATAAAATAATATGGTTGGAGTGAGCACAATGTGCGTAAGTCATAGTCTATCTCTGGAACAGCAACTGGTAAAGATTTCAGAATTATTCTTTATTCCAATAACGCTGATAACGTTTAACCCTTTTACCCAACGAATCTCCCGCATCTTCCCGCGTAATATGCAAATTCAGCAGCTGAAAAAATATTATTTTTTGAAAGATTTCAACAAAGCAATATCATGCGACCCCTCGTTGGAACGAGCTCCTCGAGCTCGTTCCAAAGAGGGGTCACATGATATAGTTTTGTTGAAATTTGTAAAAAAAAAATTTAAAAAAATGATATTTAAAATAATAAATTTTGAAATCGTCTGCGTTGGGTAAAGGGTTCAGATACTGAAATTTGAGGCTACACGTTGAAAATATTGATTGGTCTACCCCACACATTCATTTAGCAGCCATTCTAGTAATGAAATTATGATGAATCATGTTTCTGGACCGGAAAAGCAGGCTCACGGGTTCAAAATATTAAGAACTGAAAATTGGTTCTCGGGGCAGGAAATCTGGGAAAAAAGTTTAAGGTCTTATTATTTATTTATTTATTTATTGATTTATTGGTGTTTAAGGTCACATACTTGTGCACGAATGACTAATCATGACCGTGACAGTTTTACGGAAGGAGGAAGTCGGAGTACCCTGAGAGAACCACCGAGCAACGACGAGCAGCTGCCAGCTCCCCAACATCGTAACTCCGTTCTGCAGCACAGGCAGGGTTAGATTGGTTGAAGACAAGCGCACCATCGACGTGCAGTACGCCTTAGTACACGGCGTCATCGTAACCCTGTGTGGACAACTGGTGTTAAGTGCCTTCCCCAAGGACACAATGCGATCGCTTAGACAGTCACCCATCCGAGGATTAACCGGGCTCGACGTTGCTTAACTTCGGTGATCTGACAAGAACCGGTTACCGCAATGCCATCACGCCCCCTTTTAAGGCCTTAATATTGTTTTTCATATTATATCTATGACGTGAAGTTATTTAATTTGTTTGCCGGTAGTGTGATGCAGTCCCTCTCTCATAAATTGTAACAAGGCAACATGTTTAATACAAACATGGAAGAAAATCCAATGATATTCTAGGTATTTATTTTTCTAGTTTAATTTGGTTTAATTGTGTAAAATTGGGGATTAAAATATCGTTGATTTTCTCGAAAACCAAGTAGACTAAAAACATATGTTTTGGCTCCTTGCAAATTAAATATTCATATATATATATATAACTTCGTCAATTTGCCGTCATGCTCGGAAGATTACTTCCTTCTAAGCGGCCTTCATTTTTGACTAATTCTTATTTCGTTGCATTAAGTGCGGTACCAATAACCATTAAAATAAATAATAAAAGATATGATACGGTTATTTTGCGCGTAATAGACTCGGATACGGGGAACAACATGAAACGGGGAACATATCTTTGCCACCCAAGGGAGATATGATACGGGGATTTTACAAGCAATACACTTGATACGGAGAACAACGCGTTTGAACAGTTCGGGTCAAGGAATGGTTGAATGTGTGAATACTGCATGCGAACTCGCTTCTGCCTCTGTTACAAGGGCGAGGTTGAGATAAATGATTGAATGCTCCTAATTCTAAGGCTGAGAACAAAAGTCCGCGTAATAACGCGGAATATATCTCCACTTGTTACGATACGGCATTGTTTGTCCATAATTGACAATTAAAAACAGAAACAACGTGTAATGCGGAACATATCTTTACTTGTTGCCACCCAAGGAAGATATGTATCGGCGATTTTTTAGACGGGTTCGTGATTAGGAGCTAGGCGGCCACTTGCCAAATAATAAATCGATCTGTAAGATGTACGCGTATCTCGATCAATTTTATAATTCCCATTCAACAATTAGGATCAGTGTGACGCTAAATTTTACGTTCCCATGACGCAATACACATTGGTACGGCACTTAACGAAACGGAATAAGAATTAGTCAAAAAATGAAAGCCCCTTAGAAGGAAGTAAACTTCCGAGCATGACGGCAATTTGACGAAGTTATATAAAATATTTGATGAAGTGTATATATATATATAAAATAAATAATAAATTGTTGTTATGTAAGTTATTTATTGGGGTGTCACGCTAAATGGACAAATAGATCTTTCTGCATCAAAAACAAGAAAAATGGCAGCGTGCATACTTATACATGTATTAAGATGAAAAACTATAAAAAAAGATGTTAAAAAGTCTAAGATAATTTATAACTGGGTTTTAAATATTATTAGGTGGATTTATATAACAACTAGCGTATTGTTCCTGCTCTTGAAGTGTTGTTGGGTCCCATTAGATATGATATTACCTAACGGTAGAATATAATTCTACAAAATGAGAAAGAATTTTTGAGAACCGTCCACGTGGGTATTCTCCTTCATGTGAAATATTTTGAATTGCAAGCGACCAGGCAGGGTGTGAGAGTCAAAGCTTATTATCAGCGATGGGTCTTGGGTCGCTAAAGTCGCAGCATGACTATAGCAGGTCTGTGTTCTAATGCCTCAATATCATTGTTGGGGGCAATGGGGGAGGGGGTAAAATGGATTAAAGGTGGGGAAATCACAATATATAAAGGTATCGCGGAACTAAGTATTGAAATTAGAGTTAACCGCCTTAAAATGTTGCACTCGGAAATGATGCAATCTCTAAAAATAAACAGTCTTGGGAAAATATATTGTTTTAAAAAACGTTCGAAACATTCTATTGACATCTTGCATTATTGTTGAATATTCCCGATAAAAAAAGAGGGTGATTTGATGACTTTTGGACCTAAAAAATACAATTTACTTTTTGTGTGTTTTAGGGAATTCCCTGAAACATATGTGCACGTGACCGGTATTTCCCTTTGTGTCAGTTTTTCTCTCTTATTTGTTACATGGCCCCCTGTTTTCGGATCCGAAAAAAGTTGTCTAAGGGCTATACGTGACAGAGATATTTGAATGTCAAAATTAAAGTGATGCGATCATATTTTCTTCCGCATGAACGTTATAATGGTCGCCTATGGGAAAGTATTTGGTTCCGTGATACCTAAAAACGCCATTAAAAGACCACGTTCATGTGAATGAAAAAACATGATTACATAAATGGATTGCCAGGGCATCAACACGAACAGAGAAGTGGGATTGGAATCTGTTTGAATACACAGACTATATGTAACTGCTCGGATTAAAGTACGAGTTTTATCCTCGAGTGGGGCGCGCGGAGGATTATTTCACGAGTCGTTAGGATAAAATGCGAGCAGTGAATTTTTGTATTTATTTTATTTTCTCCGTATTTGTATTTTCTAAATTAATATTTATAATTGATTCAGCTGATTTTTAAGCAATACAAAAAATAGGGGTCTTCCCACTGCACCAATTCCCTTTAGACCAATTTCCTTTAGGCCAATTCCCAAAAGACCAACCACATACTGTTATTCATTAAGGGTTGATTAGGGATAATTAAGAAAACATTTATTTACTGATAAGCACTTTATTTGATAAAAAAGAATATTTATACGCATAACATACAAAAAAATATAGGTTTATAACATTTCAGTTTATAAAATATCATCAAGCCAGAAAAAAGCAGACTATCATCTGAAAAATGAGGTCCCCAGAGGGTGAATTTGGTGATGCTACCCTGCACAGCAGGGTAGCATCACTAAATTTACCCTCTGTGACCCTTAATCCGAATTAAAGTCTCAAACATAAACTGAAAGAGGTACCCAGAGGATAAACTGACCCACTGTATGGGATAGCATCAGCAAATTCCCCTCTGGGGACCTCATTCTGCAAATAACAGACTGCTTATTTTCAGGCTTGAATATCAATTACATTAACATTAAATACAATTATAAATATTTATAAATATATCAAATTATTGATATATAATTATTTTAAAAGTTGAACGCTTGAGATGGTCTAAGGGGAATTGGTCTTTTGGGAATCGGCCTCGTGGAGATTGGTCTAAAGGGAATTGGTCTAGTGGGAATGAACCAAAAATAATCCGTCATTACTGAGAGTGGAATGCGATGCTGGGCATGGAATACTACTTTCGGCGAGCGGAAGTGAGAATACGATGTATTTTGGGAGAAGAAAAACGAATGAAAAATAAAACAAAAACAGATATTTCTCTCTTTAATTTTATGTTCAGCGAGAATTTTACTAAGTTTTCTGTATAGTTGGGATATATTTAAACTTTCGACTAACACGATCAAAGGCCGACATTTACACAATAAAATTTGTATAAATTGCATTTTTTAAATTGCCCCGAAATCATAGCTTATGATCTCCAACTGGAACAAAATCCTTCCAATCAGGTGTCATCATCTATTCTTTGGAGGCAAAAATTTAACAATAAAATTTGAATGCGGTTTTGTAAATTCCGCTAGGTGAAGAGCGTGAGGAATTCCCAGTTTCCGTTCTGTCTGGATAAAAGTGGTAGGATCGGGGGAGGGGTGGCATACGTGGTTTACTACTTCACCCACGCCCCACCATTTCCTCCTCTGAATAGTAAATAGATGAGCTGAGGGATCAGACAAAAATACATAAGAACCGTTATGGACCTCCGACCTTCGGAGAGTTACTGTTGTTTTTTCATTCATTGGGAGCGCGGTGGCTCAGTGGTAGACTGTTGGACTTCTATACTAGAGGTCGATCCACGTCCGAGATGATCCGCGTTGTGTCCTTGGGCAGGGCACTTTATACCGACTGTCCACATGGAGGCACGATGACGCCGTGTACTAAGGCGTACTGCACGTCGATGGTGCACTTGTTTTCAACCGCTGTGACCCTGCCTGAGCGGAGCTTGAAGAGAGTTAGAATGCTGGGGAGCTGACAGTTGCTCGTCGATGCTCGGTGGCTCTCTTCGGGTACTCCGGCTCCCTTCACCTGTAAAACTGTGACGGTCACGATTAGCCATTGTGCATAAGAATGTGACCTTAAACACAAAAAAAAAATAAATAAATAAATATCGTTTTCATTCAACGTCAAGAACTAAACGCGTGGTTGTTTCAGTCATGCACACTTTTTCCTTTTTGATTAGTATTTCAGTTTTAGTCAATAAGAAGGGGGCGCGGTGGCTCAGTAGGTAGAGGTGCAGGCTGCAAGCCGAGAGGTCCTCGGTTCGAATCCCACCTGCGGCAACCGCATTGTGTCCTTGGGCAAGACACTTCACCCCCATTGCCCACGTGGGGGCACGGTGACGTTGTGTACTAAGGCGTACTGCACGTCGATGGTGCACCTGTCTTCAACCAATGCTAACCCTGCTTGTGTGGAGCTGGAATGTTGCGGAGCTGACAGTTACTCGCCGTTGCTCGGTGGTTCTCTCCGGGTACTCCGGCTTCCTCCACCCGTAAAACTGTCACGGTCATGGTTAGCCATTGTGCAGAAATATGTGACCTTAAACACCAATAAATAAATAAATAGTCAAGAAGAAAGAACACTTTTCAGAATGTTGTCGAGGACATGTACAACCAGTGGCGTAGGGGAGAGGGGGGGTGGGGGGGGGGGTATTTCTCCCTCCCCCCTCCCCCCTCCCCCAAAAAAACAAATAAAAATTACCCAAACTTTGTAAATCATATCTGGTATCTACACGAAAATAACCACATACATCTGCACATTCTACATCATACAGGCGCACATAAAAACTGTATGATATACACCATTTGTAGTGCATAGAAAAGTTGGTAGCCGATGTCACTGACTGATTTGACGCTCAACAGGTTAACATCTTCCTCTCTGACATATATCCTCTTTTAACCCTTAACCCAACGTAGCGGCCAAAACCGGCCAGCGCTATTCTCAAAAATCGCCAATTAATTTTCATGCTTTTTTTCATTTTTTGTCTCCAAAACATAGGTTATGACCCCTCATTGGAACGAGCTCGCCGAGGGGTCATAACCTATGTTTTGGAGACAAAAAATGAAAAAAAATTAGTTATTCAAGAATTTTTTTTTTTTTGCAAGCGTCGTCTGCTTTTCATGTTAGGTAAAGGGTTAAACACCAAAAAATAACAGCAACGATACCTTGATTTTTTTTACTTGAGAAGCGAGGAAATGAGCTCTCAGTACTTCATATTTCACAAATTTTCCTGGTATCCCCCTCCAGCACTCTCCCGGGGTTTTGGCTACGCAGAGCGGGCCGCCGAAGGCGACCGTGCTGTCCCCTACAAGCCCCCCTCCCCCCTTCCCAATGTTATAAGCTTCCTACGCCCATGTGTGCAACTCCCCACCGAGCTATCAGGAACTGCCCTGAACTACACGATAATACATATACAGTACGTGGAGAGTGGATTGTAACTAAATCACTCGCGGAGTGGAGTTATCACCCAAATTATAACTTTCAAATTTTGTATATATCGACTAAAAACACAAGCAATGTTTCAGCCAATGGACCTCCGGGTTTAACCCGGAGGTCCATTGGCCGAAACTTTGCTTGTGCTTGTTTTTGCAACTATTGCTTGGGTGGAATCTCCACTCTGCGGGTGATTTAGTGATAATACACTCTCTACGTACTGTACTTGTACAAAAATGAATTCGTCATTATACAAAATCCGTTGCGAGGTTCGAAGCGCATTATTCAAATAGTTATACTGCTGATACCCGCGGTTAACTCAAGAGCCATTTTGTATTTTCTATAGACAAGGTACGGTTCTTTTACTCAAAAAAGGAAACAAAACAGAAGAACATTAATCGAAATTCGACAGTTCTCTGATATATCAATTAGTCTCTAATGTTTCACAAAATAACAAGTTTATTCACCGTATGTGTCGACTGAGCTGATAAATCTTGTATGAAAATCCCATAAAGCGCAACAAGGAGCGAGATCTCGTAAGTTAATGCTCGAGAAAAATATTATCTTCATGAGAAAAAAATAAATTCTCTTAATGTATGCCATAACTATTTTCTACTCTGTAAACCGTTCCCCAGATTGAATTAACAGTCCCCACTTACACCTGGATACAGTTACGACAAAATGAGTTGTGATGGGACACCCCCCTCCCCCCTAAACCCCCCTTAGAGTAGTCATTGCATCGCTGTCGTTTTGGGGCGTGCGATCGCCATCACTCTTTGGCCAGTCTGATTTGAAAATGAAGAGATGGACAAATGTCCACCGAGAACAGTTCTTATAAACTGCTCTGGTTATCTTCCTACCAGAACAGTCTTCACAAACCGTCGTTTTAAGGCAAGCGATCGTCCTAGGCCTCCTTTGTCCGCCTGATTTTAAAACGAGAAGAATGGTAAGTCCCCACCTAGAACAGCCTGTATCAGCCAAGGGATTTTAAAAGACAGTTTCCCACAAACAACCAAATGGAAACACGACGAGCCTTTTTTATCATGAATTTCCAGCAGTTTTTCTACAAAGTACGCCTTGTGAGACTATCAGCTCAGCTGTGAAACCTAGACAGGTCTTGGCTGCCTCTATAGGCAGCCAAGACTTGACTAGAAACCACTGCCAAGATAATCTGACTCTTGTCCCCGTGACCTCTCCTTTATTTCATGTTCAAATATCTGTACCGGTGTAAAAGGAATGGAAGTCCGTAGGAACGTTAGTCCCTCTGGACTATTATTCCGCGGAATTATAGTCCTAGGTCTAACATTTCTAGGAATAGTAGTCCGGCGGACTACTATTCCTAGAAATGTTAGACCTAGGACTATAATTCCGTGGAATAATAGTCCAGAGGGACTAATTTTTCCTACGGACTTCCATTCCTGTTACATCGGGAAGAATTGAGTTTGCTAAAGTCGGGATTGCTGTATATATTGAATATTACCCGACACAATACAGGCACTGGGATTGTTCTAGATACACGACGCGTGGAATCCAACATACGTGTTAGAACACCATGTCACAGCGCATCTGCTTGGTCATTACGCATGCGATTAACTTATGGGCGTGAAAGAAATTTTTTGACACAAAACAGTGTCAAGCAGGAAATGGCATGTGATTTTTTTTTTCATCTTTATTCACGTGCTTCAAGTTTTATCGTGGTATAAATACATGATGCAACTCAAGAAGAAAACAGGGGGCAGGGTGGGGTGGGGGATGGGAAGGTGGGAGGGGGAGTAAATTACACTTGTTGGAGTTCTTCCTATATGAAAAACTCCAACCATGGTTTATATTTCATCTGCATTTGGGGAAAACCATTTCGATTCTCGCCCAAATAGTTGTGAGAATCCATAGGAGCGACGAATGTCCCAGGATTCCATGAGGTTATTTATTTATTTATTATGGTTTAACGACACTTGAACAGCCAAGGTCATACCGTGTCGGTGACAGTTTTACGGGTGTGAGAAGCCGGAATACCCGGAGAGAACCACTGAGCAACGACGAGCAGCTGCCAGCTCCCCAATATCGTAACTCCGCACTGCAACACATGCAACACATGCAGGGTTAGATTGGTTGAAGACATGCGCGCTATCGATGTGCAGTACGCCTTAGTGCACGGCGTAATCATGACCCCATATGGACAATCGGGATTAAGGGCCTTGCCCAAGTACACAACGCGGAAGTCCGAATCGATCGCTCAGACGGTCACCCATCCAAGGTCTAACCGGGCTCGACGTTGCTTAACTTCGGTGATCTGACGAGAACCGATAACCGCAACGCCACCGCGCTCCCATCTCATAAGGTCACCATGGTTGAACCCCTGTTGTATCCTGATAACACAATGTATCCCTTTACCCAACACAGCTTTTTTTTTAATTTTTCAAACATACACTGAATTAAAAAAAAAACAATATTTACCAGCAACACTTTACATATATGGATGTCATTGTACAATTTTATTGATAAGGTCTCAGGATATTCAGGTCATGTTAGTTTAGACATATTTTATTCTCCATAAATACAGCAGAATTGGATTGGAGTGCAAGTTATTCAACTTATTAACAACTCCACTCCGAACACAATTATAAAACAATATTGGCAACAAGCTAGTTGTGTGAAAGGAAAACAAAAAAAAAAAAAAAAAAAAAAAAAAAAAAAAATAAGCAGAATGAAAAAAAAAACAAACCGAAAATAAAAGAACCGACAGAAACTAGAAAATAAGAGTTGCAATTCACAGAGGTTGCCTTCATGAAAGCTACTAACTTAAAGGAGACCGACAACGAGACACATTGGACAGAATGCTTATGAAAAACATTGGACACAATTTTATGCAAACCTCCCACTGGATATAATAAATAACTGGGTTTTCGTGAAAATTAATTCGTTTTGTTGCTTAGTGAGTTCAGGTTTTCCATACAGGAGATCTTCTACAGGACCAATCTCCATGGTGTACAGACTGTTTAGAAACGATAGCTTCAAACAGAGCTGTAGGTTAACCGAAACCGAACCGAGGTTTTTAGTTTTTTTAAAAAACCGAAACCGAAACCGTCGACATCCCGTAATCTAAGGTTTTTCGTTTTTTATTAAATACTCCCTTGCTGCAGAAATTCACAGAATGTAGCCATCCCAGAATAGTGGGAGTACCCAGACACTGCCAATGGCAGTGTCTGGGTACTCTCACTACTCTGGGAAGGCTACATTCTGTGAATTTCCGACATTTCAGTTTAGTTGTGTTTGCAGTTTTCCTCAAGTTGCGTGTAGGTGTCTGACCTCGAAAAAATGGCCAAGCACAATAAAAGTTCTGTATATTTAGGTAATTATTATATTGGCCTTCCTGATTCTTCATGTATTATAGCTTATTTCGGGCATTCATTGAGTTTCACTGAATTCCACTACCATTCAGTTATGACTCCGGACAAAAGAATGCGTTTTATTGAATTTTACTTGGCCTCATGAACAAACCGAAAACCGAACCGAACCGAGGTTTTTCTCCACCTGAAAAACCAAAACCGAAACCGAACAAGAAATTTAAAAACCTACAGCTCTAGCTTCAAACTGGTATAATGAGGGCAGGCAAAGAAAAAGTGGTGTGCATCCTCACATGGATGACCACATGAACACTGAGGTGATGGGGATATATGGTTTCTAAATTTGTCACCATTCAAATCACTGCATCACTGCAGTTGTTCCGCAGTTTACAATGGATAATGTTAGCCGTGAACTGGTTAATTTGTTAGGTAGAGAGAGTTAAAATGACTCAATTATTTTCACGCGAATTTTAGTAGAGGTGCTGCTAGAATCTACATGGATTCTCGCGGGTTTTGTTGCGTGTAACATTGCGTGAACCGATTCTCGGATTCTCGTCGAAATATAAGCCCTGCCAATTCGGGTAGTTGATACCCTCGTAGTCAACATTCGTTGTGCCCTGTCTTATGGTTGAGGGTTTCCAGTGGTAGACAAAAAGTTACAATAAACTATATAGAGGTGAAAACACCAATAAGAGCACATTTAATAGAGCATTAAATGAAGGAGATCAGTTAATTGGGGAAAAGTGTATTGATTTTAAAATCTTCAATAACAATGTCACAGTGTCTTTTTTGGAAAAGACTTGAAATATTTGCGCTGTAAAATTGTAACAGTTGAAAAATAAGGTTGGGTTGGGGGGAGTGAGGAGGGGGGGGGGGGGGTAAAATATGCCTTTACAATTGAGTTCAAAACTAGACGGTAATTGGGGAATCGCCAAATTTGAACACAAAAAAACACAAGGTAACAAATATTTTTCTCCTGTTCATTTTTTTGTACTGTGATGATATACTAAGTGGATACAGGACTAAGGATCGTTTCCCCAGAATGAGCTCGATGAGCTTAGGATACAGGAAAATGTTAACACTGTCTCAAATGCAAACCATTTAGTTCATTGTAACCAAATATTGTTGTTCTTCTCTGGTGCATTCGCCCTCTGAAATCTTTTCTCAGAGGCCAATACTATCACACATTTACAGTTGTATTTTTCACATTGTATTTTCTATTTATGGAAATAACTAACTGAAATTAACCATTAGCATTTCCAAAGATTTGGCAATTTGCCAAATGGCAAATTGCCAAATCTTTTAAAATGGTAGTAATCCATTTCGGTTATTTATGTTTACTTGAAGAAAATACAGTTCAGGGAAATCTACAATTGTAAAGGTATTAAAGTATTGATCCGAGGAGAACTTTAGTCCTGTGATTTCTTAGAACGACAGACCTGAGCGATCTATCTGAAATTAAGAGTAATTTCAACAGGTCTAAGAAATGACGCAAACCACTCGAGGTTTATTATTGATAATTAATACACAGTCTGAGAGAAACCATTCATCTAACAACACAAGGGGATAATATCCTACTCTAGTCTAAATATTTGAAACATGCCGAGCTGAGATCTCTCGTTAAATGAATGCACGCGTAAACTGTCGGCAAGAAAGCGATCGACAGGTTTTTGAAAGAATGCCGGGAATTTACCACGCGCACAGGTCATCCCATTTGCTTGCAAAACAGAAAATCGCGTTTTCTGGATAGGAGCAATGCGCGTTGCGCGATTGTGAAGGTTGTCATGGGAACGTTTGCACAAGGAAGGAAAGTTGTTACAATTAATGCATTTGGTCAATAAAATAAGTATCCCTTTTTTCATATGTTAATTCGGAAAGCTGGTTTATCTCACGATCATTACAAATACAGTACGTGGAGAGTGTATTATCATTAAATCACCCGCAGAGTGGAGATTCCACCCGTGCAATAATTGCAAATTTGTTGCAAAGCGTAACAAACACAAGCAAAGTTCCAGCCAATGGACCTCCAGGGTTAAACCCGGAAGTCCATTGGCTGAACCCTTGCTTGTGTTTTTTGTCCATATCTACAGAATTTGAAAGTGATAGTTTAGGTGATAACTCCACTCCGCAGGTGATTTAGTTACAATCCACTGTCCACGTACTGTAGGCACAGTCCTATTGAACAAATAACAGCGTTTTTATTGTCAACGATAACCCTTTCTTACCCATGTTCTTGTTTCTCGTGTTATCCATTATAAAGTGCCTATATTTTTTTTTATTAGGGTTTAACGACACATTAACAGCCAAGGTAATATCGTGTCGGTGTCAGCTTTACGGGTGGAGGAAGCTGGAGTACAGGGAGAGAATCACCGAGCAACGACGAGCAGCTACCAGCTCCCCAACGTCGTAACTCCGCGCTGCTGCACAGGCAGGGTTAGATTGGTTGAAGACATGCGTGCAGTACGCCTTAGTACACGGTGTCATCGTGCCCCCATGTGGACAATCGGAGTTACGTACCTTGCCCAAGGGCACAACCCGGGCGTCCGAATCGATCGCTCAGACGGTCACCCATCCGAGGATTAACCGGGCTCGCCGTTGCTCAACTTCGGTGATCTGACGAGAACCAGTTACATCAAGGCCACGGCGCCCCCAAAGTGCCTATATGAAAGTTGACGAAAGTTCAGTGGCGGTCCTAGAGAAGGGAGGGGGAATTGGAGTGGGAGTGGGAATGGCCAGTCCCCAAATCCCAATAGGTCATCCAAATTCAAACTCCATTTCAACTGTTTTCACACACCATCGCACGTTACATCTAGATTGAGGCAAATACACTGACAGTGTTTGGTGTTGGGGAATGTTCATTCCTGGCACAGATATTTACTTCCAGTTGGAGACAAATTATTACCTTACCGCAGATTCATTCTGAAAGCACTAGGTTTTTCAAATTTTTTTTCCGGATGAGGACACCCGGACCCCTGCTCTGGGGAATGGAATGCCCCTCTCCCAAACCCTTCACACGTTCAACCCTTCGGGTATCGGGACACGCCTATGGCATGTCAGACCGTCCCCTGTATATTCTCAGACTCCCTTCCCCTTATTTGAGAATCACACTCCTCCATTGGGACGAATACACCTTCATTCGTGTGTTTGGTCAATGTTTTGCCATACTGAATGCTGAGAGAAACGGAACGGTGATCTCAATAACGACAATGTGAATATTGTTATTGCTCCTTATCTGCCGCGTTGAGAAAGTCTATACCCAGGCAGTGACGACATTCCCTCGATTGCCCCGTTGACCAAGCACACACCCAGGCAATGACATTTTACCTCCTTTGCCCCGTTGACCAAGCCTATACCGTAGTAGTGACACATTCCCTCGTTTACTCCGCTGGCCAAGCCAATACCCTGGTTGTGACACATTCCCTCGTTTACTCCGCTGACCAAGCCAATACCCTGGTCGTGACACATTTCCTCGTTTACTCCGCTGACCAAGCCAATACCCTGGTCGTGACACATTTCCTCGTTTACTCCGCTGACCAAGCCAATACCCTGGTCGTGACACATTTCCTCGTTTACTCCGCTGACCAAGCCAATACCCTGGTCGTGACACATTTCCTCGTTTACTCCGCTGACCAAGCCAATACCCTGGTCGTGACACATTCCCTAGTTTTGCTACGTGAGTCATGTCTAATATTTTAACTGATAGAAGGCTAAATTATTTGGGGTCCTTAAAAGTTCTTTGTGCATCTTTGCCTTGCTACAGTTTATGGGAGAGTAGCAGTAGGCCTGTAGGCCTGTAGGCCAGTAGGCACTCTCCCATAAACTGTAACAAGGTAAATCAGAAATAGACGATATGGAATGAGTGTTTTTCTCATATAATATTTATGAAACGAGTCTAAGAATTTTCCGTTTTGGCGAGCCTCTGGCGAGCCCAAACGGAAAATTCGGACGAGTTTCATAAATATTATATGAGAAAACACTCATTTCATATTTTATTTATCATATGACACACACGCGCACAATTTAGCCACTTAATATGACTTTTTAACCCATCACCTAACTTGAGTTGGAGACGGTACTTGGAAACAACATCCTCGTATAACTAAAAAATTTCATTTTTTGCTTCGAAAACATAGGTTATGACCCCTCATTGGAACGAACTCGTCTAGCTCGTTCCAATGAGGGCTCATAACCTATGTTTTGGAAGTAAAAAGTGAAAATACAAAAAAAAATGAATAGCGTTTTTCTTGTAGGTAAAAGATTAATAAAATATAATCCATCTTAAATAGGACAGATAACGTAAATTCTCCCTACTGAAATTATCCAAATGTGACCCAGTTGTATTTTGTTTAGCCAATCAAATTGTCTAGTTTTGAAATTGACCAATGAAAGCTCCCAACTCTAATTATGCAAATTATGAAAATGTGGCCCAGTTGTATTTTGTTCAGCCAATCAAACTGTCTAGATTTGAAATTGACCAATGAAATTGACGGAAGGCTTTATTTATCACTGATTAATACAAAAACAAAATATCAAAAGTTTTAAAGTGAACAAAACGGACGAGTCATATGATATAAAAAATATCACTTCAATGATAATGCGAATCGCATCCACAGAATATGAAGCCTTTATATTGCGGAAGGGGCACTTCAGAATAAAGCCTAAGTATGGTCTTTCAGCACTTTACCAGTTATAAAGTATATAGTTACAGAAAATTGGTATTTTAGTGTTGAATCCTGACGAAAATGTCCCAACTGAAAAGAAAAATATCGTTAACGGTTCGGGTAGGGGTGTCACAACCAGGCCTGGCATTTTTAGGAGAGCGATTTATTCGCTCGCCTACTGCTCACTTTAAAAAAATTAAGGAGGGCGAAAACTAGCCCTCCTGGCCTTAGAAAAAATGATTACATAACCGCCTATGCCTAAAACCCACATCTTTTAAGATCTCTGCTACATGTATGTTAGTGGTCTCTGTAAGACGGCTACACTGTTCCTCCCACACCCCCGGGCCTTGCCAAGGCCCGGGGGTGTGGGAGGGGCAGTGTAGCCGTCTCACAGAGACTACCTTGTTAGCAGCACCAAATAATAAAATGTACAAAGCCCACTTGGCAGAATTCATTAACAGTAAAACTTCATTTTGCAATTTTAGCTTTTGTAAGCTTGAAGAGAGCTAATCGCTCGCCTAGGCCAGACGAGGGGAGCGAGTTTTAGCCCTCCTGCATTTTTAAGAATGCCAGGCCTGCACAACCTCAAATCCATTAATGACGGCCCTGAACTGATATGGGATTTAAAGAGCCGATAAGGTTGTCGTTGACACAAATAGATGCATATGAACAATCTGTGCTGCGCTAATGAAATACTTTATATTTTTGTCATCTTCCAGTGACCAATCCTCAAAAACATGTTTAGAGTTTGTGGCGGAGGCTGGCTATTATAGATGGAGAGTCTTCTTGCCTCCACAACCTTTAAAACATAGACAGATCTTTCTGAAAACGTCAGATCGACTACCTCAATCCATGCATACCCAGAATTCCACTGTGTTACAGAATTCATCCATTAAAGCGTTTTAATAGAAGGTTTTTGGCGATCTCGATAAATTTTTCCATAGCGAAAGACTGACAAACGCAATTATTCGGCAGATTTTCAAGTGAAATTTCGTAAAGAGAGCACTGAATGTATTTGTTAAACTTCAAGACTTTGGGAATAATCCAAAGAAATAATTAAACGTTCGTTTTTCCTAATCTGCTTTGGCCTACATTCATTTAATAAAAAAACACAGAAAATATCTTCCAAGAACAAAGAAAAAATATCTGTTCAAATTAAACAAAGTGGTTTCGTGAGAATAAGACGGAGTCTGGAAGAACAAAAAGGTTTTTGCGCCAAAAATGCCGTCACAAGCGTGCTTTTGGATGCATGTAATTCTCCAAGATCATGATTTGAAATCTGTGACGTTCGTGCATACAGTTTTTAAGCAGGTGACCGAGAATAAACGCGTTTTAATGAACAACAAGCGTCATCGAAACATGCAGTCGTACAGATGTTTTTAGCCAACAGCCGTCTGTAGATTCTTACAGATCATCCTCTGAGTTCTATTGTGTTCTATGTGCCAGTAGTCTGCCAGTAGGCACCTGAAACACATTAGAACTCAAGGGACGCAGGGGTGGCGCCAGGGATTTCTCGACAGGGGGGCTGACCTCTCCGACAGGGGGGCTATAACATTTGACCTCCCAAACGAAGGAAAATGAGTGAAAATTGGTAAATTGGAGAACCAAAATAGAAGCAAATTGAGTATGTTTGTTGATTATTTAACCCTTTACCTAACCTGAAAAGCAGACGACACATGCAAAAATAATTCTTGAATAACTAATTTTTTTCATTTTTTGTCTTAAAAACATAGGTTATGACCCCTCGTTGGAACGAGCTCGTTCCAACGAGGGGCCATAACCTACGTTTTTGAGACAAAAAATGAAAAAAATAATGAAAATTAATTGGCGATTTTTGAGAATAGGGCTGGCCGGTTTTGGCCGTTACCTTTGGTAAAGGGTTAAAGTAAACATATTATAATAAGGTCGGGAAATATTTCATCTATAAAGCCAGTTTGACGAACGACATTAAGGAATTTCGTGAGAATCACTATTCTCTATCAAAGTTCCAGTGCTGCACGGGTTCGAGACTGACAAGACGAGATATCTACATTCGATTGTCGGAAATTTCTCGCGAAGTCGGGTTTACGAGACTCTCCGACGGACTGACTAGAAATCTCCGATGGGGGGAGGGGGGGGGGCTTGACCTCTCCGACAGGGGGGCTGTAGCCCCCCCCGTCCCCCCCGACCCCCCACACCCTTGGCGCCACCACTCAAGAGACGAGATGACGATCGACTAAAAACATCTCCTCAGCTACTACTACTGTTTTCGTTTTCCATTTTCTTATTATTCCAACCTCATGGACGCGCTACAACCATTATTTTGTTTAAATTTCAAGTCTGCGTGCATTAAAGAATGGCTTCGCCCACTTCTTCTGAAGATGACAGTCTTGTTTTATTATCGGACAAGAAAATGTTGTATAACCGGTAAGGGATAACAAATTGTCCCTTGATTATAACCAATAAGGGATAACAAATTGTCCCTTGGTTATAACTGGTAAGGGATAACAAATTGTCCCTTGGTTATAACTGGTAAGGGATAACAAATTGTCCCTTAATTATAACCAATAAGGGATAACAAATTGTCCCTTGGTTATAACCAATAAGGGATAACAAATTGTCCCTTAATTATAACCAATAAGGGATAACAAATTGTCCCTTGGTTATAACTGGTAAGGGATAACAAATTGTCCCTTGATTATAACCAATAAGGGATAACAAATTGTCCCTTGATTATAACCAATAAGGGATAACAAATTGTCCCTTGGTTATAACCAATAAGGGATAACAAATTGTCCCTTGGTTATAACTGGTAAGGGATAACAAATTGTCCCTTGATTATAACTGGTAAGGGTTAACAAATTGTCCCTTAATTATAACCAATAAGGGATAACAAATTGTCCCTTGGTTATAACCAATAAGGGATAACAAATTGTCCCTTGGTTATAACCAATAAGGGATAACAAATTGTCCCTTGGTTATAACCAATAAGGGATAACAAATTGTCCCTTGGTTATAACTGGTAAGGGATAACAAATTGTCCCTTAATTATAACTGGTAAGGGTTAACAAATTGTCCCTTAATTATAACCGGTAAGGGGTAACAAATTATCCCTTGATGGCAACAAGGAGTCATCTGTAATGCTAAATCATTGCAGTGTTAAATCATTGCAGATGACGCATTGATGCACCAACGGGACAATATGTTACAGAAAAGACGATGGGACGGGTCGGGACAAACTTCCAAGACATATATCCATTCTCCTTGACTTTTTCACATCACTTTGGACGTCACTTCTGGGGTTATCCACAGGGTTCATCAAAATTGATCCAACCTGGGCTCTTACATCCCACTACAGGAGGAACTAAATAACACACTTTAACATGTAAGAGAGAGTATTTTGCTAAGAAAACGTCTAGGTGTTGGAGATTCACCCATGTAAATCGCATCTGGAGTAAAAAAAAAGAAAAAACGCCCAAGACAAATATCTGATGAACCTCCTGGTGTAATCTTGAGATCCATGATGTGGAACTTAGGAGTGTTTTAAATAATTTCATATATGTCCCGTTGGGTTAAGGTTGTTGGTGGTTCTAGAAGGGCGAAGTACTAATAAAGCCAACTGTTACAATTAAGCTATATTATACATGGGGCTATTAGTGAGTTATTCATGTGATCCGCTTCCTGAACTCGTACTGCACTTTTTCCATTTATCGCTGTCATATTTACTCGAAATTTGCTGCCAACACACAAAAACACACTGGAAAGATGAAATTAAAAAAAAAATAATTAATACGTGTGTGCCAGCCCCCCTCCACCCCCGCGCCCCCTCCCCCAACCCACCCACCCCTCGGATCTCCTTTACCTCGAAGTAACCACATTACACGTTTTACCCACCACCGACACTGACTCTCGGAAGAAAAAAAAAACAGCCATGGAACACCACCACCAGTTTCGTCCCAAAAATCCAGCTACCTATGCTGTACCAAGGCACTTCTGTATGGTGAACCATGGTATTTCTCTATGCTGTACCAAGGCACTTCTGTATGGTGGACCATGGTATTTCTCTATGCTGTACCAAGGCACTTCTGTATGGTGAGCCATGGTATTTCTGTATGCTGTACCAAGGCACTTCTGTAAGGTTTACCATGGCACTTCGGAATGTTATACCAAGGCTCTTCTTTATGGTGCACCATGGTATTTCTGTATGCTGTACTGGGGCACTTCTGTATGGCGGGCCATGGTATTTCTGTATGTTGTACTAAGGCACTTCTGTAAGGTTTACCATGGCACTTCGGTATGTTATACCAAGGCTCTTCTGTATGGTGCACCAGGGCAGGTCTGTGTGATGTACAATACTTTTATATATGACGGTGTATCTAGACACCTCTGTATTAAGAGTACTTCTGTATGGCGTACCAGAGTACTTCTGTATGGTGTACCAGTGTACTTCTGTATGGCGTACACCAGAGTACTTCTGTATGGTGTACCAGTGTACTTCTGTATGGTGAACCAGTGTACTTCTGTATGGTGTACCAGTGTACTTCTGTATGGCGTACACCAGAGTACTTCTGTATGGTGTACCAGTGTACTTCTGTATGGTGTACCAGTGTACTTCTGTATGGTGTACCAGTGTACTTCTGTATGGTGTACCAGAGTACTTCTGTATGGTGTACCAGTGTACTTCTGTATGGTGTACCAGAGTACTTCTGTATGGTGTACCAGTGTACTTCTGTATGGTGTACCAGAGTACTTCTGTATGGTGTACCAGAGTACTTCTGTATGGTGTACCAGAGTACTTCTGTATGGTGTACCAGAGTACTTCTGTATGGTGTACCAGTGTACTTCTGTATGGTGTACCAGAGTACTTCTGTATGGTGTACCAGAGTACTTCTGTATGGTGTACCAGAGTACTTCTGTATGGTGTACCAGAGTACTTCTGTATATATGATATACCAGAGTACTTCTGTATGGTGTACCAGTGTACTTCTGTATGGTGTACTAGAGTACTTCTGTATGGTGTACTAGAGTACTTCTGTATGGTGTACCAGAATACTTCTGTATGGTGTACCAGTGTATGGTGTACAAGTGTACTTCTGTATGGTGTACCAGTGTACTTCTGTATGGTGTACCAGTGTACTTCTGTATGGTGTACCAGTGTACTTCTGTATGGTGTACCAGTGTACTTCTGTATGGTGTACCAGAGTACTTCTGTATGGTGTACCAGAGTACTTCTGTATGGTGTACCAGAGTACTTCTGTATGGTGTACCAGAGTACTTCTGTATGGTGTACCAGAGTACTTCTGTATGGTGTACCAGAGTACTTCTGTATATATGATGTACCAGAGTACTTCTGTATGGTGTACCAGTGTACTTCTGTATGGTGTACTAGAGTACTTCTGTATGGTGTACTAGAGTACTTCTGTATGGTGTACCAGAATACTTCTGTATGGTGTACCAGTGTATGGTGTACAAGTGTACTTCTGTATGGTGTACCAGTGTACTTCTGTATGGTGTACCAGTGTACTTCTGTATGGTGTACCAGTGTACTTCTGTATGGTGTACCAGTGTACTTCTGTATGGTGTACCAGTGTACTTCTGTATGGTGTACCAGAGTACTTCTGTATGGTGTACCAGTGTACTTCTGTATGGTGTACCAGTGTACTTCTGTATGGTGTACCAGTGTACTTCTGTATGGTGTACCAGTGTACTTCTGTATGGTGTACCAGTGTACTTCTGTATGGTGTACCAGAGTACTTCTGTATGGTGTACCAGAGTACTTCTGTATGGTGTACCAGTGTACTTCTGTATGGTGTACCAGTGTACTTCTGTATGGTGTACCAGTGTACTTCTGTATGGTGTACCAGTGTACTTCTGTATGGTGTACCAGTGTACTTCTGTATGGTGTACCAGAGTACTTCTGTATGGTGTACCAGAGTACTTCTGTATGGTGTACCAGAGTACTTCTGTATGGTGTACCAGAGTACTTCTGTATGGTGTACCAGAGTACTTCTGTATGGTGTACCAGAGTACTTCTGTATGGTGTACCGGTGTACTTCTGTATGGTGTACCAGAGTACTTCTGTATGGTGTACCAGAGTACTTCTGTATGGTGTACCAGAGTACTTCTGTATGGTGTACCAGAGTACTTCTGTATGGTGTACCAGAGTACTTCTGTATGGTGTACCAGAGTACTTCTGTATGGTGTACCAGAGTACTTCTGTATGGTGTACCAGTGTACTTCTGTATATATGATGTACCAGTGTACTTCATTTTGGTGTACCAAGGTACGTATGTGTGGTGTAGCAAGGTATACAGGTCCAACAATAAAGTTTGGAGGCCCCCAGTGAAAAGGAAGAAATTCTAGATTAATTCGATAGAAGCATTGTGGGTGATGATTTTTACATATCCATGCCATAATAGATTCGTGAAAATATGGGGGTCATAGTTAGATAATACATTGGCATTCTAACGGTACAAATTTTAACATAAAATGTAATAACTTAGAAGAATTCGGTCTGGGGCCAGTACGTACAGTACGTGGAGAGTGGATTGTAACTAAATCACCCGTGGAGTGGAGTTATCACCCAAGCTATAACTTTCAAATTTTGTATACATCGGCAAAATAAAACACAAGCAATGTTTCAGCCAATGGACCTCCGGGTTTAACCCGGAAGTCCATTGGCTGAAACTTTGCTGGTGCTTGTTATGCTTCTCAACAAATTTGCAATTATTGCTTGGGTGGAATCTCCACTCTGCAGGCAATTTAGTGATAATACACTGTCCGCGTACTGTATCGGAACATATATTGCTCACTTGATGGACTCCCAGCGGTGTAGGAGACCACCAGCCCAACACTGTATGCAGCCCCCCCCCCCCCCACCCCGAATCCAAGGGCGTGCATGGCCGACCATGGTTCGACTCTACACGAGAAAAGTTTGAAAATCAGAGTCAAAAGAAGCAAACCCCATGACTCTAGATGTACAATAAATACATAATAATAATATTGTACAATGATAGAGTCAAGGAGTTTGCTTTTTTGACATTGATCTTCAAACTTTTCTCTCGCAGGGTCAAACCATGGTCGGCCATGCACGTCCTTGGACTTAGAAGGCCCGCATACAGTGTTGGTCCAGCAGCCCCTGGTGGCCTCCTGCCACTGTCGGGAGTCCACCAGCTGAGGGTTGCAGTGAAGAATATACGTTTTGAAACATGCTGGCCCCGGGCAGAATACTTCAAAGTTATTACACTTTATGTTAAGATTTAGCATGTCTATGTATTATCTAACTATGGCCACATATTTTCACGAATCTATTATCGCGTGGACAGGTGAAAATCATCATTCACAATGCTACTGTCGAATTAATCTAGAACTTCTTCCTTTTCACTGTGGGCTCCAAACTTTATTGTTGGACCTGAATATTTATTACATGCCCAAGCAGTCTCTCTTATGCAATACGGCGTGCAATACGGCTGTGCAATACGGAATTCCGTATTGCACACCAACCTGTTCCAACCGGGACTTTTTTGATGCAATGCGACTGCATAAAGTGCATGGTGTTTACCACCGTTGATAGAAAAGAAAATTAGGTCAGTAGGTGCTTGGGTCATGTAATAAATACAAAACCACATGTATGTTTCAATGAGTCGTTTTGTATTCAATTCGTCAGATGTGCGTAGAAAAAAAACGTCTCGACCTTCGGTCTCGACGTTTTCTTCCTACGCACATCTGACTCATTGAATACAAAACGACTCATTGAAACATAAATGTAGTTTTGTCTATGTATGGTATACCAAGACACCCCGCTATGGTGTACCATGGATCTTCTGCATTGTGTATCAAGATATTTGTGTATGGTACACCATAAATCAGTTTGTTGATACGGGTATTTGTGTACGGTACACCATAAATCAGTTTGTTGATACGGGTATTTGTGTACGGTACACCATAAATCAGTTTGTTGATACGGGTATTTGTGTATGGTACACCATAAATCAGTTTGTTGATATGGGTATTTGTGTACGGTACACCATAAATCAGTTTGCTGATACGGGTATTTGTGTATGGTACACCATAAATCAGTTTGTTGATACGGGTATTTGTGTATGGTACACCATAAATCAGTTTGTTGATACGGGTATTTGTGTATGGTACACCATAAATCAGTTTGTTGATACGGGTATTTGTGTATGGTACACCATAAATCAGTTTGTTGATACGGGTATTTGTGTATGGTACACCATAAATCAGTTTGTTGATACGGGTATTTGTGTATAGTACACCATAAATCAGTTTGTTGATACGGGTATTTGTGTACGGTACACCATAAATCAGTTTGTTGATACGGGTATTTGTGTACGGTACACCATAAATCAGTTTGTTGATACGGGTATTTGTGTATGGTACACCATAAATCAGTTTGTTGATACGGGTATTTGTGTATGGTACACCATAAATCAGTTTGTTGATACGGGTATTTGTGTATAGTACCCCATAAATCAGTTTGTTGATACGGGTATTTGTGTATGGTACACCATAAATCAGTTTGTTGATACGGGTATTTGTGTATAGTACCCCATAAATCAGTTTGTTGATACGGGTATTACCCGGTTGAATATAAAACAGTGACTGTTTGTAGTTATCCTACAAAATATTTCGACATGGGCAAAGCGAAAAGATCACGTAGGTTGCTGTGCGCTCTGTCTTGAGGTGCCAAACGTAGGTTGCTGTGCGCTCTGACGTGCTGTGCCAAACGTAGGTTGCTGTGCGTTCTGTCTTGCTGTGCCAAACGTAGGTTGCTGTGCGCTCTGATGTGCTGTGCCAAACGTAGGTTGCTGTTCGTTCTGTCTTGCTGTGCCAAACGTTGGTTGCTGTGCGCTCTGTCATGAGGTGCCAAACGTACGTTTCTGTACGCTCTGTCGCGAGGTGCCAAACGTAGGATGATGTGTGCTCTGTTGTGAGGTGCAAAACGTAGGTTGCTGTGTGCTCTGTCGTTCTGTGCCAAACGTAGGTTGCTGTGTGCTCTGTCGTTCTGTGCCAAACGTAAGTTGCAGTGCGTCTGTCGTGTTATGACAAACGTGGGGTTGCCGTGCGCTCTGCCTTGCTGTGCCAAACGTTGCTGTGCGCTATGTCGTGCTGTGTCAAACGTAGGTTGATGTGCGCTCTGTCGTGCTGTGTCAAACGTAGGTTGATGTGCGCTCCGTCGTGCTGTGCAAAATATAGGTTGCTGTGCGCTCTGTCATGCTGTGCCAAACGTAAGTTGATGTGCGCCCTGTCGTGCTTTGCTTTACTTTGTTGAATACAAAAGGCCTCGAGCTGTTCAGGAGCTTCCCCATTTTAAACTTAACGATATATTCGACAAATGTGAGTATTCGCCATAACACATATCTATAACAGTAGTAACACATTCAACAGAATACCCAGTAGTTTAATTACTATTTTTAAATTTAAAAAAAATCATCAAAACCATATCATGTGACCCCTTCATTGGAATGAGCTCGATAAGCTCGTTCCAGTGATGGGTCCCTGGACATGGTTTTGTTGAAATATCTTGAAACCTTTATTTCTTTCAACTGCTTAATTTGTAAAATTACGCAGGCGGATGTGGACTCCATCTACTAATAAGTAGCCTCCCTACTCGATGTACTAACAAGTAGGCTCCGTACAGCTAGACTTGATGTATTGGTAGACTCCGTACAGCTAGACTCGATGTGTTGGTAGACTCCGTATAGCTAGACTCGACGTACTGCTAGACTCCGTACAGCTAAACTTGATGTATTGGCAGACTCCGTACAGCTAGACTCGATGTGTTGGTAGACTCCATACAGCTAGACTCGACGAACTGCTAGACTCTGTACAGCTAGACTCGATGTATTGGTAGACTCCGTACAGCTAGACTCAATGTATTGGTAGATTCCGTACAGCTAGACTCGATGTATTGGTAGACTCCGTACAGCTAGACTCGATGTATTGGTAGACTCCGTACAGCTAGACTCAATGTGTTGGTAGACTCTGTATAGCTAGACTTGATGTGTTGGTAGACTCCGTACAGCTAGACTCGATGTGTTGGTAGACTACGTACAGCTAGACTTGATGTATTGGTAGACTCCGTACAGCTAGACTCGATGTGTTGGTAGACTCCGTACAGCTAGACTCGATGTATTGGTAGACTCCGTACAGCTAGACGTGATGTATTGGTAGACTCCGTACAGCTAGACTCGATGTATTGGTAGACTCTGTACAGCTAGACTCGATGTGTTGGTAGACTCCGTACAGCTAGACTCGATGTGTTGGTAGACTCCGTACAGCTAGACATGATGTATTGGTAGACTCCGTACAGCTAGACATGATGTATGGGTAGACTCCAGACAGCTAGACTCAATGTATTGGTAGACTCCATACAGCTAGACTCGATGTGTTGGTAGACTCCATACAGCTAGACTCGATGTATTGGTAGGCTCCGTACAGCTAGACGTGATGTATTGGTAGACTCCATTCAGCTAGACTCGATGTATTGGTAGGCTCCCTACAGCTAGACTCGATGTGTTGGTAGACTCCGTACAGCTAGACTCGATGTACTGGTAGACTCCGTACAGCTAGACTTAATGTATTGATAGACTCCGTACAGCTAAACTCGATGTGTTGCTAGACTCCGTACAGCTAGACTCGATGTATTGGTAGACTCCGTACAGCTAGACTTGATGTGTTGGTAGACTCCGTACAGCTAGACTCGATGTATTGGTAGGCTCCGTACAGCAAGACTCGATGTGTTGGTTGACTCCGTACAGCTAGACTCGATGTATTGGTAGACTCCGTACAGCTAGACTCGATGTGTTGGTAGACTCCGTACAGCTAGACTTGATGTATTGGTAGACTCCGTACAGCTAGACTTGATGTATTGGTAGACTCCGTACAGCTAGACTTGATGTGTTGGTAGACTCCATACAGCTAGACTTGATGTATTGGTAGACTCCGTACAGCTAGACTTGATGTATTGGTAGACTCCGTACAGCTAGACTCGATGTATTGGTAGACTCCGTACAGCTAGACTTGATGTATTGGTAGACTCCGTACAGCTAGACTCGATGTAATAGTAGACTCTGTACAGCTAGACTCGGTGTAGTGGCAGGCTCCGTTAGCAAAACTCGATGTATTGGTAGACTCCGTACAGCTAGACTCGATGTAATAGTAGACTCTGTACAGCTAGACTCGGTGTAGTGGCAGGCTCCGTTAGCAAAACTCGATGTATTGGTAGGCTCCGTAAGCAAGACTCGATGTATTGGTAGGCTCCAATAGCAAGACTCGATGTATTGGTAGACTCCGTACAGCTAGACTCGATGTATTGGTAGGGTCCGTTAGCAAGACTCGATGTATTGGTAGGCTCCGTACAGCTAGACTCGATGTATTGGTAGGCTCCATACAGCTAAACTCGATGTATTGGTAGGCTCCCTACAGCAGAACTCGATGTATTGGTAGGCTCCGTACAGCTAGCCTCGATGTATTGGTAGACTCCCTACAGCTAGACTCGATGTATTGGTAGGCTCCCTACAGCTAGACTCGATGTATTGGTAGGCTCCATAGCAAAACTCGATGTATTGGTAGGCTCCCTACAGCTAGACGCGATGTGTTGGTAGACTCCGTACAGCTAGACTCGATGTATTGGTAGGCTCCGTAAGCAAGACTCGATGTATTTGTAGGCTCCGTACATCTAGACTCGATGTATTGGTAGGCTCCCTACAGCTAGACTCGATGTATTGGTAGGCTCCGTTAGCAAAACTCGATGTATTGGTAGGCTCTTTAAGCAAGACTCGATGTATTGGTAGGCTCCGTAAGCAAGACTCGATGTATTGGTAGGCTCCGTTAGCAAAACTCGATGTATTGGTAGGCTCCGTAAGCAAGACTCGATGTATTGGTAGGCTCCGTAAGCAAGACTCGATGTACTGGTTGAATCCGTATAGGTCGTCTCGATGTACTGATAGATTCCGTGCAGCTAGACTCGATGAATTGGTAGAATAATTTCGTTTGCCCGCGTTGGGGCTCGGGGGCTCTGTATTCTAAGGCGTATTGCACGTCGCTGGTGTACCTGTCTTCAACCAATGCTAACCCGCCTTGTGTCAGCCAATAAGTTGAGAAGTCTGAATTTACACGGCGCTGCTGGGTAGTTCTCTCGTGGCACAGCGTCGTCCTCTACTCGTAAAACTGCTCGACTCGAGGTGAACCTGGATACTGAAAGTGTCGTGAAACCCGAATAAGAGGATTTTAAGCAAAACCCATTTTAAAGGACGCTGTATCGTATTTTCATGGTTTAATAGCATTTCTAACTTTTAGCTTGCAGACAAATTTGCTTTTGGAGTTAACCACCCCACCACTCCCGCCTAAGTTCTTGGATTCTTTCCGATCCCATCTACTCTTTAAGATATTGGTGCCTACTTAAAAGTTAAGATTTCAATATGGAGAATTCAAAGTCACGTGACACTTTACGTGAAAATCTACATTGAAGTTTATTATTGTTCAGCCTTTTCACCTCTAGATCCCTCTATATATATTCTATCAAAATCTAAAAAAAAAAAACAGAAATTAAAATAAAAAAAAACATAAATAAAAATAATATCTAAAAAAATAATATTTAAAGAAAATTAAAAAAAAAAAAACAACAGAAATTACAATTAAAAGAAAGTAAATAGTCTGTACTGAACTTTTTGCTGAACCTTTATCTGGAGGCGACACTCGCAAAACAAATTTCCCCAATACCATACACACGCAATACACTCCACCATGTAACTAGAGGCGACACTCGCAAAACAAATCCCCCCAATACTATACACACGCATTACACCCTTCTATTTAACCAGACTCGACTCTAGGAAAACAAATCCCCCCCCCCCCCCAATAACATACACACGCATTACACCCTACCATTTAACCAGACGCGACTCTAGGAAAACATACCATACACACGCACTACACCCTACCATTTAACTAGATGCGACTCTAGGAAAACAAATCCCCCCAATACCATACACACGCATTACACCCTACCATTTAACCAGACGCGACTCTAGGAAAACAAATCCACCCCCCCCCCCCCAATACCATACACACGCACTACACCCTACCATTTAACTAGACGTGACTCCAGGAAAACAAATCCCCCCAATACTATACACACGCATTACACTCTACCATTTAACCAGACGCGACTCTAGGAAAACAAATCCCCCCTCCCCCAATACCATACACACGCATTACACTCTACCATTTAACTAGACGCGACTCTAGGAGAAAACAAATCCCCCCCCCCCCCCCAATACCATACACACGCAGTACACCCTACCATTTAACTAGACGCGACTCTGGGAAAACAAATCCCCCCCAATACCATACACACGCAATACACCCTACCATTTAACTAGACGCGACTCTAGGAAAACAAATCCCCCCAATACCATACACACGCAATACACCCTACCATTCAACCAGACGCGACTCTAGGAAAACAAATCCCCCCAATACCATACACACGCAATACACCCTACCATTTAACCAGACGCGACTCTAGGAAAACAAATTCCCCCAAAACCATACACACGCATTACACCCTTCTATTTAACCAGACGCGACTCTAGGAAAACAAATCCCCACCAATACCATACACACGCATTACACCCTACCATTTAACCAGACGCGACTCTAGGAAAACACCCCCCCCCCCAATACCATACACACCGCACTGCACCCTACCATTTAACTAGATGCGACTCTAGGAAAACAAATCCCCCCAATACCATACACACGCATTACACCCTACCATTTAACCAGGCGCGACTCTAGGAAAACAAATCCCCCCCCCCCCCATACCATACACACGCACTACACCCTACCATTTAACTAGACGTGACTCTAGGAAAACAAATCCCCCCAATACTATACACACGCATTACACTCTACCATTCAACTAGACGCGACTCTAGGAGAAAACAAATCCTCCCCCCCCCCCTAATACCATACACACGCACTACACCCTACCATTTAACTAGACGCGACTCTAGGAAAACAAACTCCCCCCCCCCCCATACCATACACACGCAATACACCCTACCATTTAACCAGACGCGACTCTAGGAAAACAAATTCCCCCAATACCATACACACGCAATACACCCTACCATTTAACCAGACGCGACTCTAGGAAAACAAATCCCCCCCAATACCATACACACGCAATACATCCTACCATTTAACCAGACGCGACTCTAGGAAAACAAATCCCCCCAATACCATACACACGCATTACACCCTACCATTTAACTAGACGCGACTCTAGGAAAACAAATCCCCCCAATACCATACACACGCACTACACCCTACCATTTAACTAGACGCGTCTCTAGGAAAACAAATCCCCCCAATACCATACACACGCAATACATCCTACCATTTAACTAGACGCGACTCTAGGAAAACAAATCCCCCCAATACCATACACACGCACTACACCCTACCATTTAACTAGACGCGTCTCTAGGAAAACAAATCCCCCCCCCCCCCCCAATACCATACACACGCAATACATCCTACCATTTAACGCTATGTATGGGTGAAGCAGTGATGCCTTCCGAAAACGAGGAGCGAGAGTAGGGCCAGGGTCGCGCGTCGTCCATTAGATGCGCTTGTTCCGAACTCTCGCTCAATGCGCAGCGGCGGCCGATGCGGAAGGCGGTTTTGTGGAGATCGCCGGAGAAGGGATGTCCTGATCTCACAGTAGGGGTTCCGGAAGTCCACCTCAGGGGAAAAAGAAAGAATTTGGTACCCAAAACTATTTAAAGGAGGTGAGCATTTTTATCTGGGCAGGTCCTACTCCAGGCACACGCGCCTAAAATAGGTTTAAATCGGCTAGCAAGACGAGTAAGTGTTCGCTGTGTTAGATATTTGTGAGGGGGTCACGTGATGTAGTTTTGTTGAAATTTACTATTATCAAGACTTTACGCTACAAATATAGCTTCTGTTGATAAAAAACTTCAGTATTTTAAAAAAAAACAACAATTACGGATCAGCTCGGCAAGAGATTTTGCACAACTGAGTACACCAAATCGTGTGTATATTTTCGTCGGGCAAGCAAGGATGTCCTCCCAACTTGGTATTTCATAATTTCTTGCCCACCTCTGCCCTACGAAACTCGTGATCGGAATATTTATTTTGGAGGGGAGGGGTGCCACTCTCTCAGACCTGTCTTTTGATTTCGTTTCTAAAAAATTTCAAAAAGGCTACTTTGCCTTTTGGCAAGCCAATTTGAAGCAGCTAAGTATTTATTTAGTCACTGTCCCTTCATCTCTTCGTTCAGCGAATGCGGTTTTACAGTAATTTGCAAGTTTTTATTCTTCCCAGCAAAATGGTAAATCTAATCTACTAACCCTTTACCCAACGCAGACGATATCAAAATTTATTATTTTAAATATTCTTTTTTGAAATTTTTCAAAAAAATGTCAACAAAACCATATCATGTGACCCCTCGTTGGAACGTGCTCGTCGAGCACGTTCCAACGAGTGGTCACATTATGTGGTTTTGTTGAAATGTTTTGAAAAATAATATTTTTTGAACTGCTGAATTTGCATATTACGTGGGCGGATGTGGCCGATTCGTTGGGTAAAGGGTTAAACTTTGATATTAATGGCAGTGCTAGTGTATGTATGGGTTATTCCTGTTGACCCAGCCCACTAGTTTTAATTTACACCTGGGCGAAGGTTATAGTCCGTATCAAAACAGAGAGCCTATATTTCATCTCCGGAGTTAGCCTCGATATGCCGACAGCCTACAGTTCATTAGCAGTCAGTTGGGATAAAGATTAAGTTATAGTCAATATCAATAATGATGTAAATTAGCAGTCAGTTGGGGTAAAGATTAAGTTATAGTCAATATCAATAATGATGTAAATTAGCAGTCAGTTGGGGTAATGATTACGTTATAGTCAATATCAATAATGATGTAAAACTCTATATGTATGCGAAAAATATGTGATAAATATGGTTAATTATTGCATTGCATTACTGTGTTATGTTACTTTATTTAAAACAAATAATAATAATATATGTATGCGATAAATATGTGATAAATATTTATATATATATTGTATGATGTATGCTAAAAATATGTGAAAAATATGTGAAAAATATTGTATGATATATGCGAAATGAGATTATTTTAAATGAAAAGTATACAGATGCTGTAGTTATAATTTCCTCCAGCAAGTCGGAAAAATAAGATACAGAATATACGCGGTAATCCTTTGATCATCCGGATTATTCACACCTACTGACCCTACTACTGGAAACAATAGCTGCCGGCATATCGAGACGATCCCCACACCTACTGGCCGTACTACTGGAGACAATAGCTGCCGGCATATCAAGACGATCCCCACACCTACTGACCGTTCTACTGGAAACAATAGCTGCCGGCATATCGAGACGATCCCCACACCTACTGACCGAACTACTGGAAACAATAGCTGCCAGCATATCGAGACGACCCCAACACCTACTGACCGAACTACTGGAAACAATAGCTGCCGGCATATCGAGACGACCCCCACACCTACTGGCCGTACTACTGGAAACAATAGCTGCCGGCATATCAAGACGATCCCCACACCTACTGGCCGTACTACTGGAAACAATAGCTGGCGGCATATCGAGACGATCCCCACACCTACTGAACGTACTACTGGAAACAATAGCTGCCGGCATATCGAGACGATCCCCACACCTACTGACCGTTCTACTGGAAACAATAGTTACCGGCATATCGAGACGACCCTTCCATCTGCCGGACTTACTGGATGAGTTGATATATCTAACCAGAGAACTGATAGTTCACAGAGCACCGACTTTTAATTTAAGAATTTGATTTAATTTTCTTTCAGTTATTAACCCTCTCAACTGATAAGCCCGATTTTTCGGTCCAATGTATAATTTCGTCCCATTTTTGTGTTAACCCTATACCTACCATGAAAAGCAGACGATACTTGCAAACAAAATTCTTGAATAACTATTTTTTGGTCAAAAGCATAGGTTATGACCCCTCATTGGAACGAGCTCGACGAGCTCGTTCCAAAGATTGGTCATAACCTATGTTTTTTTAGACAAAACAAAATGTAAAAATAATAAAAATTAATTAGGATTTTTGCGAATAACTCTGGTCAGTTTTTGCCGTTGCGTTGGGTGAAAGGTTAAAATAAAAGGTCTGTAGACGAGGCATTGGTGATAAAATCATAACTATAGTCTGCAGTCAGGCGGCCAGACAGGGAGACGGTCAGACAGCCAGACAGCAGCAGACTGCAGTCATTATTTCATCCTCTCTGTATATTTATATTGGACTGATCCGTCACACTGTAAATGTACACAAAGACAATATCATTCCAAAAAAGGATTTTTTTTTGTTCGTTTTTGTCATTTTCCTACACACCTAGCCCTCTGAATTTGCAGTTAACCCTTTACCCAACGAATCGCCCGCATCCGCCCGCGTAATATGCAAATTCAGCATTTGAAAAAATTATATTTTTCAAAAAATTTCAACAAAACCATATCATGTGACCCCTCGTTGGAACGAGCTCGACGAGCTCGTTCCAACGAGGGGTCACATAATATGGTTTTGTTGAAATTTTTGGAAAAAATGATATTTAAAATACTAAATTTTGATATCGTCTGCGTTGGGTAAAGGGTTAAATTCCAAACTGAACAAACCAGTAATTTGAATAAAACTATAGTCGTCATTTCTTTGTTGAAGAAAAGTTTCACACTTCTACGAGAACAATAGCGGCTGGGTGTACAGGAAGACCCGAAATTCTCATATACTTAGCGTTACATTTATTACTCAGAACTTTAGAAAATCAAGGGAGGCTAAGTTTCCTGTAAATCTCTTCCAATGACGAAAATTGTCAGCCATGCACCCATTTTCCATTACTTACAAGAATACCGTATAATATACCGTAAAGTTCCGCTCCACAATTACTGTATATACCGTAAGATTCCGCTCTTCGTTTTCTGCAGAGCAAGTGTTAAAAACATATAACATATGACTTAGTAGAAATAAACAATCTGAATGTGGGTGAAATAATTTAATGTCCAATTTAAGGCCTTAACCTTGAAAATTGTATGAAAGAGTACCGAACCAGTCAAAATGTAAGGCCTCAACCTTGAAAATTGTATGAAAGAGTACCGAACCAGTCAAAATGTAAGGCCTCAACCTTGAAAATTGTATGAAAGAGTACCGAACCAGTCAAAATGTAAGGCCTCATCCTTGAAAATTGTATAAAAGAGTATCGAACCAGTCAAAATGTAAGGCCTCAACCTTGAAAATTGTATAAAAGAGTATCGAACCAGTCAAAATGTAAGGCCTTAACCTTGAAAATTGTATGAAAGAGTACCGAACCAGTCAAAATGTAAGGCCTCAACCTTGAAAATTGTATAAAAGAGTACCGAACCAGTCAAAATGTAAGGCCTCAACCTTGAAAATTGTATAAAAGAGTATCGAACCAGTCAAAATGTAAGGCCTTAACCTTGAAAATTGTATGAAAGAGTACCGAACCAGTCAAAATGTAAGGCCTCAACCTTGAAAATTGTATAAAAGAGTATCGAACCAGTCAAAATGTAAGGCCTCAACCTTGAAAATTGTATGAAAGAGTACCGAACCAGTCAAAATGTAAGGCCTCAACCTTGAAAATTGTATGAAAGAGTACCGAACCAGTCAAAATGTAAGGCCTCAACCTTGAAAATTGTATAAAAGAGTATCGAACCAGTCAAAATGTAAGGCCTCAACCTTGAAAATTGTATGAAAGAGTACCGAACCAGTCAAAATGTAAGGCCTCAACCTTGAAAATTGTATGAAAGAGTATCGAACCAGTCAAAATGTAAGGCCTCAACCTTGAAAATTGTATGAAAGAGTACCGAACCAGTCAAAATGTAAGGCCTCAACCTTGAAAATTGTATGAAAGAGTACCGAACCAGTCAAAATGTAAGGCCTCAACCTTGAAAATTGTATGAAAGAGTACCGAACCAGTCAAAATGTAAGGCCTCAACCTTGAAAATTGTATGAAAGAGTACCGAACCAGTCAAAATGTAAGGCCTCAACCTTGAAAATTGTATAAAAGAGTATCGAACCAGTCAAAATGTAAGGCCTCAACCTTGAAAATTGTATGAAAGAGTACCGAACCAGTCAAAATGTAAGGCCTCAACCTTGAAAATTGTATGAAAGAGTACCGAACCAGTCAAAATGTAAGGCCTCAACCTTGAAAATTGTATGAAAGAGTACCGAACCAGTCAAAATGTAAGGCCTCAACCTTGAAAATTGTATAAAAGAGTATCGAACCAGTCAAAATGTAAGGCCTCAACCTTGAAAATTGTATGAAAGAGTATCGAACCAGTCAAAATGTAAGGCCTCAACCTTGAAAATTGTATGAAAGAGTACCGAACCAGTCAAAATGTAAGGCCTTAACCTTGAAAATTGTATAAAAGAGTATCGAACCAGTCAAAATGTAAGGCCTCAACCTTGAAAATCGTATGAAAGAGTACCGAACCAGTCAAAATGTAAGGCCTCAACCTTGAAAATTGTATGAAAGAGTACCGAACCAGTCAAAATGTAAGGCCTCAACCTTGAAAATTGTATGAAAGAGTACCGAACCAGTCAAAATGTAAGGCCTCAACCTTGAAAATTGTATGAAAGAGTACCGAACCAGTCAAAATGTAAGGCCTCAACCTTGAAAATCGTATGAAAGAGTACCGAACCTGTCAAAATGTAAGGCCTCATCCTTGAAAATTGTATGAAAGAGTACCGAACCAGTCATTTTCAGCCACCCAGCAGTCCTAAACGCAGGATTTTCTCATTACCTCCATTTATCTCCGTTTAAAAAATTCCAAAAAATGTATGTTTCCATTTAATTTGTTGGTTACATGCCTGGTTAACAACTCCATATAAAAATGACATTTTAAAAAGTAATTAATTTTTCGAAGCCACTGTCTTCCATAATTCTTCTGGTAAGTTACCGCTATGCATCAAACTCCAGCTCTGACAAAAACATAAAATTTTCTTGTCCAACACAGCTTTTTATTTTTTTTAAATATATACTGAATATTATATTTTTTTTTTACAAAATAAACAATATTTATCAATAAAACCTTACAGATATGGATGCCATTGGTACCGGCTAATTGAGCAGGTTCTAATGACAGAAATATTTGTATAATTGTATTGTTAGCCTTGTATTGGTTAATTTGCTGCTGCTATGTTAGGCAAAGGGTTAAACTGACTCAATTCTTTTCACACGAATCCAAGCAGAGGTGCGGCACGAACCTACTTTGATTCTCGCTGGCTTAGTTGCACGAATCCTTGCGTGAATGGATTCTCAGCTTCTCGTCGAAATGTGAGCCCTGTTAATCCGCAGCCACACGGCGCCATAAGAATGACGGTTAGTAGTATACAATGTACCCTTTCGGTCCTCATTACCCGGACGATTGCAGGAGCCACTAGAGTTAAACTCCAATAGGAACCGGACTTTTGTCGGAGCCAACATGAAACATGAGTCGCGTTTGTCGCTTCGTTCAGTTGGATCCGGCAAGTATTATACCCACTGTACATGTATGTACAGAATGATGTGTATTATTATGTATGTACATGATTTTGGTTGGGTCCTGCGAATATTCAAGATTCGATTCGATATCGATAGCATACGTTTGCTTTGAGATCGATCCCGAATCAGTCTCAAGATTCGATTTTTTCGAATCTCTCGAACTAACTTCAATTTGTTGCATTTCAAACAAAAATTGGATAAAATTGACATTAGACAAATCATTCGTGTAGGCTCAATTTATATTTAATTGAGTAATTGACAAAGGTTAACTGTTAGGTAAGTAGTGAATTTTGCCCAGAACATTATCCATAGTTTTAGTTTTTGAAGGCTTAACTTGTTACTATTCACGTTCTTTAGAACGTGAATAGTAACAAGTTAAACCTTCAAAAACTAAAACTATGGATAATAGACCTAGCTGTTTCAGCGACGGTGCTACGGAGAATATTTATTTATTTGTGTTTAAGGTGTCAGGCAGTCTTGTAAGGGTCATCACAATGTACCGTAACGTCCGTTTGGTGCAGTATGAGATAGCTTGTCTATTAAGATTCGATGTATTACTGTGTATGTACATGGCTTTGGGTATACAGTATGGGTATGTGATGGAAAATTGATGCGTTTTCTTCCCGCAGTTCTCCCCACAGGGAACATAGCGTAATCCAACTAGCGCACAAGGGAACCACCGTTGCCCCACCCATCCCAGAATGTCATCTGGTTTAGCATTACCCACTACAAATACCAGTAATAGAAAAAAAAAAACAGGCTAGATCAGTAGTACCAAAGGTTAAGAGGAGACCTACAGGCGTATATACCGTCTATACTACTATACTATACTACCATACCAGTCCAGTACTAGAAGCCAGACAGATCTTGACCCGAACAACGTAATATCGGATTGTCAGTGGACAACAATAGCTGTCCAAATCACTATGACTTCGCGTGCGCGTCAAGACGTCACAACGTCATTAGTAACGCCAGCCGTTTCTCGGGGAAAACGTTAAAAAAAATCAACTTCCCTATCAATTTTCCATGCACACCACCAATGTCGACACCGATTCCTATATAAATTTAACACTATGTCTGTGGATCGAGTAGGTGTATTTTGTTTGATTGCTGGGGGGTGGGGGTGGGATTAACGCAGTTATCTACGGAACGTAAAATAAATACTTCCGTATGGTATTGTATAATAGAGAAAGATATATGTGCCAGATACATCAAGGATCTAAAACGATGGATCAGCTCCTTAATTAGAAAACATTTGCTACGACAGACAATGGCCATGGTCGAGGATCAGTTTTATCGTGCCCCTTAATTAGAAAACATTCGCTACGACAGATAATAGCGAAGGTCGACTCATTTTGCAGTATCACTACAGACTTAATTGATTTTTTTATTGGTTTTCCTTCCGTTCGCGTGCCTGCTTCAGCTATTATTTTTCAAGTGAAAGTAAAGTGGACGCCGTGGACTGGTCACTTCCCACGAGTGTGCAGTATTTCTAAGGTTGGAATAATCTTAGATTTCAAACACTAATTACATGTATAGACTATTCATCCGAAACTTATTCAACACAATACAAACCGGTACAACCCGCAAACCGGTAGTAAAACCAGGAACAAACCGGTACAACCCGGAACAACGCGGTACAAGTCGGTAGTGCAACCCGATACAACCCGGTAGTACAACCCGGTACAACCCGGGAGTACCCGGTACAACCCTGTAGTACAACCCAGTACAACCCGGTAGTACAACCCGGTACAATCCGGAACAACCCGGTACAACCCAGTGTAACCCTGTAGTACAACCCGGTACATCCCGGTACAACCCCGAACAACCCAGTACAGGCTAGTGCAACCCGGCAGTACAACCCAGTACAACCCGGCAGTACAACCTGGTACAACCCCGAACAACCCGGTAGTACAATCCGGTAGTACAACCCGGTAGTACAATCCAGAGCTTCCTTATTAAAATTTTGCTACTGATGGTTTTTATTACCGGGTAAACGCTTGTGTGGACATCACTGCGAGGATTACGACAATTCCATGACGATTGTACCGTGACAGTTTAGCAACATACAGTTAAAATTAGAAGTCCTGTCACGAACTGTGCGCTTATAGAGGCTTAATTGCGCGTTGGAATTGCGTGCAATTGTCATATCGATTGGCATCCAAAGCACGGCAGGTTATCCTGTTTACTCACAGCAAACACAGGCAATGTTTCTGCCAATGGACCTCCGGGTTACCCGGAGGTCCATTGGCTGGCACATTGCTCGTGCACAGGCCATATGTACAAAATTTGATAGCCTTACTATGGTCATAACGCGCAGATTAACACGCAGATCAAGGTGCTATTTGTGCGCATGTCATGACAGGACTTTGATTGGTCAGTCATCTTGAGTAAGGAAGCAGTGTATTGTATTATTCCAATACTGACGATGTTCTTTTGTTTCACCTCTCTGTAGGTAGGTCACTTAAATGATCCTCTGCCTGGCGCACATCACTGAATCTGTACCCCTGACGTAAACATGAAAGTAGGCAATCTGTCACCTGCATAATGAGTTTCCCAGAGAGTGTATTTACTGGTGGTATCCCATACATTTGGCCAATTTACCCTCTGGGTAACTCTCTCTCTCTCTCTCTCTCTCTCTGTTTAGGCTTGAGACCTTGATTCAGATTGAGGCTCACAGAGGGTAAATCAGCAAATTCACCCTCCGGGGACCTCATTCTGCAGATGACAGTCTGCTTATTTTCGGGCTTGCCCTGACGTTCAGTATGAAAATGTGGTCTCTACAAAAGCTTCACGCGTGAATATACCAGATATGCCAGATCTAGGACGGAATAACGGGAATATACATATGTTGTTGCAACGATTATTATCCCGTATTTACTCCGCATTACCAGCTGGTGTGGGTAATTTTAAGCGTGGGGCTGTTAATGATACTTGCTTGCGTTGTTGTCCAACGCACTACCTTTTCGTGTCTAAAAGTAATACCTGGCGTTATAACATTCACCATTCACGTCGCATTTCCTTTCTCCACCACATGCTGTAGCAATGCATCATGGGACACTCATTAAAAAATAAACCGGGTTTAATAAAGGGAAGGAGAGGGGATTCTTCCACTGGGGTTGTCATGTTTCAAACTTTCTTTACAAGGAAGAAACCCGACTCAGTAATATGAAGGTATGTGCGTGTTTGAGGTAAAAAAGACACATTGACACGAGCACTTCTTATCGAAACCAACCGAGGCACGTTTTTCTTGTAACTTTCTGTTGAAATATTCTTTTAAAAAAGCCCTATAATTTTAAAACCCTAATGGGTTTCAAACATGATAAAAAAATATACACAAATTTAACCCTCGAGGAAATCGTTCCAATGAGGGGTCATAACCTATGTTTTTGAGACAAAAATGAAAATATTTACTTATTCAAGAATTTGGTTTGCAGGTGTCTGTTTTTCGTGTTAGGTAAAGGGTTAATTTAAAATGAGTGCTTAGTTGAGAAACTGGTTACGCCGCCTGGTAATAACTGATGTTATTTGCTGAAGTGGGGATGTGAGTGGGGGGTGTTTGTGTGTGTGTGGGGGGGAGGGGGAGGGAGGGACCACGAACACTATCAAACTCTATTCTCTTTAAACGGGAACAGCCGACACCTGGCTGCGTCCCCGATTGTAGATGAGGAATTAGCATGCACGGTAGTCCGCGAAAATAACTTTAAACGATTAAATTTGTCAATGTTCCCGGTTGTTAGAGGAATTGTCCGCAATTATTCAGAAATTTGACTAACTATAAATCAATATGTAATAAAATCCGTAATACAGTACGTGGATTGTAAGTAAATCACCCGCGGAGTGGGGTTATCACCCAAGCTATAACTTTCAAATTTTGTTCATATCGACAAAAAACACAAGCAATGTTTTAGCCAATGGACCTCCGGGTTTAACCCGGAGGTCCATTGGCTGAAACATTGCTGGTACTGTTGTGCTTTGCAACAAATTCGCAATTATTGCTTCGGTGGAATCTCCACTCTGCGGATGATTTAGTGATAATACACTCTCCACGTACTGTAAATGGTTTAATCAATAAACTTTCTTGAGTAAAACCTCTCAGTGTTTTAAAGGTGTTTTTCATTGAATCTAGTCATGGGTGTTGTGAAGCTGCAGTGACTAGATTTATGAAAAATGCATGGACACTTAACTCTAGTAATCAAAAGCTCAATACAGTTTTAGGGGTGGGGGCGGGTGGTTGTTAAGAGTTCTCAAATGTTTTTTTTTACTTTAGTGGCAATAGATTTCGTACCCTGGGCAGGAATACCAATCTAACCAACCCTTATGGATTTCCCACAGACTACAAATTATGTTGCACATGTCGCAGTCGGAATTTTGCTTACCAAGATGGTGTGGGGTGGGGTGTGTGGGGGGGGGGGGGCATGCGCAATTGGAAATCTAGAGGCTGACGCCCCCCATTAGCATCCCATAGAAACGTCCCAGACACCAATTATTACTTTAACCCTTACCCAGCGTAACGGCCAAAACCGGCCAGCGCGATTCTCAAAAATCGCCAATGAATTTTTATTATTTTTTCATTTTTTGTCTCAAAAACATAGGTTATGACCCCTCGTTGGAACGAGCTCGTCGAGCTCGTTCCAACGAGGGGTCATAACCTATGTTTTTGAGACAAAAAATGAAAAAAATTAGTTATTCAAGAATTTTTTTTTGCAAGTGTCGTCTGCTTTTCATGTTAGGTAAAGGGTTAATAAAAATCAGGGAACTGGTGAATTGAGAAATGGGTTGGGGGGTTGATACAGTTCAGTCGCCGTGGATTGGTCGTAATCCACCCCTGGGCCCGTGATATCCACGCATGCGTCAACCAGGTGATAAACGTCATCATCAGTAAAATTTTTAACATAAGGAATTACCCGGTATTTCATTAATTAAATTTTTGATGATTATTCCTATAATAATGTGTGGAATCTAATATTATTGCGTCCGTGGATATATTGCCTCCAGGGACGTGGTGACGGGGAAGGGGGGCGGGGGGGAGGGGTGTCTCTCCTCAATCCTGGTCGAAATTTCCAAAAGTTGGAAATTCGGGAGGGCAAGTCATGAGTAGTTGGAAATTCCATCTATCTGGATTTTAGAGTTTCGTTGACGATGCTGATACGATATCTCCTTTACTTCCCTAAATACCAACTCGGTTTCAAACCTACAAAAATTCTATCAGTTACTCTTTACAGCCACAGTGTACGCAATATCGAGCTTCATAAGTATGTATGGGGTCAATCGGTGCGAGATTTCTATAGTACGTTTACATATAGCAATAAAAAAAAATCCTCGAAATGCACTTCAAGAAAATCACATCATGTAAAATCGTATCCTGAGTTAATCATTCACATGTACAAAATGATGAAACATCGAAAATTGATCATTCCTGCATAAGATCTGATTTAATGTTAGGAACAGTGTGAATTGTTCAAAGTTCTGATCTTGAGCAATTCTCCCCCCTGAGTTCCAATAGTAGGCACATAGAACACATTGGAACTCAGCGGACGATTTGCTTAGCTAATATATCAATTCCCAGAATACCAAATAATAATAACCTGACAGTTCTATCATAAATGTGTTGGCATTTTAGTTGCGAGATTCCCAATTTTATGCCCTCTTTAATGGCTTCATTTTAAAATCTTTCTCGGTAGTGAATTTCCAACTACGGGGAGGGGCGCCGGAGGGGTTCCCCATCCCGGTACCCTCCCCCTAGTTGGAAATTCATTACCCTACCCCCCCCCCCCCCCCCCCCAATCGGAAACATCTATCCCGTCCCTGTGAATACCCTTCTTCTCTCCTTTAATTTTAATAATAGCTGTGGGGATGGGGTTAAATGAGTAACCCAGCCACTCATTTCAACCGACTTGATAATTATTTCTTGGAATAACTTTATTAATACTTACTTAAATCCCAAACAGTCTCCTCGCAAAATCCCATTTAACTTTACAATTGTCCCTCACTAAACATACATGAAACCAGACAATAGTACTGGAAGACTTGTAGCATAGTAACACATTTCCTATCACTTCCACACCAACGACTTCCCATCGAGTCTACTTGTTATGTAGAGGATAAGTTGTAGTTCCACAAACTGAATCCCAATTACGAACTCATATTAGTAATACATCACCGCACGCGCCTTCTCACTTTCTCTTATAATATTTATCTTATCAGAATATTGTCGAGAAATAAACTGAGAGAAGAAGAATGGTGTATTACTGACATGTGATGCGCGATGATTTTGTCTTCATATTTACGTGTAAAAAACAAAGCCTCACCGCTGTGGCATTGACATTGAAAATTAAATTTATTTTCCTCCATCGTTAAAATTGTTTCCGTGTGGTACAAGAATTAGCGCCGCAGTTCCCAAGACAAATATGGGATCCATTGAAATGCACAACACACAGAGAGGCAGTTTATGCGTGAAACACACCGACCGTCAGAGAAAGCTCGTGGATTGATTACACGGAGTGACGTCTCATGAGAAAGCGCGTGGATTGGGATTACATGAAGTGACGTCTCATTTGAAGGGCAGGGCTTCTGCTAATGATTTCTTATACACACATGCAGCGCGGGAATTATCACAGAATGCGGAAATGATATACTTAATAAAATAAATGCCATGGTGATGTGTTTATCAGCACGGATTGTCTTTGATTAGGTGATGTTGTTATTTTCCTTTCCCTTTTTCAACTTTGTGTGTTAAAATTTCAAAATCCATGTGTTAAAAATATAACAGCTGAATGTTGATAAACCATATTTATTGTCAGTTGTACATGGGATAATTGTTTCTAAACATCAACAACAGTCATTGTGTATCCCTGTGCTTGAAACCCACTGGGGAGGAGGTTGGGGGAGCGGGGGTTATATCCCCGCAAATATTCAGATCGGGTCTTCGCAGGCCCGTCGGAACGAAATTTATATTGGGGGGGGCTGATATTGCTAATTTGGGTGAACTGGCTGATACTAAATGGGTATGGGGGTATCCAGATGGCGAAGGCATCTGGCGCAAGTGCTGAAAAGCGTGAGCTTTTTGAGGGGGGGGGGATTCCGGGGGGGGGGGTTACTCCCCCAGAAATTTTTTTGAAAAGGGCAATCAAAGGAAGCATTCTGGTAGCTTTTGAAGCAAAAACCTCTTGATTTTTTTTAAATGGCAAAAGTTGTTTTTTTAACAAAATGTTTCAAAAATCCCAATAGAACCCCATAACATTTGGGGACGGTTCTCACACCCGGGCTCACCTGCAGGCCGTGGCCGTATTCCGTCATGCTAAAAAACAGTCAGGCCTTATGGTGGATTCATTAGTTTTATCATTACGCCCAATGGTTGTCGTGGTCTTCTAAGCTGCCAAAGGAATTGCTCAAAACATTTGCACATCAACATATGCATGTGCATGTTATACATTCAGTGATAATTCTAATCCAGGGGCATAGTAAGCTAATTTTATTTGGGGGGGGGGGGGGTGTAGGACCTATATTCCCATGACGCGACACGTCATCCGAGCGGCGAGTGGGGGGTGAACACGAGAGGGGGTATCCTCCGTCTCGTTGGTGGGGGATCCGGGGCCTCCCCCAGGAAAATTTTTGAATTTAAGATGTAAAAACATGCATTCTGGTTGATTCTGAGCAAATAAATCGTATATTCCTATGACGCGAAGACGCGAAGCGTCATCTGAACCGCGAAGAGGCGAGTGGGGCTGAGCACGAGAGGGGGTACCTCCCCGACTCGTTGGTGAAGGTCCGGGGGAAATTTTTTTAATTTAAGATGTACAAATATGCATTCTGAGTGATTCTGAGCAAATACATCGTCAATAAGGAAATACGTCAGCTCTCTGATCAATTCAGCGTGATTTCCGAGCAGAATGACAGGAATAGTGAACATGCAATGAATTACCCTTTAGTTGGTTGGGGTTTAACATCGCTTTCCACAATTAGGCGCAAACAACACTGTCAGTTTTATTGGTGGAAGAAAGCCCACATGGAACCCACTCAATCCAGTAATCATTAACAGCAATGTCGGAATATGGTAACCAGTGGGCATCCCGTGTGGAGAAACCACCAACCCAGCCCAGTAAAGCCTAGTTTTGACAAATTTGTGGGGGTGGGGGGAATATCTCCCTTAATATCCCTCCCCTCTGCCCGGTTCCTACGCCACTGTTCTAATCTGAGTTAAATAATGTAATGTCCAGTTTTATTCAGATTACATTGGTTGCTCCCATCATGGATAAACTAACGACGAAATATGAGCAAATTATTGGGGGGGGGGGGGCTGCAGCCCCCCCCCCCCCCCCCCCGGTTCCGACGGGCCTGCTTCGCAAGGCAGTGAGTAGGGGAGGTTACCCGGTTACCACGGTCCGCGGCCCACGTAACTACTGCCCTGCCAAGGAATTATTTGCCAGAATGTCGCCCTGCCTAACAGAATAGAGCTGAACAGCTAGGGCACGCTGGGCACCTGATTTATCTTACAATCAACATGTATTTTGTCTCTATTAACTCCGCAACTGTCGTGTATCCGACCCCCTGATACAGATGTTTGTATCAGGGGGTCGGATACAAGCACTTTCCTTTCGCGTGAGTTCCATTTTTTTTTTTTGTTCATCCTTACGAATAAATAGTTTGTTATATATTCGTCTACATTCTTGTCTTATCCCCAATATATTGTAAGATAAAATGATTATTACCATTATGTGGATGTACAAAATATGTATCCGAGTCTCGCTCCGGGCTCTAAGGGTAGATCACGACTCGTCTTCGACTCGTCGTGATCTGCCCTTAGAACCCGGATCACGACTGGGATACATATTTTGTACCTCCACATAATAATAATAATCTCTATATATCAAGGTTTTGTACAACTTCCATCTCAGTTCATATGACCTGCTGCCCATACAAAAGGAGACCAGGATGTCCTTGTAAATTCAACAATTCTCTTTAGAATATGTATCTTCCTGTGCGGAGTGCCCTCCCCTTCAGAGCACCTGATATCATATGATATGCACTTTACTGTTGCAAGCACTTGAAAAGGTGAAAAAAAAATACAGGGCTAACAGTAGGACAGAATGTTGATACACCCCCACCATACCCCCACATTTTTCGGTACATACGGGAATGTACGAGATATATTGCCCCTCCCTTTACCCAATATGTTTTCCCAATTAGGGGTTTCGACTGACACTCGATGGACATTTGTCGTGAATTGTAATGCACCACTATCGAATACCTTACTGCAGGTCGATGGCGCATTTGTCTTCAGCCAATGCTAACCGTGCTTGTTCGGAGTTGATACGTTGGAGAGTCTGACAGTTGCTCGCCGTTTCTGAGTGGGTCTCTCCGGTACGCCGGCTTCCACCACCCGTAAAACTGTCCGACGCGAGGTGACCACGCCCATCGAAAGTGTCGTTAAACCCAATAAACAAATAAATAAATAAATAAATAAATAAATAAATAAATAATCGGTGTACGATTGACTGACGCAAAGTATATTTAACCCTCAAGTGCTGAGATAAATTTAATGTTAACCCTTTACCCAACGAATCGCCCGCATCCACCCGCGTAATATGCAAATTCAGCAGTTGAAAAAATATTATTTTTCGAAAAAATTTCAACAAAACCATATCATGTGACCCCTCTTTGGAACGAGCTAGTCGAGCTCGTTCCAAAGAAGGGTCACATGATATGGTTTTGTTGAAATGTTTTGAAAAAATTAAGAAAATAATATTTAAAATAATAAATTTTGAAATCGTTTGCGTTGGGTAAAGGGTTACCAACTACTAGAAATACAAGTGTGGAGCTTTGGATGACTTTACAGTTTTGTGGGCTATACCTGTACAGGTAGTCAACAATAATGTAAGAACGTTGTTAAGACAAATGTATACTACCAGTAGGTGTGTCGCCATTGTGGGCTATACCATTGTCAAAAGTAGGCTTTACTGGGCTGGGTTTGTGGTTTCTCCACACGGGATGCCCACTGGTTACCATATTCCGACATTGCTGTTAATGATTACTGGATTGAGTGGGTTCCATGTGGGCTTTCTTCCGCCAATAAAACTGACAGTCGTGTTTTCGCCTAATTGTGGAAAGCGATGTTAAACCCCAACCAACCACAGGGTAATTCATTGCATGTTCACTATTCCTGTCATTCTGCTCGGAAATCACGCTGAATTGATCACAGAGAGCTGACGTATTTCCTTATTGACGATGTTTTTGCTCAGAATCACTCAGAATGCATATTTGTACATCTTAAATTAAAAAAAAATTCCCGGGGGAGGTCCCCGGACACCCACCAACGAGACGGGGAGGTACCCCCTCTCGTGCTCACCCCCACTCGCCTTTTCGCGGTTCGGATGACGCTTCGCGTCATAGGAATATACGATTTATTTGCTCAGAATCAACCAGAATGCATGTTTTTACATCTTAAATTCGAAACTTTTCCCGGGGGAGGCCCCCGGAACCCCCCCCCCCCCCCCACCAACTAGACGGAGGATACCCCATCTCGTGTACACCCCCACTCGCCGCTCGGATGACGCGTCGCGTCATGGGAATATAGGTCCTACCCCACCCCCCCCCCCCCCACCCCCAAATAAAATTAGCTTACTGCGCCCCTGGATTTGAATTATGAACGTATCACTGAATGTATAACATGTACCTGCATATGTTGATGTGCAAACGTTTTGAGCAATTCCATTGGCAGCTTAGAAGACCACGACAACCGTTGGCGTAATGATAAAACTAATAAATCCACCATAAGGCCTGACTGTTTTTTAGCATGACGGAATACGGCCACGGCCTGCAGGTGAGCCTAGTGTGAGAACCGTCCCCAAATGTTATGGGGTTCTATTGGGATTTTTGAAACATTTTGTTAAAAAAACAACTTTTACCGTTTAAAAAAAATCAAGAGGTTTTTGCTTCAAAAGCTACCAGAATGCTTCCTTTGAATGCCCTTTTCAAAAAATTGTCTGGGGAGTAACCTCCCCCTCCCCCTCAAAAAGCTTGTGCCTTCAGTACTCGCGGCCAGATGCCTTCGGCATCTGGATACCCCATACCCATTTAGTATCAGCCAGTTCACCCAAATTAGCAATATCAGCCCGCCCCCCCCCCCAATATAAATTTCGTTCCGACGGCCTGTACAGGTAGTCAACAATAATGTAAGAACGTTGTTAAGACAAATGTATCCTACCGGTAGGTGTGTAGCCAGCAAATATTCATGCAGGGGAGGGGGGGGAGGTCGTCAAAAGTAAAAGGTAACGGAACTTTGGGCGAAGGCCAAGTCTTGGGCGAAGGCCAGGGTGGGCGAGAGCATGAGGGTGTGTCGCCTCTGCCATTGAAATGGGTCCGGCGATCAGCGGGAAAATTTGTGTAATTGTAAGGCCATGAGAACGATTTTAGAGCTGCCTGTACGTCAAATTGTCAGGTTTAACACAGCATGATTTACTGTAAGGCCATGAGAACGATTTTAGAGCTGCCTGTACGTCAAATTGTCGGGTTTAACACAGCATGATTTACTGTAAGGCCATGAGAACGATTTTAGAGCTGCCTGTACGTCAAATTGTCGGGTTTAACACAGCATGATTTACTGTAAGGCCATGAGAACGATTTTAAAGCTGCCTGTACGTCAAATTGTCGGGTTTAACACAGCATGATTTACTGTAAGGCCATGAGAACGATTTTAAAGCTGCCTGTACGTCAAATTGTCTGGTTTAACACAGCATGATTTATTGTAAGGCCATGAGAACGATTTTAGAGCTGCCTGTACGTCAAATTGTCTGGTTTAACACAGCATGATTTATTGTAAGGCCATGAGAACGATTTTAGAGCTGCCTGTACGTCAAATTGTCTGGTTTAACACAGCATGATTTATTGTAAGGCCATGAGAACGATTTTAGAGCTGACTGTACGTCAAATTGTCGGGTTTAACACAGCATGATTTACTGTAAGGCCATGAGAACGATTTTAGAGCTGACTGTACGTGTCCAAATTGTCGGGTTTAACACAGCATGAATTTATTAGGGTTTTGAACAGCTTAACCCTTTACCCAACGAATCGGTCACATCCGCCATCAAAATATGCAAATTCAGCAGCTGAAAAAAATATTTTCAAAAAATTTCAACAAAACCAAATCACGTGACCCCTCTTTGGATCGAGCTCAACGAGCTCGTTCCAATGAGGGGTTACATGATATGGTTTTGTTTAAATTTTTTTAAGAATTAAAAAAAATGATATTTAAAATAATAAATTTTGATATCGTCTGTGTTGTGAAGGGTTAATTCAAATAGATAATAATAATAAAATAAATACACTGGTCAGGATGGACAGATCTCATTTCATGAACTCCGTGAATACAAGTAGTAGTGTATGTTCCCCTACACCCCTTATTTGGATGACCCCGGAAGTGACGTCATATCACGTGACCTATTGGCGCCTTGTTCTGTTGTCATGGTAACCCGCGTGAGCGGCCATGTTGTAACTTCATCTCCATATTGATACGTGGTGTTAGTGCGCATGCGCAGCGCGTGTTGTAAGGGTGATACGTGTTTCCGCCGTCCATTTTGTATAATGGAGGCCGCCATCCTGGTTTCTATTATAGCACGTGGTTGCTATGTGACCTAAAGGCTTCTTATGGGATAGGGGTATGTTCGGATGGTACGTTCGATTGAATCGGGATATCACGAATTACCACAAGCAACCTGACAATCCCCCAAATTACCAAATCCACCCCAAATTACCGAAAGTGACTTTATTTGACACGGATTTCCCATTTTATCGGCTTAGCACGTAGTGCTATAGTGCCGAGGGGGCCCTTGGAGTGTGTTCGATTGAATTAGCGTATTTCTAATTACCCAAATAGACCGGACCATCCGTACAACTCACCCAAATCTACACCAAACAACCAAAACGGGCATGTGAAGCCACATTTGGGCATATAAAAATAACACGTAATGCTATAGGACCGAGATATCTCCTCCTAGGGTATGCTCTACTGGACCTGATATTTCCAGAATCCCATTTTAATGCCTATTGCATATGTTACTCTAACACTAACAGTCTTATAATCACCAGTGCTTGATTTCCCATAATCTCTATGCAGAGTTATCTCCCATGTGTACAACAAAAACCTATATCATTATCAAAGCTCATTCGCTCGATCTGCTTTGAGTCGTTCGAGCAATGACTTACCAGTAACTACTCGATAGCTTTAATCCCTTTGAGAATGATAGTAGGTTTTTGTTGTACACAAGGGAGATAACTCTGCATACAGATTACGGGAAATCAAGCACTGGTGATTATAAGACTTGAACAAGAGATCCAGAGATAGTTTGGACTGGATAGACTGTTAGTATTAGAGTAACATATATAATAGGCATTAAAATAGGATTCTGAAAAAATCAACCATTGTGCGCCTCGGTACTATAGCACTACGTGCTAAGCTGATAAAATGGGGAATCCGTAGTAAATAAAGTCCATTTCGGTGATTTGGAGAGATTGTCGGGTTGTTTGTGGTAATTCATGAGACTCCGATTCAATCGAACACAACCTTCGAACATACTCCTGTCCTATTGTAAGCCTTTGGGTCACATAGCAACCACGTGCTACCGTAGAAAACCAAGATGGCCGCCTCCAGTAAACAAAATGCATGGCAGAAACATGTATTACCCTAACACGTGCATGCGCTCTCACGTCCCTTATCACTATGGGGATTACGTCACAAGATGGCCGCTTACGCGGGTTGCCATGACAACAAACACGGCGTCACCGGGTAACGTGACTATGACGTCACATGAGATCCTGCTAACCGGAAACGTTTCATACATCTGCTACTCATGTGTGTACATATATCAATACTATAGCATTACATGTTCCATTTGCCAGATCCAGGTAGATGGAGACAACATTTTGCACCGTTTCTACAACAAAAGGCACCGGTTCCTAAGGGAATTTAATACTAGTTGCCCCGGGAAAGCTCCAGGTAGTAGGGGACGAGCTGTCACTAAAATAATACTGACGTTTAATGTTGTAACCAGTGAACCACTCACATCCCGTAACAGTAGAGACCATGTGAGCACATAGTAAATATAGCCTACACTAGAAATCTAACAAGGTGGTAACCTCAATGTAATAAGATTGTCACATCGGTAAAATTGTTTATTTATTTATTGATTGGGGTTTAATGACACTTTTGACAGCCAGGGTCACTTAAAGCCAAGGTCACCTAACAGGTCTTTCAATTCACTCAAATACCAATAATGCCCAACAAAATCAACAATATCAACAAATCAACAAATACCATTAATGCCCAACAATATCAACAAATCAACAAATACCAATAATGCCCAACAATATCAACAAATCCACAAATACCAATAATGCCCAATAATATCAACAAATACCAATAATGCCCAACAATATCAACAATATCAAGAAATCAACAAATACCAATAATGCCCAACAATATCAACAAATCAACAAATACCAATAATGCCCAACAATATCAACAAATTCCAATAATGCCCAACAATATCAACAAATACCAATAATGACCAACAATATTAACAAATACCAATAATGCCCAACAATATCAACAAATCAACAAATACCAATAATGCCCAACAATAGCAACAAATCAACAAATACCAATAATGCCCAAAAATATCAACAAATACCAATAATACCCATCAATATCAACAAATCAACAAATACCAAAAATATCCAACAATATCAAGAAATCAACAAATACCAGTAATGCCCAACAATATCAACAAATACCAATAACGCCCAACAATATCAAGAAATCAACAAATCAACAAATACCAATAATGCCCAACAATATCAACAAATACCAATAATGCCAAACAATATCAACAATATCACCAAATACCAATAATGCCCAACAATATCAACAAATCAACAAAGACCATTAATGCCCTACAATATCAACAAATCAACAAATACCAATAATGCCCAACAATATCAACAAATCAACAAATACCAATAATGCCCAACAATATCAACTATATCAAAAAATACCAATAATGCCCAACAATATCAACAATATCAACAAATACCAATGATGCCCAACAATATCAACAAATCAACAAATACCAATAATGCCCAACAATATCAACAATATCAACAAATCAACAAATACAAATAATGCCCAACAATATCAACAAATCAACAAATACCAATGATGCCCGACAATATCAACAAATCAACAAATACCAATAATGCCCAACAATATCAACAAATCAACAAATACCAATAATGCCCAACAATATCTACAAATCAACAAATACCTATAATGCCCAACAATATCAACAAATACCATTAAATCCCAACAATATCAACAATATCAACAATATTAACAAATACCAATAATGCCCAACAATATCAACAAATACCAATAATGCCAAACAATATCAGCAAATCAACAAATACCAATAATGCCCAAAAATGTCAACAAATCAACAAATACCAATAATGCCTAACAATATCAACAAATCAACAAATAACAATAATGCCCAACAATATCAACAAATCAAGAAATACCAATAATACCCAACAATATCAACAAATACCAATAATCTAAAACAATATAAACAAATACCAATAATGCCCACAAATATCAACAAATCCCCAAAATGCCCAACAATATCAACAAATCAACAAATACCAATAATGCCCATCAATATCAACAAATCAACAAATACCAATAATGCCCAACGATATCAAGAAATCAACAAATACCAATAATGCCCAACAATATTAGCAAATAACAATAATGCCCAACAATATCAACAAATCAACAAATATCAATAATGTCCAACAATATCAAGAAATCAACAAATACCAATAATGCCCAACAATATCAACAAATTCCAATAATGCCCAACAATATCAACAATATCAACAAATACCCATAATGACCAACAATATCAACAAATCAACAAATACCAATAATGCTCAACAATATGAACAAATCAACAAATACCAATAATGCCCAACAATATCAACAAATCAACAAATACCAATAATGCCCAACAATATCAACAAATACCAATAATGCCCAACAATATCAACAAATACCAATAATGCCCAACAATATCAACAAATCAACAAATACCAATAATGCCCAACAATACCAACAAATACCATTAATGCCCAAGAATATCAACAAATCAACAAATACCAATAATGCCCAACAATATCAACAAATTCCAATAATGCCCAACAATATCCACAATATCAACAAATACCAATAATGCCCAACAATATCAACAAATCAACAAATACCAATAATGCTCAACAATATGAACAAATCAACAAATACCAATAATGCCCACCAATATCAACAAATCAACAAATACCAATAATGCCCAACAATATCAACAAATACCAATAATGCCCAACAATATCAACAAATCAACAAATACCAATAATGCCCAACAATATCAACAAATACCATTAATGCCCAAGAATATCAACAAATCAACAAATACAATAATGCCCAACAATATCAACAAATCAACAAATACCAATAATGCCCAACAGTATCAACAAATCAACAAATGCCAATAATGCACAACAATATCAACAAATACCAATAATGCCCAACAATATCAACACATCAACAAATAACAATAATGCACAACAATATCAACAAATACCACTAATGCCCAACAATATCAACAAATCAACAAATACCAATAATGCCCAACAATATCAACAAATACCATTAATGCCCAACAATATCAACACATCAACAAATACCAATTATGCCCAACAGGATCAACAAATCAACAAATGCCAATAATGCCCAACAATATCAACAATATCAACAAATACCAATAATGCCCAACAATATCAACCAATCACCAAATCAACAAATACCAATAATGCCCAACAATATCAACAAATACCATTAATGCCCAACAATATCATCAAATCAACAAATACCAATAATGCCCAACAATATCAACAAATCAACATATACCAATAATGCCCAACAATATCAACAAATACCAATAATGCCCAACAATATCAACAAATAACAATAATGCCCAACAATATCAACAAATCAAGAAATGCCAAAAATGCTCAACATCATCAACAATATCAACAAATACCAATAATGCCCAACAATATCAACAAATCAACAAATACGAATAATGCCCAACAATATCAACAAATACGAATAATGCCCAACAATATCAACAAATACCAATAATGACCAACAATATCAACACATCAACAAATAACAATAATGCCCAACAAAGTCAACAAATCAACAAATACCAATAATCCCCAACAATATCAACAATATCAACAAATACCAATGACAATATCAGCAATATCAACATATACATTCTAATGCCAAACAATATCAACAAATACCAACAATGCCCAACAATGTCAACAAATACCAATAATGCCCAACAATATCAATAATACCAACAAATACCAATAATGCCCAACAATATCAAAAAAATACCAATAATGCCCAACCATATCAACAATATCAACAAACACCAATAATGCCCAACAATATCAACAAATACCAATAACGCCCAACAATATCAACAATACCAACAAATACCAATAATGCCCAACAATATCAACAAATATCAATAATGCCCAACAATATCAACAAATACCAATAATGGCCAACAATATCAATAAATACCAATAATGCCCAACAATATCAACAATACCAACAAACACCAATAATGCCCTACAATATCAACAAATACAAATAATGCCCAACAATATCAACAATACCAACAAATACCAATAATGCCCAACAATATCAACAAATACCAATAATGCCCAACAATATCAATAAATACCAATAATGCCCAACCATATCAACAATATCAACAAACACCAATAATGCCCAACAATATCAACAAATACCAATAATGCCCAACAATATCAACAAATACCAGTAATGCCCAACAATATCAATAAATACCTATAGTGCCCAACAATATCAACAATACCAACAAATACCAATAATGCCCAACAATATCAACAAATACCAATAATGCCCAACAATATCAACAAATACCAATAATGCCCAACAATAACAATAAATACCAATAATGCCCAACCATATCAACAATATCAACAAACACCAATAATGCCCAACAATATCAACAAATACCAATAATGCCCAAAAATATCAACAAATACCAATAATGCCCAACAATATCAACAAATACCAATAATGCCCAACAATATCAACAAATACCAATAATGCCCAACAATATCAACAAATCATCAAATACCAATAATGTTCAACAATATCAATAAATACCAATAATGCCCCACAATATCAACAAATGCCAATAATGCCCAACAATATCAACAAATCATCAAATACCAATAATGTTCAGCAATATCAATAAATACCAATAATGCCCCACAATATCAACAATTCAACAAATACCATTAATGCCCAACAACATCAACAAATCAACAAATACCAATAATACCCAACAATATCAACAAATCAACAAATACCAATAATGCCCAACAATATCAACTATATCAACTATATCAACAAATACCAATAATGCCCAACAATATCAACAAATACCTACAATTCCCAACAATATCAGCAAATCAACAAATACCAATAATGCCCAACAATATCAACAAATACCATTAATGCCCAACAATATCAACACATCAACAAATACCAATTATGCCCAACAGGATCAACAAATCAACAAATGCCAATAATGCCCAACAATATCAACAATATCAACAAATACCAATAATGCCCAACAATATCAACAAATACCATTAATGCCCAACAATATCATCAAATCAACAAATACCAATAATGCCCAACAATATCAACAAATCAACATATACCAATAATGCCCAACAATATCAACAAATACCAATAATGCCCAACAATATCAACAAATAACAATAATGCCCAACAATATCAACAAATCAAGAAATGCCAAAAATGCTCAACATCATCAACAATATCAACAAATACCAATAATGCCCAACAATATCAACAAATCAACAAATACGAATAATGCCCAACAATATCAACAAATACGAATAATGCCCAACAATATCAACAAATACCAATAATGACCAACAATATCAACACATCAACAAATAACAATAATGCCCAACAAAGTCAACAAATCAACAAATACCAATAATCCCCAACAATATCAACAATATCAACAAATACCAATGACAATATCAGCAATATCCACATATACATTATAATGCCAAACAATATCAACAAATACCAACAATGCCCAACAATGTCAACAAATACCAATAATGCCCAACAATATCAACAATACCAACAAATACCAATAATGCCCAACAATATCAAAAAAATACCAATAATGCCCAACCATATCAACAATATCAACAAACACCAATAATGCCCAACAATATCAACAAATACCAATAACGCCCAACAATATCAACAATACCAACAAATACCAATAATGCCCAACAATATCAACAAATATCAATAATGCCCAACAATATCAACAAATACCAATAATGGCCAACAATATCAATAAATTCCAATAATGCCCAACAATATCAACAATACCAACAAACACCAATAATGCCCAACAATATCAACAAATACAAATAATGCCCAACAATATCAACAATACCAACAAATACCAATAATGCCCAACAATATCAACAAATACCAATAATGCCCAACAATATCAATAAATACCAATAATGCCCAACCATATCAACAATATCAACAAACACCAATAATGCCCAACAATATCAACAAATACCAATAATGCCCAACAATATCAACAAATACCAGTAATGCCCAACAATATCAATAAATACCTATAGTGCCCAACAATATCAACAATACCAACAAATACCAATAATGCCCAACAATATCAACAAATACCAATAATGCCCAACAATATCAACAAATACCAATAATGCCCAACAATAACAATAAATACCAATAATGCCCAACCATATCAACAATATCAACAAACACCAATAATGCCCAACAATATCAACAAATACCAATAATGCCCAAAAATATCAACAAATACCAATAATGCCCAACAATATCAACAAATACCAATAATGCCCAACAATATCAACAAATACCAATAATGCCCAACAATATCAACAAATCATCAAATACCAATAATGTTCAACAATATCAATAAATACCAATAATGCCCCACAATATCAACAAATGCCAATAATGCCCAACAATATCAACAAATCATCAAATACCAATAATGTTCAGCAATATCAATAAATACCAATAATGCCCCACAATATCAACAATTCAACAAATACCATTAATGCCCAACAACATCAACAAATCAACAAATACCAATAATACCCAACAATATCAACAAATCAACAAATACCAATAATGCCCAACAATATCAACTATATCAACTATATCAACAAATACCAATAATGCCCAACAATATCAACAAATACCTACAATTCCCAACAATATCAGCAAATCAACAAATACCAATAATGCCCAACAATATCAACAAATACCAATAATGCCCAACAATATCAACAAATACCAATAATGCCCAACAATATCAACAATACCAACAAATACCAATAATGCCCAACAATATCAACAAATACCAATAATGCCCAACAATATCAACAAATACCAATAATGCCCAACAATATCAACAAATACCAATAATGCCCAACAATATCAACAAATACCAATAATGCCCAACAAATCAACAAATACCAATAATGCCCAACAATATCAACAAATCAACAAATACCAATAATGCCCAACAATATCAACAAATACCAATAATGCCCAACAATATCAACAATACCAACAAATACCAATAATGCCCAACAATATCAACAAATACCAATAATGCCCAACAATATCAACAAATCAACAAATACCAATAATGCTCAACAATATCAACAAATGCCAATAATGCCCAACAATATCAACAAATCAACAAATTCCAATAATCCCCAACAATATGAACAAATCAACAAATACCAATGATGCACAACAATATCATCAAATCAACAAATACCAATAATGCCTGACAATATCAACAATATCAACAAATCGACAAATACCAATAATGCCCAACAATATCAACAAATACCATAAATGCCCAACAATTTCAACAATATCAACAATATCAACAAATACCAATAATGCCCAACAATATCAACAAATACCAATAATGCCCAACAATATCAACAAATACCAATAATGCCCAACAATGTCAACAAATCAACAAATACCAAATATGTCCAACACTATCAACAAATACCATAATGCCCAACAATATCAACAAATATCAATAATGCCCAACAATATCAATAAATACCAATAATGCCCAACAATATCAACAAATACCAATAATACCCAACAATATCAACAAATCAACAAATAGCAAAAATGTTCAACAATATCAACAAATCAACAAATACCAATAATGCCCAACAATATCAACAAATCAACAAATACCAATAATGCCCAACAATATCAACTATATCAACAAATACCAATAATGCCCAACAATATCAACAATACCAATAATGCCCAACAATATCAACAAATCAGCAAATACCAATAATGCCCATCAATATCAACAAATCAACAAATACTATTAATGCCCAACAATATCAACAAATCAATAAATACCAATAATGCCAAACAATATCAGCAAATCAACAAATACCAATAATGCCCAACAATATCAACTATATCAACAAATACCAATAATGCCCAACAATATCAACAATACCAATAATGCCCAACAATATCAACAAATCAACAAATACCAATAATGCCAATCAATATCAACAAATCAACAAATACCAATAATGCCCAACAATATCAGCAATATCAACAAATCAACATATACCAATAATGCCCAACAATATCTACAAATCAACAAATACCAATAATGCCCAACAATATCAACAAATACCATTAATGCCCAACAATATCAACAATATCAACAATATTAACAAATACCAATAATACCCAACAATATCAACAATTACCAATAATGCCAAACAATACAAGCAAATCAACAAATACCAATAATGCCCAAAAATGTCAACAAATACCAATAATGCCCAACACTATCAACAAATACCAATAATGCCCAACAATATCAACAAATCAACAAATACCAATAATCCCCAACAATATCAACAATATCAACAAATACCAATGACAATATCAGCAATATCAACATATACCAATAATGCCCAACAATATCAACAAATACCAACAATGCCCAACAATGTCAACAAATACCAATAATGCCCAACAATATCAACAATACCAACAAATACCAATAATGCCTAACAATATCAACAATACCAACAAATACCAATAAGGCCCAACAATATCAACAATACCAACAAATACCAATAATGCTCAACAATATCAACAAATACCAATAATGCCCAACAATATCAACAAATACCAATAATGCCCAACAATATCAATAAATACCAATAATGCCCAACAATATCAACAAATCATCAAATACCAATAATGTTCAACAATATCAATAAATACCAATAATGCTCCACAATATCAACAAATTCCAATAATGCCCAACAATATCATCAAATCCTCAAATACCAATAATGTTCAACAATATCAATAAATACCAATAATGCCCCACAATATCACCAAATACCAATTATCCCCAACAAAATCAACAAATCAACAAAGACCAATAATGCCCAACAATATCAACAAATCAACAAATACCAATAATGCCCAACAATATCAACAAATCAACAAATACCAATAATGCCCAACAATACCAACAATATCAAGTAATCAACAAATACCATTAATTCCCAACAATATCAACAAATACCAATAATGCCCAACAATATTAACAAATCATCAAATACTAGTAATGCCCAACAATATCACCAAATCAACAAATACCAATAATGCCCAACAATATCAACAAATCAACAAATACCAATAATGCTCAACAATATCAACAATATCAACAAATACCAATAATGCCTAACAATATCAACAAATCATCAAATACCAATCATGCCATACAATATCAACAAATCAAGAAATACCAATAATGCCCAATAATATCAACAATATCAACAAATCAACAAATACCAATAATGCCCAACAATATCAACAATATCAACAAATCAACAAATACCAGTAATGCCCAACAATATCAACAAATACCAATAATACCCATCAATATCAACAAATCAACAAATACCAAACATGTCCAACAAAATCAACAAATCAACAAATACCAATAATGCCCAACAATATCAACAAATACCAATAATGCCCAATAATATCGACAAATCAACAAATACCAATAATGCCCAACAATATCAACAATTCAACAAATACCAATAATGCCCAACAATATCAACAAATCGACAAATGCCAATAATGCCCAACAATATCGACAAATCAACAAATACCAATAATGCCCAACAATATGAACAAATCAACAAATATCAGTAATGCCCAACAATATGAACAAATCGACAAATGCCAGTAATGCCCAACAATATCAACAAATCAACAATACCAATAATGCTCAACAATATCAACAAATCAACAAATACCAACAATGCCCAACAATATCAACAAATCAACAAATACCAATAATGCCCAACAATATCAACAAATCAACAAATCAACAAATACCAATAATGCCCAACAATATCAACAAATACCAACAATGCCCAACAATATCAACAAATCAACAAATATCAATAATGCCCAACAATATCAACTAATCAACAAATACCAATAATGCCCAACAAGATCACCAAATCAACAAATCAACAAATACCAATAATGCCCAATAATATCGTGGTTTAACTACAATTTCAACAGTCACAGTCATCCCATGTCGGACAGTTATACGGGCGAAGAAGGCCGGGTTACCCGGAGAGAACCACCACACAGCGGTGAGCAACTGTCAGTCTCCCCAGTATATTGAATCCACAGAAGCAGGGTTAGCAATTGTTGAAGACAAGTGCTCCATCGACGTGCAGTACATCTTAGTGCACAGCGCCACGGTACCCCAGCAATTGGGCAATTGGTGTTAAGTGCCTTGCCCAAGAACACAACGCAGTTATACCTGGTGGGGATTGAGCAACGGATCTTTCAGTTTGGAGTGCCATGCCATAACCACTGAGACACCGCGCTCCCGTCCGATTCACTAAATTTACCTGGCGCAGTACACAATTGATAAATGCGGATGACAAAGGATCTGATCCCATCATGATGGTTCAAGAAAAAACTCAAACATTCAGAATTTAAATTGATTGAAGACAATATAAATGAATTATATTTTGATAGAAACTGGTCAATTAATTATGTGTTTATCTATATCTATAACTGTCTATTAACTAACAGTGTATTTATCAACACACGCTCGCTTGTTTATCTTCGTTATCTTATAAACATTACTACCACACTGCAAAAAATATAAGTTCTCTTTAGAACCAAAACTGGTTCTAATCTTGTCCCTGAGATGGAACCAGTTCTGTTTAAACAGTATTTATTTCAAATCAAATAAATTTACCAAGATTAGGATTCAATTTTAACAGAATATTACATGAACTTAAGTAGATTCAGCAGTAAATTTGGAGCTTATTCAAAGCAGTCGCCAAACATTTTGAAACAAAGGAGATATGAACAGTTGGCATATCGAACCAGTTTTGGTTCTGTATAGAACCAAAACTGGTTCGATATGCCAACTGTTCATATGTCCTTTGCTTAATAATGATTTGAGACAACCTCGTGTAAGCTCTAAACTTACGACTGAAACCCCCTCGATTTATGTTTAATTCTGTTAATATTTAATGTTAATCTATATAAATTTATTTGATTTGAAATAAATACTGTTTAAACAGAACTGGTTCCATCTCAGGGACAACTGTCAATTCCTCAACATTCTAACTCTGTTCAAGCTCCGCTCAAGCAGGGTTACAGCGGTTGAAGACATGTGCATCATCGACGTGCAGTACGCCTTAGTACACGCCGTCATCGTGTCCCCATGTAGGCAGCCGGGAAAAAGTGCCCTGCACAGGGACACAACGCGGGTCATCGCGGACGGGGATCGAACTCGGGACCTCTAGCACAGAAGTCCAGATGTCTACCACTGAACAACCCCACTCCGCAATATTGGTAGTAAGACTTGAACACTAACTAAATATACAAGAACTTTTTTTCCACTTCATTGAGACATTTCAACATTAATTCGTGTCCCAAAAGATACCACAGATCGTTCCTTGAGTTCCAATGTGATTTATGTGCTTACTGGCAGCCTACTGGAGTGCTTACTGGCGTACCTACTGGCGTACCTACTGGCGTACCTACTGGCAGACTACTGGCGTACCTACTGGCAGCCTACTGGCGTACCTACTGGCAGCCTACTGGCGTACCTACTGGCAGCCTACTGGAGTGCCTACTGGCAGCCTACTGGCGTACCTACTGGCAGCCTACTGGCCTACTGGCTGCCTAGTGGCGTACCTACTGGCAGCCTACTGGCGTACCTACTGGCAGACTACTGGCGTACCTACTGGCAGCCTACTGGCGTACCTACTGGCAGCCTACTGGCGTACCTACTGGTAGCCTTCTGGCGTACCTACTGGCAGCCTACTGGCGTACCTACTGGCAGCCTACTGGCGTACCTACTGGCACCCTACTGGCGTACCTACTGGCAGCCTACTGGCGTACCTACTGGCGTACCTACTGGCAGCCTACTGGCGTACCTACTGGCGTACCTACTGGCAGCCTACTGGCGTACCTACTGGCTACCTACTGGCGTACCTACTGGCAGCCTACTGGCGTACCTACTGGCAGCATACTGGCGTACCTACTGGCAGACTACTGGCGTACCTACTGGCAGCCTACTGGCGTACCTACTGGCAGCCTACTGGCGTACCTACTGGTAGCCTTCTGGCGTACCTACTGGCAGCCTACTGGCGTACCTACTGGCAGCCTACTGGCGTACCTACTGGCACCCTACTGGCGTACCTACTGGCAGCCTACTGGCGTACCTACTGGCGTACCTACTGGCAGCCTACTGGCGTACCTACTGGCGTACCTACTGGCGTACCTACTGGCAGCCTACTGGCGTACCTACTGACAACCTACTGGCGTACCTACTGGCGTACCTACTGGCGTACCTACTGGCAGCCTACTGGCGTACCTACTGGCAGCCTACTGGCGTGCCTACTGGCAGCCTACTGGAGTGCCTACTGGCAGCCTACTGGCGTACCTACAGGCAGCCTACTGGCCTACTCGCTGCCTAGTGGCGTACCTACTGGCAGCCTACTGGCGTACCTACTGGCAGACTACTGGCGTACCTACTGGCAGCCTACTGGCGTACCTACTGGCAGCCTACTGGCGTACCTACTGGTAGCCTTCTGGCGTACCTACTGGCAGCCTACTGGCGTACCTACTGGCAGCCTACTGGCGTACCTACTGGCACCCTACTGGCGTACCTACTGGCAGCCTACTGGCGTACCTACTGGCGTACCTACTGGCAGCCTACTGGCGTACCTACTGGCTACCTACTGGCGTACCTACTGGCAGCCTACTGGCGTACCTACTGGCAGCCTACTGGCGTACCTACTGGCAGACTACTGGCGTACCTACTGGCAGCCTACTGGCGTACCTACTGGCAGCCTACTGGCGTACCTACTGGTAGCCTTCTGGCGTACCTACTGGCAGCCTACTGGCGTACCTACTGGCAGCCTACTGGCGTACCTACTGGCACCCTACTGGCGTACCTACTGGCAGCCTACTGGCGTACCTACTGGCGTACCTACTGGCAGCCTACTGGCGTACCTACTGGCAGCCTACTGGCGTACCTACTAGCAGCCTACTGGCGTACCTACTGGCAGCCTACTGGCGTACCTACTGGCGTACTTACTGGCGTACCTACTGCCAGCCTACTGGCGTATCTACTGGCAGTCTACTGGCAGCCTACTGGCGTACCTACTGGCGTATCTACTGGCGTACCAACTGGCAGCCTACTGGCGTACCTACTGGCGTACCAACTGGCAGCCTACTGGCGTACATCCTGGCGTACTTACTGGCAGCCTACTGGCGTACCTACTGGCAGCCTACTGGCGTACCTACTGGCGTACCTACTGGCGTACCTACTGGCTGCCTACTGGGGTACCTACTGGCAGCCTACTGGCCTACTGGCTGCCTACTGGCGTACCTACTGGCAGCCTACTGGCGTACCTACTGGCGTACCTACTGGCAGCCTACTGGCACATAGAACATATTGGAACTCAGGGGACGAGACGTCCAATAGAGACGTGATCGCATCATCGGGTGGGTGGGGAGAGGGGCGCTGGGGTTTGAGCGAAATATGTTTCTGCTGCCAATCGCAGAATAATATTTGTACCTTCACTTCAGTTCACTTCATGCAAGGTTAGGAGTATGTATCCGGTTTTGCATCCAGATCTAAACACCGGCAATAGTGGTGGCCAGGTCTATAATCTGACGTACGTATAAGGCTTACGGGCTCCGGGCCCCAAGAATATCTTATCATGTTCCGTTGCGTACTACACGTTCTCCATCACATCGATTGAGGCCTCCAAATACCGGCCTACTCACGGCCCTACACAATTTACCGTCACTATTTGCCCACCTAAAGTCAACGAGCCCGGACGAACGAAAACATATTCACCTTACTCGACAATATGTACGGTACACCAAACAAGAACAGACAGAGCATTCGCATGTGTCACTTGCTCGAATCCCCCGACCAGCGGAATTTCATTTCCAGATTTAATTTTCGTAAAATAACACGAAAGCCCGCTGTATTTACGTTTATTTTGCAGTGACCGAAACCCCAGTCTGTGGCAGAAATACAAACATTCTGATTTTAGAAGCTTGTATATACAAACATTATATATTTCACGTGTTTCCGTAATTAACCTATGGTACTCAGTTTTAACCCTCCTGCCATAGATACGGCAATTAGTTTGAAAAAGGGTTAGACTTACAAATTCTTTTTACCTTTTTAACGATCTGGTTTAGAGCCCAGCTATCATTGATTAATTTACCCCCACCCACCCCCACCCCCACCCCCCGCCGTAGATGCGACAATTAGTTTGAGAAAGGATTCGGCCTACAAACTAGATTTGATGTGTACACCAATCTAGCTTAGTTCCCTGCCGTCAATGAATAATTTACCCTCCTACCATAGATACGGTAATTAGTTTGATAAATGGTTAGGCCTGCAATCTAATTTTGGCGTGTATACAGATCTGGCTTAGAGACCAGCTGTCATTGAAAAAAATAAGAGTTTAATTGAAGCCTTTGAACGCAAATGTTGTCTTCAATGTCTGTTCAATGGCGATGGCAACAATTGGTATAGTCCACATTCAGAATTTGGGGCTAGACGAATTAATATTTTAAACATTCAGCATTGACTTCTGACTGTGATCTTGAACTCTGAAAGAAAACCCGAATTGCTAATCAAATGACTTTATATTCAATTTCACTTTGAACTCCCCAACTTGGGTGGACAGTCGCCATCTGTTAAGGTGTTGCATCGCGCGCAATGATACCATTAGTAAGGTTATGTGAGGTATGTTAAGGTGTTGCATCGCGCGCAATGATACTATTAGTAAGGTTAAGTAAGGTCTGTTAAGGTGTTGCATCGCGCACAAGGATACCATTAGTAAGGTTATGTGAGGTCTGTAAAGGTGCTGCATAGCGCGCAATGATACCATTAGTAAGGTGAAGTGAGGTCTGTTAAGGTGTTGCATCGAGCACAATGATACCATTAGTAAGGTTATGTGAGGTCTGTTAAGGTGTTGCATCGCACGCAATGATACCAAGAGTAAGGTTATGTGAGGTATGTTAAGGTGTTGCATCGCGCGCTATGATACCATTAGTAAGGTTAAGTGAGGTCTGTTAAGGTGTTGCATCGCGCACAAGGATACCATTAGTAAGGTTATGTGGGGTCTGTAAAGGTGCTGCATCGCACGCAATGATACCATTAGTAAGGTGAAGTGAGGTCTCTTAAGGTGTTGTATCGAGCACAGTGATACCATTAGTAAGGTTATGTGAGGTCTGTAAAGGTGCTGCATCGCGCGCAATGATACCATTAGTAAGGTTATGTGAGGTCTTTAAATATGGATAATGGTTTCGAAACATGAATTACCATTTTCAAAGATATGCTAGATTCATCTACCGCCATAAGCTGCTTATTCCCCAGAAGTGACGGGCATAAAAATCTCAAATTCAGTAGAGCTAGGTCAGGATGCTAATTTTACTGGATGTTGTTCATGTCTTCGTATCACATATTTAACCCTTTGAACTCTAGTGGTATCTTCCATCCCAGTTCAATGGCAGCAATTCGAAGAGTCCATATTCATTATTTGGGGTAGACCAATCAATATTTTCAACGTGCAGCCTCGGGGCTGCACGTTGAAAATATTGATTGGTCTACCCCACACATTTACTAAACAGCCATCCTATATAATGACGTTATGACGTGTCATGTTCCTGGCCGGAAAAGCAGCCGCTAGGGTTTAAGGGGTTAAATCGACCTTACACTGTGATTTCTTTCGACTGTGTTGCAACCTCTAATGTAATACAATCGCTATTGTAATACATATATTAAATCGGAGGTTGAAGACAACTTTCAACCCAATCGCTTAAGTAATAAAAGTATTACATTAGAGGTTGAAGACGTCCTGCATAACAGGGTTGATAGCAACGAGGTTGAAGACAACTTGTCAACTCAACCTGTATAGAATGTGATGTGGTTTTTAGGTCAATTCTGGAGGATCTCATTGGGGGATCTCAGAAGTGACGTCATGTCACGTTGCCCAGTAGTGGCATGTTGTGTTGTCATGATAACACGCGTGAGCGGTCATGTTGTAACATCATTACCATAGTGATGCATTGTCCTAGTGCACATACGCAGCGCGTTTTGTTGGAGTGATACGTGTTTCCGTCGTCCATTTTCTATAGTAGTACATGACTTCTGTGTGACCTAAAACCTTCTAATAGGACAGGTGTATGTTCGGAGGGTATGTTCGATTGAATGGGCGAAACTCTATTTACCACAAACAGCCCGACAATCCTCCAAACCACCAAAATGCACCACATATAATAGCAGCACGTGGTTGCTATGAGACTAAAAGGCATAAAACAAGACGGGGGTATTTTTGCAGGGTATGTTCGATTGAATAGGAGTATATCCAATTACCACAAACAACCTGACAATCCCCCCAAACCACTAAAACCGACTTTATTTGATTCGGTTTATTCGGGATCCTAAATTTAATAGCAGTACGCAGTGCTATAGTACCGAGAGGATCCCCGAGGGTAAATTGCATTGAAATAGAGTACATCTAATTATCGAAAACAACCTGGCAAGTTGTACTAGTTCGAATTCTTTTAGAATCATCTGTTTCTACTTTTTGGGTCTATAAGAGTACTTTCTAACCATTATTCGAGTTATAAGTATCTGTAGAGCCCATATGTGTACAAAAAGGCCATAACGCGAACCTCAAATCCCCCTTATACGCATGTGTACATGAATGTCATAAAGCTAACCTCAAATCCCCCTTATATGCATAGGTACATGAAGGTCATGAAGCTAATCTCAAATTCCCCTTATATGCATGTGTACAAGAAGGCCATAAAGCTAGCATCAAATCCCCCTTATACGCATGTGTACAAGAAGGCCATAACGCTAACCTCAAATCCCCCTTATACGCACGTGTACATGAAGGCCATAAAACTAACCTCAACTCCCCCTTATACGCATGAGCACATGAAGGCCATGAAGCAAACTTTCAAATTCCCCTTATACGCACGTGTACATGAAGGCCATAAAACTAACCTCAAATCCCCCTTATACGCATGAGTACATGAAGGCCAAAAAGCCAACTTTCAAATTCCCCTTATACGCATATGTACAAGAAGGCCATAACGCTAACCTCAAATCTCCCTTATAAGCACGTGTACATGAAGGCCATAAAACTAACCTCAAATTCCCCTTATACGAATGAGTACATGAAGGCCATAAAGCAAACTTTCAAATTCCGCTTATACGCAAATGATGATCTAAGAGAAATTATTTTACGGCAGTCAAATCCCTTATCCGTGGGCTTATGGCGGACTAATTGATAACAATACATTTTTAACATTTTAATTTCGTTTATTGAACAATAAATTACAACGTTATATAGAAACAGTTTCTTCTATGGAATGTAGATTGTCAGATATCTATAAACGGTCTTTCTGCAGATTGGACATCTTCTCAATGGTTTACAACAGTCTTTCCACAGGTACAAACAGTTGAATGGTCGCTAAGCGACATTAGCTTCAGCTGATACACATACACTGCATTTCGTGCTCCGTGAATCTTCTTGTTGAACAAATGTGTCCATTTTTTCTTTGACGCCTACTTTTTCTTCTTGAACTTTTTCAACGTCCATAAATTCGGGTGGTAAATTATGAATGTAATAACAGTCTGGAAAATATTTTTTGTGTTCTTCTATAACATCATCCTCTGTTTCCGAGAAACGAACAATAATACCACAATGAAAACATTGAGTTCTGTCTCCTGTACCCAAATAAAAGAATCCAACTCGTGTCAGTTCATTCGGAATTTATCTGTACTTGACGGACATTTTTGAAAACGTCACGATGTCGCAGCGTTTTTTCATCGACTTTTTTCATTTTTGGTGGGCATTTATGTTTGATTCCTGTATGTTTGTAGATTGAAGTTTAGTAAATTAAAATAGACATCTATGGTAAAGAAACTCAATGGGAATAGACTAACCTGATTGGTCTATTAACTTCGATCTAATTGGTTAGAGTAGAAACATCTTTATCCTCATTAAATTTATTATTTCAAATCATGAAGCTATGGGGCCATTTAAAGAAATTAATACATATAGTGGGTTCCTAGCAATTAGTAAGGGAGCCAGTTAAGGATGTTACTACGAATAGAGCATAGGAATTTATAAAAATATAGTACCACCCTAAAAAATTATTTATTTATCGAAATTACTAAAAATAAAAAATTATAGAAACTATAGCACCACTCGAATCAAACCAGAAAGTAGAAACCGAGGATTTCACAGATATCAGAAAAATTCTCTTGAACAAAGGGGCGTGCTTTTAATTGGAGAAATTCTAGTGCGTGTCTGTATATTTGGGTGGATTTTGATGGTTTGGAGGGATTGTCGGTCTGTTTGTGGTAATTATATATTCTCCTATTCAGTCGAACATATCCCCCACCTCCGTCTTGTTGTAGGCTGTTCGGGCTCATAACAACCAAGTGCTTCTATTATATGTCCCAACGGGGGCTTTGCTACGTCCATTTCGATAGTTTCAGATGTATTTTGGTGGTTTTGAGAGATTGTCGGGTCGTTTGTTGTAATTAGATTTGATCCCATTCAATCGAACATACCCTCCGATACCCCTGTCCTACTAGTAACATATCAAACACGTGCTGCTATAGAAACAGAAATTGCGGCGTCCAGCATACAAAATGGACGCCGGAAACACGTCATACCACAACAACACGCGCTGCGCTTGCGCAATAGGACCACATATCAATATGGTAATGACGTCACAACATGGGCACTTACGTGAGTTACCATCACAGCACAACATGGTGCAACCGGGTCACGTGGCATGACGTCAAATCCGAGAACCCCGATGGGATCCTCCAGAACTGAACTCAAAACCACATCACATACTACCAACCTTTAAAGTAATGAAATTATTGAATTAGAAATTGAGGAACGAGGGGTGGGGGTGGGGGTGGGGGGGGGTGCAATACTATAAAACTTTCACAATTGTTTTCTCTAGAATTGTATCTTCTAGTTATGACTTCAATTGGGTTGAAATGAACCATTGACATTTGGGCAAATTGCCACATCATTTAAAATGTTAACGATTCATTTTAGTCAGATATATTAAAAGGTAGAAAATACAATTGTAAAGGATTTATTGTATTGGCTCCAGGCTGCATTAACGGTTGGTAAGAAACCAGGTTGAAGACAGTTTGTCAACTCAACCTCTAATGCAATAAAATTAAAACATTGGAGGTTGACAGTGACCTGTATTACACATTGGATTAAAACATTAGAAGCTGACTGTGACCTGTATTACAGATTGGATTAAACCATTAGAGGTTGACAATGACCTGTATTACAGATTGGATTAAAACATTAGAGGTTGACAATGATCCGTATTACAGATTGGATTAAAACATTAGAGGTTGACAGTGACCTGTATTACAGATTGGATTAAACATTAGAGGTTAACAGTGACCTGTATTACACATTGGATTAAAACATTAGAAGCTGACTGTGACCTGTATTACAGATTGGATTAAACCATTAGATGTTGACAATGACCTGTATTACAGATTGGATTAAAACATTAGAGGTTGACAATGACCTGTATTACAGATTGGATTAAAACATTAGAGGTTGACAGTGACCTGTATTACAGATTGGATTAAAACATTAGAGGTTGACAATGACCTGTATTACAGATTGGATTAAAACATTAGAGGTTGACAATGACCCGTATTACAGATTGGATTAAAACATTAGAGGTTGACAGTAACCTGTATTACAGATTGAATTAAAACATTAGAGGTTGACAATGACCTGTATTACAGATTGGATTAAAACATTAGAGGTTGACAATGACCCGTATTACAGATTGGATTAAAACATTAGAGGTTGACAGTGACCCGTATTACACATTCGATTAAAACATTAAAGGTTGACAGTGACCTGTATTATAGATTGGATTAAAACATTGGAGGTTGACAGTGACCTGTATTACAAATTGGATTAAAACATTAGAGGTTGACAGTGACATATATTACAGATTGGATTAAAGCATTAGAGGTTGACAGTGACCTGTATTACAGATTGGATTAAAAAATTAGAGGTTGACAGTGACCTGTATTACAGATTGGATTAAAACATTAGACGTTGACAGTGACCTGTATTACAGATTGGATTAAAACATTAGAGGTTGACAATGACCTGTATTACACATTGGATTAAAACATTAGAGGTTGACAGGGACCTGTATTACACATTGGATTAAAACATTAGAAGCTGATTGTGACCTGTATTACAGATTGGATTAAAACATTAGAGGTTGACAGTGACCTGTATTACACATTGGATTAAAACATTAGAAGCTGACTGTGACCTGTATTACAGATTGCATTAAAACATTAGAGGTTGGCAATGTCCTGCATTACAGATTGGATTAAAACATTAAAGTTTGACAATGTCCTGTCTTACCGATTGGATTAAAACATTTGAGGTTGACAATGACCTGTATTACAGATCGGATTATAACATTAGAGGTTGAAAATGGCCCGTATTACAGAATGGATTAAAACATTAGAGGTTGACAATGACCTGTAATACAGATTGGATTAAAACATTAGAGGTTGACAGTGACCTGTATTACACATTGGATTAAAACATTAGAAGCTGGCTGTGACCTGTATTACAAATTAGATTAAAACATTAGAGGTTGGCAATGACCTGTATTACAGATTGGATTAAAACATTAGAGGTTGACAATGACCTGTATTACAGATTTATTAAACATTAGAGGTTGAGAATGAACTGTATTACAGATCGGATTAAAACATTAAAGTTTGACAATGTCCTGTCTTACCGATTGAATTAAAACATTTAAGGTTGACAATGTCCTGTATTACAACATTAGAGGTTGAGAATGAACTGTATTACAGATCGGATTGAAACATTAAGGTTTGACAATGTACTGTCTTACCGATTGAATTATAACATTAGAGGTTGACAATGTCCTGTATTACATATTGGATAACAAGGATTAATCAATACAAATTATTATGTAAAATCGAAAAGTGAAAAGACGTAAATCAAACATGAATGGCGCTGTAAAAATAAAGAAGGCAGAAAAGCAATACAATCTCCCCAGTGTGCGATAGGGAATTGTTTTATTGTGATATGTTGTCATGTAGTATGTGGCATTTGGCCAGCACAGTATGTTGTCATGTAGTATGTGGAATTTGGCCAGCACAGTATGTTGTCATGTAGTATGTGGCATTTGGTCAGCACAGTATGTTGTCATGTAGTATGTGGAATTTGGCCAGCACAGTATGTTGTCATGTAGTATGTGGAATTTGGCCAGCACAGCATGTTGTCATATAGTATGTGGCATTTGGCCAGCACAGTATGTTGTCATGTAGTATGTGGCATTTGGCCAGCACAGCATGTTGTCATGTAGTATGTGGCATTTGGCCAGCACAGTATGTTGTCATGTAGTGTGTGGAATTTGGCCAGCACAGTATGTTGTCATGTAGTATGTGGCATTTGGCCAGCACAGTATGTTGTCATGTAGTGTGTGGAATTTGGCCAGCACAGTATGTTGTCATGTAGTGTGTGGAATTTGGCCAGCACAGTATGTTGTCATGTAGTATGTGGAATTTGGCCAGCACAGTATGTTGTCATGTAGTGTGTGGCATTTGGCCAGCACAGTATGTTGTCATGTAGTGTGTGGAATTTGGCCAGCACAGTATGTTGTCATGTAGTGTGTGGCATTTGGCCAGCACAGTATGTTGTGAATGTAGTATATGGTATTTGGCCAGCACAGTATGTTGTCATGTAGTATGTGGTATTTGGTCAGCACAGTATGTTGTCATATAGCATGTGGAATGTGGCCAGCACAGTATGTTGTCATGTAGTATGTGGTATTTGGCCAGCACAGTATGTTGCCATGTAGTATGTGGTATTTGGAAAGCACAGTATTTTGTCATCTAGTAGGTGGTCTTTGGCCAGCACAGTGTGTTGTCATGTAGTATGTGGCATTTGGCCAGCACAGTCTGTTGTCATGTAGTATGTGGAATTTGGCCAGCACAGTATGTTGTCATGTAGTATGTGGCATTTGGTCAGCACAGTATGTTGTCATGTAGTATGTGGAATTTGGCCAGCACAGTATGTTGTCATGTAGTATGTGGCATTTGGTCAGCACAGTATGTTGTCATGTAGTATGTGGAATTTGGCCAGCACAGTATGTTGTCATGTAGTATGTGGAATTTGGCCAGCACAGCATGTTGTCATATAGTATGTGGCATTTGGCCAGCACAGTATGTTGTCATGTAATATGTGGCATTTGGCCAGCACAGCATGTTGTCATGTAGTATGTGGCATTTGGCCAGCACAGTATGTTGTCATGTAGTGTGTGGAATTTGGCCAGCACAGTATGTTGTCATGTAGTATGTGGCATTTGGCCAGCACAGTATGTTGTCATGTAGTGTGTGGAATTTGGCCAGCACAGTATGTTGTCATGTAGTGTGTGGAATTTGGCCAGCACAGTATGTTGTCATGTAGTATGTGGAATTTGGCCAGCACAGTATGTTGTCATGTAGTGTGTGGCATTTGGCCAGCACAGTATGTTGTCATGTAGTGTGTGGAATTTGGCCAGCACAGTATGTTGTCATGTAGTGTGTGGCATTTGGCCAGCACAGTATGTTGTGAATGTAGTATATGGTATTTGGCCAGCACAGTATGTTGTCATGTAGTATGTGGTATTTGGTCAGCACAGTATGTTGTCATATAGCATGTGGAATGTGGCCAGCACAGTATGTTGTCATGTAGTATGTGGTATTTGGCCAGCACAGTATGTTGTCATGTAGTATGTGGTATTTGGAAAGCACAGTATTTTGTCATCTAGTAGGTGGTCTTTGGCCAGCACAGTGTGTTGTCATGTAGCATGTGGAATGTGGCTAGCAGAGTATGTTGTCATGTAGTATGTGGTATTTGGCCAGCACAGTATGTTGTCATGTAGTATGTGGTATTTGGCCAGCACAGTATGTTGTCATGTAATGTGTGGTACTTGGCCAGTATAGTATGTTTTCATGTAGTATGTGGTATTTGGCCAGCGCAGTATGTTGTCATGTAGTATGTGGTATTTCGTCAGCACAGTATGTTGTCATATAGTATGTAGAATTTGGCTAGCACAGTATGTTGTCATGTAGTTTGTGGTATTTGGTCAGCACAGTATGTTGTCATATAGTATGTGGAATTTGGCCAGCACAGTATATTGTCATGCACTATGTGGTATTTGGCCAGCACAGTATGTTGTCATGTAGTATGTGGTATTTGGCCAGCACAGTATGTTGACATGCACTATGTGGTATTTGGCCAGCACAGTATGTTGTCATGCACTATGTGGTATTTGACCAGCACAGTATGTTGTCATGTAGTATGTGGTATTTGGCCAGCACAGTATGTTTTCATGTAGTATGTGATATTTGATCAGCACAGTATGTTGTCATGTAGTATGTGGTATTTGGCCAGCACAGTATGTTGCCATGTAGTATGTGGTATTTGGCCAGCACAGTATGTTGTCATGTAGTGTGTGGCATTTGGCCAGCACAGTATGTTGTCATGTAGTGTGTGGAATTTGGCCAGCACAGTATGTTGTCATGTAGTGTGTGGCATTTGGCCAGCACAGTATGTTGTGAATGTAGTATATGGTATTTGGCCAGCACAGTATGTTGTCATGTAGTATGTGGTATTTGGCCAGCACAGCATGTTGTCATGTAGTATGTGGCATTTGGCCAGCACAGTATGTTGTCATGTAGTATGTGGTATTTGGCCAGCACAGTATGTTGTCATGTAGTATGTGGTATTTGGAAAGCACAGTATTTTGTCATCTAGTAGGTGGTATTTGGTCAGCACAGTATGTTGTCATATAGTATGTGAAATTTGGCCAGCACAGTATGTTGTCATGTAGTATGTGGTATTTCGTCAGCACAGTATTTTGTCATATAGTATGTGGAATTTGGCTAGCACAGTATGTTGTCATGTAATTTGTGGTATTTGGTCAGCACAGTATGTTGTCATATAGTATGTGGAATTTGGCCAGCACAGTATGTTGTCATGTAGTATGTGGTATTTGGTCAGCACAGTATGTTGTCATATAGCATGTGGAATGTGGCCAGCACAGTATGTTGTCATGTAGTATGTGGTATTTGGCCAGCACAGTATGTTGTCATGTAGTATGTGGTATTTGGAAAGCACAGTATTTTGTCATCTAGTAGGTGGTCTTTGGCCAGCACAGTGTGTTGTCATGTAGCATGTGGAATGTGGCTAGCAGAGTATGTTGTCATGTAGTATGTGGTATTTGGCCAGCACAGTATGTTGTCATGTAGTATGTGGTATTTGGCCAGCACAGTATGTTGTCATGTAATGTGTGGTACTTGGCCAGTATAGTATGTTTTCATGTAGTATGTGGTATTTGGCCAGCGCAGTATGTTGTCATGTAGTATGTGGTATTTCGTCAGCACAGTATGTTGTCATATAGTATGTGGAATTTGGCTAGCACAGTATGTTGTCATGTAGTTTGTGGTATTTGGTCAGCACAGTATGTTGTCATATAGTATGTGGAATTTGGCCAGCACAGTATATTGTCATGCACTATGTGGTATTTGGCCAGCACAGTATGTTGTCATGTAGTATGTGGTATTTGGCCAGCACAGTATGTTGTCATGCACTATGTGGTATTTGGCCAGCACAGTATGTTGTCATGCACTATGTGGTATTTGACCAGCACAGTATGTTGTCATGTAGTATGTGGTATTTGGCCAGCACAGTATGTTTTCATGTAGTATGTGATATTTGATCAGCAGAGTATGTTGTCATGTAGTATGTGGTATTTGGCCAGCACAGTATGTTGCCATGTAGTATGTGGTATTTGGCCAGCACAATATGTTGTCATGTAGTATGTGGTATTTGGCCAGCACAGTATGTTGCCATGTAGTATGTGGTATTTGGCCAGCACAGTATGTTGTCATGTAGTATGTGGTATTTGGCCAGCACAGAATGTTGTCATGTAGTATGTGGTATTTGTCCTGCACAGTATGTTGTCATGTAGTTTGTGGTATTTGGCCAGCACTGTATGTTGTCATGCACTATGAGGTATTTGGACAGCACAGTATGTTGACAGGTAGTATGTGGTATTTGGCCAGCACAGTATGTTGCCATGTAGTATGTGGTATTTGGCCAGCACAGTATGTTGTCATGTAGTATGTGGTATTTGGCCAGCACAGTATGTTCCCATGTAGTATGTGGTATTTGGCCAGCACAGTATGTTGTCATGCACTATGAGGTATTTGGACAGCACAGTATGTTGTCATGTAGTATGTGGTATTTGGCCAGCACAGTATGTTGCCATGTAGTATGTGGTATTTGGCCAGCACAGGATGTTGTCATGTAGTATGTGGTATTTGGTCAGCACAGTATGTTGTCATGTAGTATGTGGCATTTGACAGCACAGTATGTTGTCATGTAGTATGTGGTATTTGGTCAGCACAGTATGTTGTCATGTAGTATGTGGCATTTGACCAGCACAGTATGTTGTCATGTAGTATGTGGTATTTGGTCAGCACAGTATGTTGTCATGTAGTATGTGGCATTTGACCAGCACAGTATGTTGCCATGTAGTATGTGGTATTTCACCAGCGCAGTATGTTGTCATGTAGTATGTGGTATTTCGCAAGCACAGTATGTTGTCATATAGTATGTGGTATTTGGCCAGCACAGTATGTTGTCATGTAGTATGTGGTATTTCGCAAGCACAGTATGTTGTCATATAGTATGTGGCATTTGACCAGCGCAGTATGTTGCCATGTAGTATGTAGTATTTGGCCAGCACAGTATGTTGTCATGTAGTATGTGGTATTTGTCCTGCACAGTATGTTGTCATGTAGTATTTGGTCAGCACAGTATGTTGTCATGTAGTATGCTGTATTTGGCCAGCACAGTATGTTGACAGGTAGTATGTGGTATTTGGCCAGCACAATATGTTGTCATGTAGTATGTGGCACGTCATGTAGTATGTGGTATTTGGTTAGTACTGTATGTTGTCATGTAGTATGTGGTGTTGGGTCACCACAGAATGTTGTCATGAAGTATGCGGTATTTGCCCAGCACAGTATGTTGTAATGTAGTATGTGGTACGTCATGTAGTATGTGTATTTGGCCAGCACAGTATGTTGTAATGTAGTATGTGGTACGTCATGTAGTATGTGGTATTTGGTTAGTACAGTATGTTGTCATGCGGTATGTGGTGTTGGGCCAGCACAGTATGTTGTCATGTAGTATGTGGTATTTGGCCAGCACAGTATGTTGTAATGTAGTATGTGGTACGCCATGTAGTATGTGGTATTTGGTTAGTACAGTATGTTGTCATGTGGTATGTGGTGTTGGGCCAGCACAGTATGTTGTCATGTAGTATGTGGCATTTGGCCAGCACAGTATGTTGTAATGTAGTATGTGGTACGTCATATAGTATGTGGTATTTGGTTAGTACAGTATGTTGTCATGTGGTATGTGGTGTTGGGCCAGCACAGTATGTTGTCATGTAGTATGTGGCATTTGGCCAGCACAGTATGTTGTAATGTAGTATGTGGTACGCCATGTAGTATGTGGTATTTGGTTAGTACAGTATGTTGTCATGTGGTATGTGGTGTTGGGCCAGCACAGTATGTTGTCATGTAGTATGTGGTATTTGTCCAGCACAGTATGTTGTAATGTAGTATGTGGTACGCCATGTAGTATGTGGTATTTGGTTAGTACAGTATGTTGTCATGTGGTATGTGGTGTTGGGCCAGCACAGTATGTTGTCATGTAGTATGTGGTATTTGGCCAGCACAGTATGTTGTAATGTAGTATGTGGTACGCCATGTAGTATGTGGTATTTGGTTAGTACAGTATGTTGTCATGTGGTATGTGGTGTTGAGCCAGCACAGTATGTTGTCATGTAGTATGTGGCATTTGGCCAGCACAGTATGTTGTAATGTAGTATGTGGTACGTCATATAGTATGTGGTGTTTGGTTAGTACAGTATGTTGTCATGTAGTACGTGGTGTTGGGTCTCCACAGTATGTTGTCATGAAGTATGCAGTATTTGCCACGCACAGTATGTTGTAATGTAGTATGTGGTATTTCATGTAGTATGTGGTATTTGGTCAGCACAGTATGTTGTCATGTAGTATGTGGTAGGTGGCCAGCACAGTATGTTGTCATGTAGTATGTGGTATTTGGTCACTTCAGTATGTTGTCATGTAGTATGTGGTATTTAGCCAGCACAGTATGTTGTCAGGAAGTATGTGGTATTTGCCCAGCACAGTATGTTGTCATGTAGTATGTGGTTTGTCATGTAGTATATGGTATTTGGTCAGCACAGTTTGTTGTCATGTAGTATGTGGTATTTGGCCAGCACAGTATGTTGTCATGTAGTATGTGGTATGTCATGTAGTATGTGGTATTTGGTCAGCCCAGTTTGTTGTCATGTAGTATGTGGTATGTCATGTAATATGTGGTATTTGGCCAGCACAGTATGTTGTCATGTAGTATGTGGTATGCCATGTAATATGTGGTATTTGGTCAGCACAGTTTGTTGTCATGTAGTATGTGGTATTTGGCCAGCACAGTATGTTGTCATGTAGTATGTGGTATGTCATGTAATATGTGGTATTTGGTCAGCACAGTTTGTTGCCATGCAGTATGTGGTATTTGACCAGCACATTATGTTGTCATGTAGTTTGTGGTATGCCATGTAATATGTGGTATTTGGCCAGCACAGTATGTTGTCATGTAGTAGGTGGTATTTGGCCAGCACAGTATGTTGTCATGTAGTATGTGGTATTTGGCCAGCACATTATGTTGTCATGTAGTTTGTGGTATGCCATGTAATATGTGGTATTTGACCAGCACAGTATGTTGTCATGTAGTATGTGGTATGTCATGTAATATGTGGTATTTGGTCAGCATAGTTTGTTGTCATGTAGTATTTGTCCTGCACAGTATGTTGTCATGTAGTATGTGGTATTTGTCCTGCACAGTATGTTGTCATGTAGTATGTGGTATTTGACCAGCACATTATGTTGTCATGTAGTTTGTGGTATGCCATGTAATATGTGGTATTTGGTCAGCATAGTATGTTGTCATGTAGTATGTAGTATTTGTCCTGCACAGTATGTTGTCATATAGTATGTGGCATTTGACCAGCACAGTATGTTGTCATGTAGTGTGTGGTATTTGGCCAGCACCGTGTGTTGTCATGTAGTATGTGGTATTTGGCCAGCATATGTTGTCATGTAGTATGTGGTCTTTGGCCAGCACAGTATGTTGTCATGTAGTATGTGGTATTTGGCAGCCTTGTCCCACTACTACTGACTAACTGACTTGTAGCACTACTGCAGCCTTGTTCCCTCACCACTGACTTGTAGCACTACTGCATTCTTGTCCCATCACTACTGACTTGTAGCACTACTGCAACCTGTCCCATCTCTGCTCACTTGTAGCACTACTGCAGGCATGTCCTATCACTACTGACTTGTAGCACTACTGCAACCTTTTCCCATTACTACTGACTTGTAGCAGTACTGCAGCCTTGTCCCTTCACTAATGGCTTCTAGCACTACTGCAGCCTTGTCATATCACTACTGACTTGCAGCACTACTGCAGGCTTGTTCCATCACTTCTGACTTGTAGCACTACTGTAGCCTTGTCACGTCTCTGCTGACTTGTATCACTACTGCAGGCTTGTCCCATCACTACTGACTTGTAGCGCTACTGCAGCCTTATCCCATCACTACTGACTTGTAGCACTACTGCAGCCTTGTACCAGCATTACTGCCTTGTAGCAGTACTGCAGCCTTGTCTCGCCACTACTGACTTATTGCACTATGCAGCGTTGTCCCACCACTACTGATTCGCAGCACTACTGCAGCCTTGTCTCACCACTACTGACTTGTAGTACTACTTCAGCCTTATCCCATCACTACTGATTTGTAGCACTACTGTAGACTTGTCCTATCACTACATACTTGTAGCACCACTGCAGCCTTGTCTCACCACAACTGACTTGTAGCACTATGCAGCTTTGTCCCACAACTACTGACTTGTAACACTACTGCAGCCTTGTCTCACCACTGCTGATTTACAGCACTACGCAACCTTGTCACTCTACTACTGCTTGTAGCACTACTGCAGCCTTGTCCCATCACTACTGAATTGTGGCACTAGTGCAGCCTTGTCCCATCACTACTGACTTGTAGCACTACTCCAGCTTTACCCCATCACTACTGACTTGTAGCACTACTGCAGCCTTGTCCCACCACTACTGCTTGTAGTACTACTGCTGCCTTGTCCCATCACTACTGACTTGTGGCACTACTGCAGCCATGCCCCATCACTACTGACTTGTAGCATTACTGCAGCCTTATCCCATCATTACTGACTTGTAGCATTACTGCAGCCTTGTCCCATCACTACTGACTTGTAGCACTGCCGCAGCCTTGTCCCACCACTACTGATATGTAGCACTGCTGCAGCCTTGTCACATCACTACTGACTTATAACACTACTGCAGCCTTGTCCCATCACTACTGACTTGTAGCACTACTGCAGCCTTGTCGCATCACTACTGACTTGTAGCACTACTGCAGCCTTGTCACATCACTACTGACTTATAACACTACTTCAGGCTTGTCCAATCACTACTGACTTGTAGCACTACTGCAGGCTTGTCCCATCCCTACTGACTTGTAGCACTACTGCAGCCTTGTCACATCACTACTGACTTGTAGCGCTGCTGCAGTCTTGTCCCATCACTACTGACTTATAGCACTACAGCAGGCTTGTCTCATCACTACTGACTTGTAGCACTACTGCAACCTTGTCCCATCATTACTGACTTGTAGCACTACTGCAGCCTTGTCCCATCACTACAGACTTGTAGCACTACTGCAGCCTTGTCACATCACTACTGACTTGTAGCACTACAGCAGCCTTGTCCCACCACTACTGACATGTAGCGCTACTGCAGCCTTGTCGCATTACTACTGACTTGTAGCACTACTGCAGCCTTGTCCCATCACTACTGACTTGTAGCACTACTGCAGGCTTGTCGCATTACTACTGACTTGTAACATTACTGCAGGCTTGCTAACTATCTAACCATGTGCTAATCGAGTATTTCCTCGAACGACTGACTCCTCTTACGACTCCTATTATCATGTGGATATTAGAAGATACCTCTGACACGGTGACGTACGACTGGAGAATACATATTGGATAGTATCTACTTATTCCCTGGGAGTGACGGGCACATAAAAAAAATCCCAGATTCAATAGAGCTGGGTCAGGATGCTAATTTTACTGGGAGCTGTTCATGTATTCGCATCTCATTTAAATCGATCTTCCACTTGATTTCTCTCGACTGTGTTGCAATCTCTAATGTAATTCAGCCACTGTTGTAAGTTTTTTTATGGTTGAGATTGAAGACTTGTCAGCTCATTATCTACCACAGTACGTGGAGAGTGGATTGTTACTAAATCACCCGCAGAGTGGAGTTATCACCCAAGCTATAACTTTCAAATTTTTGTACATATCGACAAAAAACACAAGCAATGTTTCAGCCAATGGACCTCCGGGTTTAACCCGGAGGTCCATTGGCTGAGACTTTGCTGGTGCTGGTATGCTTTGCAACAAATTTGCAATTATTGCTCGGGTGGAATCTCCACTCTGCGGGTGATTTAGCGATAATACACTCTCCACGTACTGTATAATAATAGTATTGCATTAGTGGCTGGAAACGCCCTGCATTACAGATTGGTTAGCAATGAGGCTGAAGACAACTTGTTCAGCTTAACCTCTGATATAATAGAAGTTTTACATTAGAGGCTGAAGGCGACCTGTATTACAAATTGGAAAGCAACGATTTGTCAACTCTTTTTTGTAATGAAATTAATGCATTATATTTTAGAAAAGCTTCCGTCAGACTCAAAAAAGTCACAAAGTTTATACATTTATAGTTTAGGTGTTAGCGCATGCGTGTTCGATTCAACTTCTCAAAGAATATTTGCGCTAAAACCTAAGAAAGTTTTAAAACAATCGGATTTTATTCATTAAAGGTCAAGTTGACAAAAGCTTTCCAACCTGTGATTTTATTATATTAGAAGTTGAGTTGACAAGCCGTCTTACATCTTTAATGTAATCATTTTGTTACAACATCGACAGTGACGCCCGCGTGATATCCTTGAATTGGGAAAGATAAGAGCTCAGGAAGCACCGGACAGATCATGGTTCGACTTGATGTGAAATAATTTTGTTGTTTTTTTAGGTATGAAACTCGCCATATCATTGGCAGGAGCTCAGGACGCACCGAACCGATCTTGGTTCGACTCAGTGCGAGATAATTTTGTTTTTTAAGGTACGAAACTCGCCATATCATTGGCAGGAGCACGGGACGCACCGGACCGATCTTGGTTCGACTCAGTGCGAGATAATTTTGCTTTTTAAGGTATGAAACTCGCCATATCATTGGCAGGAGCACAAGACGCACCGGTCCGATCTTGGTTCGACTCAGTGCGAGATAATTTTGTTTTTTTAAGGTATGAAACTCGCCATATCATTGGCAGGAGCACGGGACGCACCGAACCGATCTTGGTTCGACCCTGTGCGAGATAATTTAGTTTTTTTAGGGGATGAAACTCGCCATATCATTGGCAGGAGCACGGGACGCACCGGACCGATCTTGGTTCGACTCTGTGCGAGATAATTTTGTTTTTTTTGAGGTATGAAACTCGCAATATCATTGGCAGGAGCTCAGGACGCACCGAGCCGATCTTGGTTCGACTCAGTGCGAGATAATTTTGTTTTTTAAGGTATGAGATATGAAACTTTCCATATCCTTGATAAGAGCTCAGGACGCACAGGATCAATCATGGTTCAGCTCGGTGTCAGTCAAATTTGTTGTTTTAGGCAGGAAACTCGCCAAATCCTTCATAGTAGCTCAGAACGCACCAGATCGCTCATGGTTCGGCTTGGTGTGAGAGAATTTCTTTTTCAAGTATAAAACTCGCCCAATCCTTGATAGGACCTCAGGGCACACCGGACCGATCATAGTTCGGCTTGGTGTGAGAAATGTTAGGATTTTTTTTAGATATAAAACGCGCCAAATCCTTGATAGGAGTTCGGTTCAGCTCGGTGTGAGAGAATTTTGTTGTTTTAGGTAAGAAACTCCCCAAATCCTTGACAGGAGAGCTTAGGATGCACCGGACCAATCATGGTTCGGCTCGGTGTGAGAGAATTTTGTTTTTCGGTATGAAATTCGCCATATCCTTGATAAGTGCTCGAGACGCATCGGACCGATCATAGTTCAGCCCGGTGAAAGAGAACATTGTTTTTAGTAGATATGAAACTCGCCAAATCCTAGATAGGAGACCAGAACGCACCGGTCCGATAATGGTTCGGCTTGGTGTGAGAGAATTTCGTGTTTTTTTTTTTAGGTATGAAATTCGCCAAATCCTTGATTCTAGACCTTTAGGAAGACATATAATTTTTCATTTTCTGTATTCCAAACTCCAAGCTCGCATCTACGCACGCATTCATGCACACCAATAAACATTACTAACACACCCCAAAACACCTTACGTTGTCAAGTGTTGACCACAGGACTAGTTCCACTACAACACAGCGAGGATACAAACAATGTATTAGGATTCTTTAAGAAAATGTTCAAATTTTATTAGGGTGTGTCGACCGAGGACTCTGGACGGATTTAGCGAGCGATTTACCGACCCAGGACGTTCTGTGTTCGCTGTTTGAAGGTCTTGATTGGCGTTCATGTCCCTCGAATGAATGAGAGGAACAAGGGAAACAACTCTTCACGTCCAAAGTAAATCAGCACACACAGGACACTGAACGATTTTCACAGGGTTACAATAATCTAAATATTTTACATTTTTTTACATATTTTACATTTTCGACAGTGCTTATGTTTTTCGGTCACATCAGAAGAGAGAATAACTGTATATCTTCTAATTAAATTTCTTCATAAAAATATTACATATCACAAAGTATTACATCTCACAAAATATTACATATCACAAAATGTTACATATCACAAAATATTACATATCACAAAATGTTACATATCACAAAATGTTACATATCACAAAATGTTACATATCACAAAATGTTACATATCACAAAATGTTGCCGTGTGATTTCTTTCATAACGTTGCTCTTCTAAACCACCGCCCGGTTTCACCCTTAACTGGAAGCCCATATTTGGGCTTTATTCTGAAGTGGAGGTACCACAGATTGAAGGCTCATATTCAGTACATGTGCTTTGTATTATCTGTGAAATGATATAGTTTAGTCTGTAAGAGATTGCCTTGTTACAATTTATGGGAGAGTGCCCATAGGCACTCTCCCATAAATTGCAACAAGGCAAAGACGTGTGTAAAAGATTTGGTGGCCAAAAATAATTTATATCTCTACCAGATAAGAAAATAGATAGTTTTGCTTGTCCTCCAATAGATATAGTTTTACTTGTCCTCCAATAGATATAGTTTTACTTGTCCTCCAATAGATATAGTTTTACTTGTCCTCCAATAGATATAGTTTTACTTGTCCTGAGTTTTGCTTGTCCTCCAATAGATATAGTTTTACTTGTCCTCCAATAGATATAGTTTTACTTGTCCTGAGTTTTGCTTGTCCTCCAATAGATATAGTTTTACTTGTCCTCCAATAGATATAGTTTTACTTGTCCTGAGTTTTGCTTGTCCTCCAATAGATATAGTTCTACTTGTCCTCCAATAGATATAGTTTTTCTTGTCCTCCAATAGATATAGTTTTACTTGTCCTCCAATAGATATAGTTTTACTTGTCCTCCAATAGATATAGTTTTACTTGTCCTCCAATAGATATAGTTTTACTTCCAATAGATATAATTTTACTTGTCCTCCAATAGATATAGTTTTACTTGTCCTCCAATAGATGTAGTGTTAATTGTCCTCCAACTTTGATTTTGAAACTTTCAAAATTTTGAGAAGACAGTTATACCTGATGTTTTAGATCCTTATCAAAACACACATTATAACATTTCTATTGATGATTATAATACATTGCATCAATCAGCAACAGACATTATAACATTCTATTGATGATTATAATACATTGCATCAATCAGCAACAGACATTATAACATTCTATTGATGATTATAATACATTGCATCAATCAGCAACATACATTATAACATTTATATTGATGATTATAATACATTGCATCAATCAGCAACATACATTATAACATTCTATTGATGATTATAATACATTGCATCAATCAGCAACATACATTATAACATTTATATTGATGATTATAATACATTGCATCAATCAGCAACATACATTATAACATTCTATTGATGATTATAATACATTGCACCAATCAGCAACATACATTATAACATTCTATTGATGATTATAATACATTGCACCAATCAGCAACAGACATTATAACATTTCTATTGATGATTATAATACATTGCACCAAGCGGCAACTTTCCTATGTTTTATTCTGCATAACATGTTGAGTGAAAAACGGACGGGACCTTTTTTCCCGTACATTTTGGCTGCTGTAACCACCAGCCATGTTTCTCTTACATGGCGCAACGCATTTTTCCCAGAAACACTTTTAAAAACGTGGCTGGTTTTTGGAGAGTGTTTATAGGAAAATATGTGCTGTACCATATGAAAAAAAACGTGGCTGTTGTTATCATGTCAGGGTAACAAACCAGTAGATGGCGCTTGGGAATTCAACTAGATATCTCATGAGTTGTATCGTGACTGAATCGGTGTGGAATGGTAGAAATTACATCTAATCTCAACTTTTATTAACAAACAACTTAATTGTGTCAGGGGGAAGAAAACATTTGTCATCTCATATCAATCAATAAAATACAACTATTGTAGTAAGGGTTTAATGAACACGTGATTCCTAACTTCTAACACAACAATTTTATATCATTGAAGGTTGAGTTGACAAGTGTTTTCTAACTAATATAATCGACTAATATAATGGCATTAGAAGCTGATTTGTCAAGTCGTTTTCAATCTGCAATTTAATATTCTATAATACTAGAGAATGATTCGACAAGTGCTTTCCAAACCTATAAATTTAATAAACAACTAGTGATACCAAACCTCGTGTGCAATCGACCTCGGCCTGGATCATTTCTCCACTGCCCACCATTATCAGAATAACTAAGATGGCTGGTTTTACCTATCCACTTGGTGTGTCGATGATTCATGACATATCAGGTTGAATACTATGCACAACCAGCTGAGATCCAACTCTGAGAAACAGATTCTCCAACCCCAGCCCCTAAAATCACACATTGCTCAATTTGTCCCATCACAACTCATGTAAATGGGGAGCCTCATTTGATAACATAGTGATATACGGGGAATTATTAACTGGGAATCTGAGTGTCAACGGCTTCCTTTTTTTGTAAAACTGGCGTGTGTCCGGTCAGGTGGGCGTTGGGTGTAACGGAGAAATATACATGTAGGAGGAAGCAGCACTTCGGAAATCGAAATCAACAGTAAACGTGAATGTGAGTATCGTGAGTGACGGGGAAGGGGCAGGGGGGTAACGGAGAAAATACATGTAGGAGGAAGCAGCTGTACGGATATTGAGAAAATATGTTTATTGGAGTACAGTATGTGTTGGATCTGGCGGGGGGGGGGGGGGGGGGGGGGGGTTGTAACAGAGAAATATGCATGTAGAAGGGGCAGCTGTACTGAAATTGACATAAACAGTAAACGTTTATTGGGAGCGTACGATGTGTGTGAGGTGCGGCGGGGGGGTGGGGGGTGGGGGGGGGGGTGACAGAGAAATATGCATGAAGAAAAGAGCAGCACTACTGAAATTGACATAAACAATACTAGAAATAGTGCGTATTTTTAAAAGGAGGTGACTAATATATGGGTAATAAAGTTTAGAACTAGAGGTAGTGTGTATTTTAAAAGGAAATGAGTGGTATATGGGTAATAAAGTTTAGAACTAGAAGTTGTGTGTATTTTGAAAGGAGATGAGTAGTATATGAGTAATAAAGTATGAACTAGAAGTAGTGAGTATTTTGGAAGGAGATGAGTGGTATATGGGTAATAAAGTTTAGAACTAGAAGTAGTGTGCATTTTGGAAGGAGATGAGTGGTATATGGGTAATAAAGTTTAGAACTAGAAGTTGTGTGCATTTTGGAAGGAGATGAGTGGTATATGGGTAATAAAGTTTAGAACTAGAAGTTGTGTGTATTTTGGAAGGAGATGAGTGGTATATGGGTAATAAAGTTTAGAACTAGAAGTTGTGTGCATTTTGGAAGGAGATGAGTGGTATATGGGTAATAAAGTTTAGAACTAGAAGTTGTGTGTATTTTGGAAGGAGATGAGTGGTATATGGGTAATAAAGTTTAGAACTAGAAGTTGTGTGCATTTTCGAAGGAGATGAGTGGTATATGGGTAATAAAGTTTAGAACTAGAAGTTGTGTGTATTTTGGAAGGAGATGAGTGGTATATGGGTAATAAGGTGTGAACTAGAATATTGGGTATTTTGGAAGGAGATGGGTGGTATATGGGTAATAAAGTTTAGAACTAGAAGTAGTGTGCATTTTGGAAGGAGATGAGTGGTATATGGGTAAAACAGTTTAGAACTAGGAGTCATGTGTATTTTGGAAGGAGATGACTAGTATATGGGTAATAAAGTCTGAACTAAAAGTACTGTGTATTTTGGAAGGAGATGAGTAGTAGATTGGTAATAAAGTTTAGAACTAGAAGTAGTGTGTATGTTGTAAGGAAATGAGTGGTATGTTGGTAATAAAGTTTAGAACTAGAAGTAGCGTGTGTTTTGGAAGGAGATGAGTGGTATATGGGTAACAAGGTTTGAAGTAGAAGTAGTGTGTATTTTGGAAGGAGATGAGTAGTAGATGGGTAATAATGTTTGAACAAGAAGTAGTGTGTATTTTGGGAGGAGATGAGTGATATATGGGTAATAAAGTTTAGAACTAGAAGTAGGGTGTATGTTGTAAGTAAATGAGTGGTATGTTGGTAATAAAGTTTAGAAGCAGAAGTAGTTTGTATTTTGGAAGGAGATGAGTGAAATATGCGTAATAAAGATTAGAACTAGAAGTGGTGTGTATTTTGGAAGGAGAAAAGTGGTATATGTGTTATAAAGTTTAGAACTAGAAGTAGTGTGTATGTTGTAGGAAAATGAGTGGTATGGTGGTAATAAAGTTTAGCACTAGAAGTAGTGTGTATTTTGGAAGGAGATGAGAAACATGGGTAATAATGTTTAGAACTAGACGTAATGTGTATTTTGGAACTAGATGAGTGGTATATGGGTAATAAAGTTTAGAACTAGAAGTAGTGTGTATTTTGGAAGGAGATGAGTGGTATATGGGTAATATAGTTTAGAACTAGAAGTAGTGTGTATTTTGGAAGGAGATGAGTGATATATGGGTTATAAAGTTTAGAACTAGAAGTAGTGTGTATTATGGAAGGAGATGAGTGGTATATGGGTAATAAAGTTTAGAACTAGAAGTAATGTGTATTTCGGAAGGAGATGAGTGGTATATGGGTAATAAAGTTTGGAACTAGAAGTAGTGTGTATTTTGGAAGGAGATGAGTGGTATATGGTTAATAAAGTTTCGAGCTAGAAGAAGTGTCCATTTTGGAAGGAGATGGGTGGTATATGGGAAAGAAAGTTTAGAACTAGACGTTGTGTGTATTTTGGAAGGAGATGAGTGGTATAGAGGGGATACAGTTTAGAATTAGAAGACGTGTGTATTTTGGAAGGAGATGAGTGGTATATGGGTAATAAAGTTTAGAACTAGAAGTAGTGTGTATTTTATGAGGAGATGAGAGGTATATGGGTAATAATGTTTAGAAGTAGAACTAGTGTGTATTTTGGAAAGAGATGAATGGTATATGGGTAATAAAGTTTAGAACTGGAAGTAGTGTGTAGGTTGCAAGGAAATGAGTGATATGTTGGTAATAAAGTAATAAACTTTAGAACTAGAAGTAGTGTGTATTTTGGAAAGAGATGGGTGGTATATTGGTAATAAAGTTTAGAACTAGAAGTAGTGTGTATTTTGGAAGGAGATGAGTGGTATATGGGTAATATAGTTTAGAACTAGAAGTAGTGTGTATTTTGGAAGGAGATGAGTGATATATGGGTTATAAAGTTTAGAACTAGAAGTAGTGTGTATTATGGAAGGAGATGAGTAGTATATGGGTAACAAGGTTTGAAGTAGAAGTAGTGTGTATTTTGGAAGGAGATGAGTAGTAGATGGGTAATAAAGTTTGAACTAGAAGTAGTGTGAATTTTGGGAGGAGATGAGTGATATATGGGTAATAAAGTTTAGAACTAGAAGTAGTGTGTATGTTGTAAGTAAATGAGTGGTATCTTGGTAACAGAGTTTAGAAGCAGAAGTATTGTGTATTTTGGAAGGAGATGAGTGAAATATGCGTAATAAAGATTAGAACTAGAAGTAGTGTGTATTTTGGAAGGAGATAAGTGGTATATGGGTTATAAAGTTTAGAACTAGAAGTAGTGTGTATGTTGTTGGAAAATGAGTGGTATGGTGGTAATAAAGTTTAGAACTAGAAGTAGTGTGTATTTTGGAAGGAGATGAGAGGTATATGGGTAATAAAGTTTAGAACTAGACGTAATGTGTATTTTGGAACTAGATGAGAGGTATATTGGTAACAAAGATTAGAACTAGAAGTAGTGTGTATTTTGGAAGGAGATGAGTGGTATGTGGGTAATAAGGTATAGAACTAGAAGTAGTGTGTATGTTGAAGGAAAATGAAAGGTATGTTGGTAATAAAGTTTAGAACTAGATGTAGTGTGTATTTTGGAAAGAGATAAGTGGTATATGGGGAATGAAGTTTAGAACTAGAAGTAGTGTGTATTATGGAAGGAAGTAGTGTGTATTATGGAAGGAGATGAGTGGTATATGGGTAATAAAGTTTAGAACTAGAAGTAATGTGTATTTCGGAAGGAGATTAGTGGTATATGGGTAATAAAGTTTAGAACTAGAAGTAGTGTGCATTTTGGAAGGAGATGACTGGTATATGGGTAATAAAGTTTAGAGCAAGACGTAGAGTGTATTTTGGAAAGAGATGAGTGGTATATAGGTAATAACGTTTAGAGCTAGACGTGGTGTGTATTTTGGAAGGAGATGAGTGGTATATGGTTAATAAAGTTTCGAGCTAGAAGAAGTGTGCATTTTACTAGTAAAGAAGGGCTTTTTTACTGCAGTAGAAAAGCACTGATCCACTATCCCGGGTTTCCAGGCGGAGATGGTTTGCTTTGAAAATGCAATTCGTGTACCTTGTTACAATCATATATCAAACCAGGGGATCGAACAGAATCGACCAAAACTCTCTTAGAACTCTTAAACACATTTGTACCTATAAAAGTATAAAAATATTTTTACTTTATTGCATTAAAGATTGAGGTGACAGGAGCTTTCCAACATGCAATGCATAAATTTTATTACATTAGAGGTTGAGTTGAAAAGTCGTCTTCAACCTCTAATGAAATAATTTTATCGCATTAGCGGTTGTATAATATTCAACAACAATGCACAATGCGATCTGAAATCGCAACAACGTTAAAATGAATTCAATCACCGAACTGGGTGATAAGGCATCAACAGATGGTAGCATATTTTTTACCAAGAATTCAGCTATGTGACGAAAGAGGTTGATTCTTTTGAAAATGATAAGCAAATGTATGAATGGCGTCGAAATTTATGTTCAAATTATTTATTTATTTATTTATTGGTGTTTAAGGTCACATATTTCTGCACAATGGCTAATCATGACCACGAGAGTTTTGCGGGTGGAGGAAACCGGAGTACCCGGAGAGAACCACCGAGCAACGGCGAGAAACTGTTAGCTCCCCAACATACTAACTCCACACAAGCAGGGTTAGCATTGGTTGAAGACAGGTGCACCATCGACATGCAGTACGCCTTAGTACACAGCGTCACCGTGTCCCCACGTGGGCAATGTGGGTGAATGTCTTGCCCAAGGACACAACGAGGTTGCCGCAGGTGGGATTCGAACCGAAGATCTCTCGGCTTGCAGCCTGCACCTCTACCGACTGAGCAACCACGCCCCAATTATGTTCAAATAATTACATTGTTAATGTAGTTATACGTTTTGGGTTCAAATACTCAATTCCCATTGGTCAGCTGGATAAAAACGTCATGACCAAATGTAATTCATTTTCCAATGAATACATTTGGTCGAACTTTGACCCGCATGTGCGGTATGGCGCAGTTGACAGAATGTAACTCGGGCGGTGTTTGGGCGGGTTTTTAACTTTCAGCGCCTCTCGTCTTTCTGCTTTGTTGTTTGGTTAAAAGTAGCTTAAACATTACGGAATGTAATTATAAGAATTGAATGCAGTTTTTATAATCTTTATTGGAGTATGAACGTGTGGGAATGGGTACAAATTATGTATGAATCCCTTGCATTTTTATAATCTTTATTGGAGTATGAACGTGTGGGAATGGGTACAAATTATGTATGAATCCCTTCGGGATTCATACATAATTTGCACACATTCCCACATGTTCATACTCCAATAAAGATTATAAAAATTGCATTCAATTCTGAAATTAATTCAGATCAACAATAAAGTGGTCGAAAAGGCCCATAACCCCAGCATCATCATTAAAGTAGTTTCTTGGATAAACAGATGATAAATATTCCATGTTCAATAAAAACTACAATAATATTTAAATTGAGTTATAGTTTTATCGATCTAACAGAAATCATAAACACAGCAGAATGAACATTACAAATGAACTCCAATCTGCCAGGTGTCCACATTCTCTGAACGTCATTCCTCAAGGAGCGTTTTTCTCTGCCCAAGAGGTTACAATGCCATGTGTTACGTGCAAACAGCGCCTCTAGCGGTTTGCACCCCGACCTTTAAAGGAGAATAAAAGTTCGTAGAATTATCCGATTGGTGGAACATGAACTGCGCTTGTAAATGTGAATAAAATTTTAAAGTTCGTGTTTTGGAAAAGATATTGAATATTGGTGATGATTGTCTTCTGAAATGTGTGAGAGAAGATAAAAATGGGGTGGGGTAGGTAAAAATATGTCTATTTCATTTAGTGAGAAACTGGACAGGAGTACAGGAAGCTCCAAATTTGATGGCAACATTCTCATGGCGACCTATATTTTTTTAGTATATTTTTTTCATGAAATGATAAAACTAAATGGACAGATGGTTGTTTTTGTCCAAATCGGCTGGATGAGATGGGGAGAGAAGGAAAGATTAGTACTGTCGTCAATAAAAAAAACCCCACAAAATTGTAACCAAGATCAGCCGGTGTTCACGAATCAAACTCAGTTAAAGGGAAACAACTCTTCACGCTCAAAGTCAATCTGCACACACCAGGCAGGCAAACGATACAGGAGATTAAATCTTACAACACATTACCCAACACAAAAAGCAGACGACAGTTGCATGCAGACTTCTTGAAAAACTATTGTTTCAGTTTTTGCGTCAAAAGGATAGTTTATGGTCCCTAAGTTATGTTTTTGAGACCAAAAAAATGAAAAAAATAATGAAAATTGAATGGTAATTTTTGTGAATAGCGCTGTCCGGTTACCGTTAGGGTTGAAGATGGAACAGTGCTTATCTCTCTTGTCACGTAATCTCACCAAGAACGTTGGGAAGAGAATAAACTTAAAAATTCCTTCAGCATGAATGAAATTGTACATTGTGAAAAAAAATAATCCAACTCAGCCCCGGTATGATTTATCCGTCGATCTATAATCCGTAAGAATCGCTAAAAATATATGACGTCATTTCATTTATGATTTTTAGAAGCGATCAAATCACAATGAGCTTTTTCGGATATCTTTGATTGCCAGCCCGAAATAGTGCGTCAGACTTATTTATTTATTTATTTATTTATTTATTTATTTATTTATTGTTTTATTTATTGTTTTATTTATTTATTTATTTATTTATTGGACGTTAAGGTCATATATTTCTGCAACATGGCGAATCATGAACATGGCAGTTTTACGGGTGGAGGAAGATGGGATACCTGGAGAGAACCACCGAGCAACGGCGAGCAACTGTCAGCATTGATTGAAGATAAGTGCACCATCGACGTGCAGTACGGCTTAGTACACAACGCCACCATGCCCTCACGTGGGCAATGGGGATGAAGTGTCCTGTCCAAGCACACAACGCTGTTGCAGCAGGTGGTATTCGAGCCGAGGACCGCTGGGCTTGCAGTCTGCACCACTTCCTACTGAGCCACCGCGCCCCCTATCCGACAAGTAAAAAACATCTCTCTAAGATGACTGATAACAAACAGGTTTCATCTTATAAAAGAGTCCCAGTTTATAGAGTTTGTCTTTTCATGTACCATAACTTGATGTTATTATAGAAACCTCTAGTGAAGGGTTGTTTGGATTTTTTCCTAATTCGAGATTCGTTTTTCTTAGTATTTCGTGTAATGGAAAATATGAAAACGTTGAGGGCGTTGATCCTTTGAATCCGAAAGGTCGCTTTTCCGACCTAAGACCTTGATACAACGTGAATTCATAAAGTATGTAGTTTTTCAGTGAATGTGTGTGACCCCCAAGGGCTGCACGTTGAAAATATTGATTGTTCTCCCCCAATAGCGAATATAGACTCTTCCAACTGATAACACTGAACTTGCGTAGAAGGTATTACTAGGGTTAAAAAGTTTAACATATTTCGGTGAGTCTCGGGGATTGGAAGGACGTGAGCAGCAAATATTATATCCGATCAGTAGGCTAAGCAATGAGAAGAGAGACAGGCCCGACGAACGTTTGATAGACTTAAAATCGAGAGTTCGCGTGAGAGAGAGAGAGAGAGAGAGAGAGAGAGAGAGAGAGAGAGAGAGAGAGAGAGAGAGAGGGAGAGAGAGAGAGAGAGAGAGAGAGAGAGGAAAATTCGAAGTTGTCTGAGCAAACTGGAATGAAGTAGTGAAGAAAAATCTGCAATGGTAAATATACCGAAATCGTCATAGTTACATCCCTTTGAAATGGAAAACGATGACATAAAGGCGTATGTCCGTATGCTTGTAAGAGATGTGCCAAATCGCTAAAGTGGGACATGGGTTTATGGGCCAAACACCTAAGTGCATTGTTGAAGAAACATGCCTTGGGTGTTTACGCCGGCTCACTTAAAAAGGCGTCGGATTTTATGGCCTTAAAGAAATATTGGAGGACGCATTCTAGAAGATGTTTGATAAGACCGAGGATGCTTTACGACAGAGATTTCGAAACGTAAGACCAGAAATCGGTGAAACGTTCTACCAGTTTTATGTTAGGTTAAGTGGCCATTATACACGAAGGATAGATATGGGGAATGTATCGAAAACATTTGAGGGTCTCTTCGACTTAATGGTCATGGATCAGTTCATTCGCATCTTCAGCAAGGGGGCGAGGTGGCTCAGTTGGTAGAGGTGCAGGCTGCAAGCCGAGAGATCTTCGGTTCGAATCCCACCTGCGGCAACCGCGTTGTGTCCTTGGGCAAGACACTTCACCCCCATTTCCCACGTGGGGGCACGGTGACGTTGTGTACTAAGGCGTATTGCACGTCGATGGTGCACCTGTCTTCAACCAAGGCTAACCCTGCTTGTGTGGAGTTGGTATGTTGGGGATCTGACAGTTGCTCGCCGTTGCTCGGTGGTTCTCTCCGGGTACTCCGGCTTCCTCCACCCGTAAAACTGTCACGGTCATGGTTAGCCATTGTGCAGAAACATGTGACCTTAAACACCAATAAATAAATAAATAAATAAATAAATCTGCAGCAAGAACTTGGCACTATTCTTGATGGAGCGTCCCTTAAAACTGCAAAACCATGGCTGACCTCGCAGATAAATACAGACAGATCAGAAATGTTATTGTAGTTAGTTTGACCAAGTTAGATGGTAAACCTAATACTGCAAAGCCTACTGTAGTTAGTTTGACCAAGTTAGATGGTAAACCTAATACTACAAAACCTACTGTAGTTAGTTTGACCAAGTTAGATGGTAAACCTAATACTACAAAACCTACTGTAGTTGGAATGACCAAGTTAGATGGTAAACCTAATACTACAAAATCTACTGTAGTTAGTTTGACCGAGTTAGATGGTAAACCTAATACTACAAAGCCTACTGTAGTTAGTTTGACCGAGTTAGATGGTCAACCTAATACTACAAAGCCTACTGCAGTTAGTTTGACCGAGTTAGATGGTAAACCTAATACTACAAAGCCTACTGCAGTTAGTTTGACCAAGTTAGATGGTAAACCTAATACTTCAAAGCCTACTGCAGTTAGTTTGACCGAGTTAGATGGTAAACCTAATACTACAAAACCTACTGTAGTTAGTTTGACCAAGTTAGATGGTAAACCTAATACTACAACGCCTACTGTAGTTAGTTTGACCGAGTTAGATGGTAAACCTAATACTACAAAGCCTACTGTAGTTAGTTTGACCGAGTTAGATGGTAAACCTAATACTGCAAAGCCTACTGCAGTTAGTTTGACCGAGTTAGATGGTAAACCTAATACTACAAAGCCTACTGTAGTTAGTTTGACCGAGTTAGATGGTAAACCTAATACTACAAAGCCTACTGTAGTTAGTTTGACCGAGTTAGATGGTAAACCTAATACTGCAAAGCCTACTGCAGTTAGTTTGACCGAGTTAGATGGTAAACCTAATACTACAAAGCCTACTGTAGTTAGTTTGACCGAGTTAGATGGTAAACCTAATACTACAAAGCCTACTGTAGTTAGTTTGACCGAGTTAGATGGTAAACCTAATACTACAAAGCCTACTGCAGTTAGTTTGACCGAGTTAGATGGTAAACCTAATACTACAAAGCCTACTGTAGTTAGTTTGGCCGAGTTAGATGGTAAACCTAATACTACAAAGCCTACTGTAGTTAGTTTGGCCGAGTTAGATGTAAACCTAATACTACAAAGCCTACTGTAGTTAGTTTGATCGAGTTAGATGGTAAACCTAATACTACAAAACCTACTGTAGTTAAATTCCGGTCCTATAGGATTACGTGCTAAGCCGATAAATTGGATGAATACAAGTCCGTTTGGTAGTTTTGGGTTGATTTTGGTGATTTAGAGGGATTGTCAGGTTTATTTGGGTAATTCTACAAATCGGAAAATTATTCTTGTACAAAAGAAAATACCCTCTGAACATACCCCTGTCTTGTTGGGAGTCTCTGTGTAACATAGCAACCGCGTACTACCATAGAAACCATGATGGCGATCTCCAGTATACAAAATGGACGACGGAAACACGTATCACCCTATCAACACGCGTTGCGCATGCGCACTTTTAGCCCGTATCTTTATGGGAATGACGTCACAGGATAGCCGCTCACGCGAGTTACCATCACAACACAACATGGCGCCACTGGATCACGAGACATGACTTCACTTCCTAGGTCCGGGGGAGGTCCGGCCAATAGGGACCGATCCATCGCTCTCCTACTACTGATGAGCCTTTTTCAGTTGATACTTCTTTTGGGTCGGCGCTGCTTCCTGAGATGCTGTTGCCGAGAATCTGGATACTTTTATTCATCCACGCTATGGAAAAGATGGCCACCTGGGAGACTGAAGCGTGCGGTATAGATGTACTAAACTGGCCACCTGGGAGACTGAAGCGTGTGGTATAGATGTACTAAATTGGCCACCTGGGAGACTGAAGCGTGCGTTATAGATGTACTAAATATTCTCCCACAGGCAACCATTATAATAAGTTCATATAAAAAAATGTGATTTCATCATTTTAATTTTAGTATTCAAATATCTTTTTCAATTATAGCCCTCCACACAACATTTATTGTTCTCAAAACTGGGTGTGGTCCAAATAAAAGAAAATAATTACAGGAAGGAAACTAAAGATACGGGCGCATAGTTTGTGGGGGTGGGGGTGGGGGGGGGTTTCCTATCAAAACACGCCGATAGTCAATTGTATTTTTAGGCCCCAAAATTCATCAAATAACTTTTTTTTCTCTGGAATACACAGTAATGGTACAAGACTTAAGTACAATGTATCAAGGTTTTTTTTAAAACACAGTTTTTGCAAGGCTGTGTAATTTCGGATTGCAACATTTCCGTGTGCAACTTTCCAAGGCGGGCAACTCTATGTCAAATATTTAGTCCTGTTATACCATGACACTTACGCAGGTATTTTTGTGACAGCCATTATAGACAAAACGGAAGCTCGTCGTTGAGGTATCTCGTGCTTCTGGATGCGATACAATGGTCCCACACCTTTGTACTACTGACTGTCTGGAATGTTATTTTTAGCTTTTCGGGACCCCATTGAAGCCTAAGAATATTTATAACCCAAATAATTCCAACTTTGATCATTCATTACAGCAATAGAACATGTGTACTAACATTCAGTCTCTATATAAACTCTAAGTTACATTATAAGTATCTTGTCAGTTATTCCTGAGTATCTCTTGACTGTCTATATAGGAAGGTAAGACTTGCCCTGAAAAAAAACTTCAAAGCCAAATGATGTATAAACTTTCTGTTTGTATAAAAATGTATAAAATGTCAAACTTTCTCTCAGGGTTAAATTCTTTTATGAAATCTGACAGAAAACCAGATAAAACCGACTATATTATGAGTTATTCTGTCTAATTTGGGAATACAGTGTAGCCCACTTAATTGGATATCCCTTAACTGAATAACCCTGGTAATTGAATATAATTTCCCAACACAAAACCGTTTACCATACCTCCAGTTCAAATTTGACCTGTTAATTGAATATAGGCTATGGAGTAAACTCCTGTCAACTAAATAAAAAATCTTGCAATCTGGCGAGCAATTACCCTGACTCTCCCCAGTTTTTCTTTGTTTATAGACCTGTTTGCCCTCAATACAACCAATACAGGCATTTAAACTAGTATATCTTGTTTGAAAGAGCTCATAGAGCTCTGTCAAACAAGATATAATAGAATAAATACCAAGTTTATCTTTAGAACACAGGAAAGTGACAGAATCTCTGTTAATTGAATACTCCTGTTGACTGAATAATTTTCATTGGCAAAGTGGCTATTCAATTAACAGGGTTCCACTGTATTTCTATAATTTGGGGATACCGGTTAGTACCGGTGATGGTTTGATGGAATTTAGAGGCCTATGTCAAGTGTTCTGTTTACTTTAGAATTTGTCTTGTTTATGTGAATATCCAATTCTAGAGTGTTAGTAAATGTCAGGCTGAGGTATGGATTGGAATCTACGTCTTAGACAATGTGGCCTTTTATGTCTAAGAGGTGTGTTAGTGAATTAATTTTCCATGAGGAACGTAGTTAGTTGATCAGATCAGATGCGCGGTGACTCCCCCGCCTGCATCCCCCTCCTTCCGCCCGTTACTCGCTCTTTGTTAGCAGTTAAGATCGGCGTATCCTCAAAAGTCTTAACACATTGATCAGATGAATGATTATTTTTTAACATACGTTCTACCGAAAAACTGTGTTATCATTTTTGAAAATGTGAAAAGGAAATCATATTTGGAGACATGTCAATCACGACCATTGTTTTTCTCATTCTTCTTCATTCCTTTTTGTGGGTGTTTCGAACCCAGCATGCAGTTACAACTAACAGTTCGAAACAGTTCCCATTTCACTGTACGATGGTCTCACACATTTTTCTTATTTTTATATTTAACAAGAGAACTGTAAATAATTAAATTGGAATGATATTTTTATATATTTGGAAGCTTGTGGATCATCATATCAAGGGAGATAACTCGATCGATAACTCATTTTGTGGTATATCAAGTTCGACAAAACTGGGTTTTAGGGTATGCATGAGGTTTTTGTATGAACAAGAAAGAAATTAAGAACGACGATGAATGACAATAATAATCTAATACTAAGTACATATTGTATAAATATAAATAGCTGACATTCGTCGTATTATCAGAATTTAATATATTCAATAAAATATATATTATATTATCAATACTATCAGAAAACACTGATTTTATTAGTATTGTTTTATTGAATATATTCAATTCTGCAAATACGACGAGCGTTTGTGATATAATTAAATACTGAATTTACTGAAATAAAAATAACAATTCAGTCACCACTGTGAACGGTTTCTTATAAAAAATGTATTGGTCAAAAATAACAAATTTTGACTATTATTTATTAAGTGTTGTGTGAGTTTGGAGTTAATTAACTTTAATTTCAAGCTACAACCAGTTAGTTGACATCTTGAATGTCACGTGGTATTTGATAAGAGTTAACAGTGCTAGAAATGGATGTTTTCAAAGAGGATGAACCAAAATGTTAGAGATAGGGTGAACACTCCCGTCGCATTAACATCCAAATCTCATACCGTCAGTAACGGGAGAACATCCATTAGTTGGAGAGAGGGATGGGGGGGGGGGGGGGGGGGGGGAGAAATGTAAGCTGCAGCTCTTGTACGCTCTCCTAGGAAATTACTCAAAAGTTTCCACCTAAGAAGGGATATGATCGATTTGGTGACATTATTGGACTACATCGGGCCTGACCCTATCCACAGGTAGTCCACTAATTGCCTCCTAAATATCGCCCAGATCTCATCATACGCCTGTATAGTGTAATATTATCCAAACTCATTCCTTTATTTTTTCAGCTGCTGTAAACATTAATGGCCAAACTTGAACATCGAGCTCATTCCAATAACTGGTAATAAGCCATGTTGTTAGAGATGCAAAATGGAAAATCTGAGTTATTCGAGAAGTTTTTTTGAACGTGTCGTCTGCTTTCGCGTTGGACAAACTGTTAAATTTATGAAAACAATTGTCCGTTACCCAATCAGAATCAAGACGGCTCTTCCTTTTGCACGAAATATCTCTCAATGTTTGGTGACGATACTTTGTCACTCTGCACGAATGTCAAAGATATAACATTTCTGACAAAGTGACTGCAATGATCGCACAATAAAAAAAATATTTATTATTAGGACACATGTTTCTGCATAATTGCTAATCGTGACCACAACATTGATATTAAGTCAAGGTCAGACAATCGTTTATACCCGCGCTGCTCATTTTAGAGGACTTCTCCCCCCTCCCCCCCCCCCCCCACCCTCGTTATTGGTGACAAGGTTCTATTTTCACAGGGTAAAAACGTACAGTCGAATAAGCGGAAATTGTGTGCTGTCCGGGAAGACTCGCCTAGCTGAAACGTCGAAAGTTTAAAAATTACACGCGGTTTACCGGTCATTATGGTGAGATTGTATTCATTTAGTGGATATGCCTATAAAAACCAGCCAACACACAGTCAGTAGAATAGTTTACTGTTATGTTTAGAAAAAAACTGAGGTCCGATTCGGTGTGGATTTGTCTCTAAACGTAGAATTGGTGGACTTGACCCACGACAATATTTGTAATTTTTTTGCGAAAAGGCTTAAAAGATTAACTTTCCAAAAACGAGAACTTTCTAACACTTGCATTGTGAAATAGGCTCATAACTGGGGCCACTGACGTCTCCCTGACTGTTCGACTAATTTCACACATAGACTTTCTAAGGGTGCCCTGAAAAAATGACACAGGAAAAAAATGGCACACTTTCTTGACTTACTAGGAAAAAATGGCACACCAAAAGGTTTTTTTTTTTTGTGGGGGGGGGGGGGGGGCGGGAAAAATAGCCCAGGGAAAAATGGCGCACTTCTCCAGTTACCTAGAAAAAAATGGCACTGGACAAAATGGCACACTTTATCTCTATTTATTTGTTTTTTCAAAGAAAAGAGTAATATTAAACTGGGTATGAAAGCAGTATCAGTATTTGTTCCCCAATAATCTTTTAATAATAATATAATATTGTTTTATAAACACTGCCATATGATACCTTAAGCTTCGTGTTTGATTTAGCTTGTATGGAAGCTTAGAGCCACTGGTGACGTATTTTGACTGGAAGTTACAGGCGACTTCAAAACAATGAAGATGGTTGTACAATTCGAATGAGAAGGGTGTTCCCACCAGGTTCTTGGAATGTGCATTCTTCAACAATGAATGGTGGTCCTTGTACTAATAACATATGTGAGGGTGGAATAATGTTTTTTTTAACTTATTGGACACAAATACCCTTCAGTCTTGAAAACAATAGAGTGGTTTAAATTTGAAGAGGCAACTGTGTCCGGAGTACTTTTAAATGCCTCTCGGGGTATTTTACCCAAGAAAAGACAGAAAAAGGCCTATAGAGACTTGAACAAAAGAATGCAAACTTCTTGTATTGAGCGACAGGGTCGCCCGATTGTCAGGGATTTTTTTTTTTTCTACCAATTGTGCCATTTTGTCCTAGTGTATTAAGTTTAAACAGTATTTATTGCAAAAAACAAAACAAACCATAACAGATACATTTCAGACATTAATGTGAATTCGGCAGTAAACTGAAAGCTTATACAAGACCGTTTCCACCAACACAAGATCACAAAGATACGTCGATGACAATAGCAGGTATGAGTATCAAGTACAAACAGTGTTTATCTGCATTATACAAGCGTTTGAAAAGCGACAGAACTAATCTTGTATGAAAACAGTCAGGGATGGGTTAGGGATGGGTTGAGCTGCAAGAAGAGTTGGAAAGTGCGTGGCGGATGCATTTCATTACGTAGAGTATTTATTTGTGTCTAATGTCACTCACCTATGCGAAATGACTACGCGTGACGTAAGATAGAAATATAATCAAGGTAACTCCAATTATTTGCCACCCAAGACGCCCATTTGGAGGACTTTCATCCAAGCATTGATAACAGAGTCACGGTTGATCAGTAAGGCTTCGCCTATTTACCACTGTAAACAAGTGTAGCTTAGTTTACAGGCATTCCCACGGAGATCATCTTGATTTAATTGTGGGTTAGTATTTATTATAGTAAGTATATAAAATGGGCTAGTTCTACATTGGGGTTAATTAGCGAATCGCTTACTTGATAAAATAAAGTCGTGTACCACTTCAAAGATAAGGCGGTTATCGTCATTACTCAGGAATTCTGAACCGAATAGAAGTGTAGAGGAGTCCGCTCCAAACGGAAGGAGATTAATTGAATAATTACGAGCATCGGAGAAAATTGGACAATGCAGGAGAAAATGAGCCAGAGTCTCTTCCTCTCCACACTGGCATAGAGGGGTTGGTGATAAGTGGTTGCGATATAAGTGAAAAATGAGGTTACTACATCCTAGTCTCAATCTACAGTGATATATTTGGGCTGTGCGAGATTTCGATCTACAGTAGAACCTTGGCGGTCATCGGTTGCCATCTTTTAGAAAAGTCTTGAGGTTTGTCAATGATGAGTTTTCACGCACGGACAAGGGCAAATTATTCCATTGGTCAGTAACACTGGGTATGAAAGAAGATTTATACAGTTCAGTCCGACAGAACGGAACACGGTGGTTTTGACCTGATCGAAGACTAAGTGAAGGATTGGTCAAAGAAGCACGTTGCGGGATTTTACTGGAGATGTGCGGCGGAACCATACGGTGATACATTTTAAAGAACTGGATTAACTTGTGTTTGTAGCGTCTATCTTGCAACGGTTCCCATCCTGTTTCCGTATAAAGTAAGGACTTACTAGCACTGACGGTTGCCCCAGTAATAATCCTTGCCGCAGCAATCTGGATTTTTTCCATTTCCTCCACTTTAGTTATAGAGCAATTATCCCAAACAGTATCGGCGTATTCAAGGAGGGGCCTGATAAAAGCAAAGTATATTTTTTCTAGAACACTACGGTCTAAGTTAAATTTGTGCTTCCTAAGTAAGTCTAACCGGGACCAGGCCTTTGCGCAAATATGGTCGATATGGTCATTCCATGTACACGTGCTATTTAGTATGACTCCCAGATGTTTGTGATCAGCGACTTCAGATATTTGAGAACCGCCAAAGAATAATGGTGGATGGATAGTAGGGGTAGTTTTTCGAGATATTAGCATACTCTCAGTTTTATTTGGATTGAACTCTACCAACCATGTTTTAGCCCAATGTTCAATTGTGGCCAGATCTTGATTAATTATTGTCGAGGCTTGTTCAGGGTTTTCTATAATTAAATATAAAGAAGTATAGTCTGCAAATAGGCGTATACTGCTCAGAAGATCTTTGGTTATATCGTTGATATATATAAGGAACAGCAAGGGCCCAAGAATAGACCCTTGTGGAACACCTGCATTTATGGTTCTCCAGGACGAAGTCTCAGACGATAACAGAACTCGTTGCAACCTATCTGTAAGATACGATTTGAGGAACAACAGAAGTTCACCCGAAACACCAATACTTTCCAACTTGTGGATAAGACCTGCATGCCATACCTTGTCAAAGGCCTTGCTGACATCACAGAAGACAACCCTAACTTCTTTGGCATCATCAAGGGCGTGACAAAATTCATCGTATATGTCAGTGAGCTGGAGGACTGTTGAATCACCGGGTGTAAAACCTGACTGAAATTGGCTGAGAACTTTATTGTCAATCAAAAACTCCCACAAGCGTTTGAATACACATTTTTCAAGTAATTTACCAACGCAGCTAATCAAAGATATTGGCCGATAATTCGTCACATAATTGGAAGGGTGTTTTTTCAAAATCGGAGAGACATTAGCTTTTTTCCACAATGATGGGAAATACGAGTTGTTCAATAGTATATTGAATAAGATGGAGAGTGGCTCACATAAGGATGATTTGCATTCTTTCAGAAGACGCGGGCTAATTAGATCTGGACCGGACGCCTTAGAAATTTTTAACGATTTCATTGCTGTATGCACTTCATCACAATGTAAAGTGATACAATCAATAATTGCAGAAACACGTGTTGATGCGTATGGCAAGGAAGCATTCGAATCATCAACTGTTGAGATAGAACTGAAGTATTCGTTAAACACTTCGGCTTTCTCAACATTTGACGAGAATATTTGGTCGGAATGGGTGAGAGTAGGAATTCCAGAGTAACTGCTCCCGACTGCTGTTTTCAAGGTCTTCCACCACTGTGATGGCGGCGTTTTACTACTTATTAGCGTGGACTGAATTTTCGACAAGTGTAAAGCTTTGGACTTCCTTACAGCAGATACAACATTATTTCGTTTTAGTGTATTAGGGAAGCGTACCATTTTTTTCTGTGCCGTTTTTTTTCTCCCATGCATGCCATGTGTTTCTAGGATGTCAAAAAGTGTGTCATTTTTCCTGTGCCATTCTTTCCTACATTCCTTTCTAGGTGTACGGCCAACTACGATTGCACTATCAGACAAACTGCAAACTGTTGTAACAGAATTGAAAAAATTGTCTTGGAATAACCAACATGAACACCTTACTGTCCCTCGTAAATAGTCTTGTTACTAACGAGACAAATCGTACCAAACTAGTCGTACCCACAATTGGTCAACTCTCATTTATTTTTCGTATGGTTAAATCGTACACACATTTGAATAACTCGCACACACATTTTGTCGACTCAAACCCATTCAAAGATAAATGGATACGACTTGTTCACCTGTGGGTACAAGTTGTCCAGCATTCGCCATTGGGACACTAATTGTCCAGACAAAAACGGGCACGAGTTTTTAATCTGAGAAGAAGTGATAAGGTTATCTTTACTGTCAATGGCTGCACGATATATTATGCCTTCGTCCACCCCACCCCATTGACTCTTCTACAAACTCACCTACTGACCCAACTCAGTGTACATGTCCCACCATATCATACAAAGTAACTCAACCCAGTGCCCCCTTACTTGCTCACCTAACCTAAAATGATCACTTTCTTCCGCCGTCCGTACGTCCGTCCGATGTGAACTTTACATCATCGACTTCTCCTCACAAACCACTGGACCAAAATCAAACCAAATTTGACATGCATGTTCCCTATCATATGTCAATTCAAGTGTTCTTTCAAATGAATAAAGTTGCCACGCTCCAAGTGGTGGTGGAAAATGCTCCAAAATTTTAAAACAATCTTCTCTCGTGAACCAGTGGGTGCATTACAATGATTTGATATTTGGTATGAAACTTCCCTTTGAAGTTCGTGGAGCAATATTTGCCTTTGTAATGGGAGGGGCAAGATGTTTGGCCCTGCCCCAAATTTCTATCTTCTGAGCTCATGGTCTGATTTGAAACAAATTTAGTATGTTGTATTATTGAGTCATAAGTACTTAATTCACGCATAAAATTTCCCGTGTTCCCGGGGAAACCCCAGAAGCTAAAATAGAAATATTTCAAAATGCCCATATTTCTCGAACCACCCTGAACAGAGAACGGTCATTTGGTATGAAGCATCCTTAGAACCAGTAGAATGGAATGGTATAAAAATGACGTCGGTTGTGTCAGGGTGTTCTGTAGGGCGGGGTGGTGGGAGGGGGTCGAAAATTTTGAAAACAGTTCTTTAAAAATTCTTTCCCAGAACCACTGATCAGAATCTTGGTACACAGCATCCATGGTGAGTGGGGTGTGGAGGGGGAGGGTTCGGTGTGAGGTAAAATACAGTGTTCAAGTTAAACCCCTCGGTTCATATTTGGTCTCAATACATGATCCCGAATCTTAACTTGGGGCAGTATGGGAATGAGCTATAAAAATCGTCTTATCCGGAACCAGTAGTGAAAATCTTTTAATATTTGGTATATTTCACGGGTTGGATTCAAGTTTGTTCAAATCAATTCTCTCAGTTATCAATTCCCTCAGTTAATATTTGAGATTCCTACTGGAGCCCGAATTTTAGCTTAGTGCAATATGGTGGGTACTCTTTAAAAATCTTCTTCTTCACATCCATAAGTCAGAAGCTTTTGATATTTGGTATACATCATCTCTAGGGGATGGGAGGGGGTGGGGGCAGATTCAAGTTTGTTCAAATCCTGGGTTCTAAACCCACCTGCAGCGACCGACGTGTGTCCTTGGGCAAGACACATCACCCCCATTGCACTCGTGGTGGCACGGTGACCTTATGTACTAATGGTACACTTGTTTTCAACTAATGCTAACCCTGCTTGTGTGGAGTTAGTATGTTGCGGGGCCTGACAGTTGCTCGCCGTTGCTTAGAGATTCTGCCCGAGTACTCCGGCTTCTCCACCCATAAAAATGTCCGACACGAGGTGTTCCTGGTTGTCGAAAGTGTCGTTAAACCTCATTCAATAAATAAATAAATTGTTTGAGCTTTCTATTTATTTCATTATCTTCTTGGACAAGTTGAGCTTCAGTGTCATTGACCATTTACAATACATATTCTCCATGTCTCTCACTTGCTATTTCTCTAAAACACAGTATCGAAAATAGAAGTCTCAGGTTGACTATAACAAAACTTTGAACAATATATTCCTGGTAAGTTCTCACCTTGTGTAGTGTTTGATGAGTAGGATAATGTTCAATGTTTATGAAAGGATTATGAAATAAGACAAGAATTGTGATAACTGAGCATATTAATGGAGTATATGTTAATTTATGTTCCCTGTATGTCATGTTTTCAATAAGAATAATTTGAGGTGTAGACTGTACTAAACAACTGAGGCCTGGGTTAATGTGGCCAAACACAGGTAATGTATGCCAACCAAACTTACCAAGTTACAGTACAGAAAATATTCCAATCAAGTTACAATGAAATCCCTTCATAAATATAACGCGTAAAGGAATCTGGGTCGTGTGACGGTTTGGCGGTCATGGTAGACCGATCGTGACCAAAATAGGACAGACTCATCTAGACATCATACCGAATTATCCTTCCAAGTCACAATAATCTAATAACACTTTGGCCAGCCGCTGATTTGTCGCGGTTCTCGGACGAGAAGGCCATGGTTACCCCTGAACTCCCAACTGCCTCCCTATTCCCACGCTTCTGCTCTCCTCCCAACACTCGGAGACGAAATGCTTGATGACATTCCTTGCCCCATTCTTTCCAATCTCACCGATTAGCATATTAAAACCCTCTCCTTTGAGTCTACCCCTAACCACATGTCCTTCGTTCTCCCATCCCACTTCCCCATTATACTCCCAGTGAATCTCATTCTTTCAGACGATACTTTGAGCATTCTAGAAGAAAGTGTTCCAGGGTCTCCACCATGCCCAAGTTACACATCTGGCACTCCCTTTCACCGTCTTTCCCAATTCTTCCCCTCAGCTTCAGGGATCGCGACCTCAGCTTGAACAACAGTGACCCCCCCCCCCCCCCCCAAGGTGACATCAAGGTACTCTTCAAAACCTGGCCTCTCTTTATCGCGCAGGCCACCCAAAGACCTCTTTGATTTGACCCCCTCTCACCAATTACGGTTACAATCCTCCATGACCCTTTCTCTGACGATTTTTTTACCCTGGTTTGCCCCAACGTCCAGGTCCGAGATCTCCAATGAGTAGTTCTCTACTAGCTCCCTCACTTGGGCCATCCACCCCGTTTTGATATTTGTGTTGAAAATTCTCAGGAACATTACTTTACACCACCGGCTGTCTGGGAGGTTTACCAAATAATTAAGATAGCTGAGTTTCAACAGGTCTATCCTGTCCTTGATCCTCATCCACCCAAGCTCATCCCTAATTGCTCCTAGCGCTGCGGCATTACTCGACCCCGTTATCCATCGACCTGCATCGTTCTGCAAGATTTCCAAGCTCTTTACGACCGTCTGGTTTAGGGGTACCACTTCCTTACCGTATGTTATACTTGGCAGCCCCACCATTTCCCAAATGGTTTTCCCCAAGAAAACCTTATTGAAACTGTTTCTCCCAAAAAGTTTCATTTGGTTAAGGATTCGCTTCCCCTTCAGAATCAATTTATTTGTGTGGTTTCGGTAGATGCCTCTTCCTGTAATGTTTATATTTCCCCCCAAATACTCGTAATCACCTGTCTCCCCTACACTGAGAAGTTTGCTGTTACCTTCCGGAATGCAGAACTCACCCCCTCTCCACCTTCGAGTGGGCTCCACTTTGCGGCCCACAGGTATAACTTTGCTCTTGCTTTCATTAAGTTCGAGTCTCCATTTGCTCCGATATTTCCCAACAATTCCCAGCATTTTAGTTAGCCCCTCTTCGCTTTCTGCCACTAGCACCATATCGTCTGCAAAAAATAGCCCTGGGATCTTCAAGTCCCCAACTGCTACCCCCTCCTCGCTATGCAGGAGTTCATCTCCTAAATCTTTGATATACAATGCAAACAGGATTGGCGAAAGGATACACCCCTGTTTTAGGCCTATCTCCATAGGTACACGTTTTGTTGTAATGTTTCCCAGGATAAGTTCACTCTGTACATCTTTATATAATGCTTTCATAATTCCAACAAACTCGCCTCCTAAGCCCAGAGCCACCAGCTTGCGCCACATACCCTCCCTCCATACTCTATCGTATGCCTTTTTGACATCCGAAAAGGCCATAAACATCTTTTTCTTTTTTGCTTTCGCGGATTCTATCATTTGGGATAGCGTGAAAAGATGGTCAGTTACTCTCCCTCCCTTCCTGAAGCCATACTGGATTTCTCCCAAAAAAAACTTCTCTTCAATCACCTCCTCTAGTCTCCCATAAAGGACTTTACAGAAAACCTTTCCAATGTTGCTACTGACAGAGATCCCTCGATAGTTATCCAAAACGTCTGTTTCCCCCTTTTTGTGAATAAATGTCACTTTGCTTTCTCTCCACTCCTTTGGGAAATTAGGACCTCTTGATTTGCTATGGCTAGATTGAATAGGGCAGTTAGGCTTTCCACGAGTTCCTCTCCCGATTCTTTGATAAACTCGTTAGGAATTTCATCCACTCCTCCCGCTTTTCCATCCCTTAATTTTGATATCACCTTTCGAAACCTCCTCCGTTTTAATTTCGCTGCACACGAAGTTCGATAGGTTTTCCTCGACCTGATTCGGACACTCAGGTGGGCTCCCCATGCCCCATCGCTTATCGTTTACCTTTTCCCAGTGCTTGACTAGTTCTGATGCGACTTGATCTTCCTCGTCTATAACTCTGCCATCTACTTTAATACTCTGTGGATTACTTCCTTTGTTACGTTTATTCAGCCATTTCCAAAATACGTATGAAATCGACCCCCTGTCGTTCTTATAGTCCTAATAAGACTACTATTTCGTACTCTCCGATTATCGTCTTTAATCTTATTTACTTTATTTCGTGCTTGGTGGTATTCTTCCTTTGCTACTGTGGCCTTGTTGCTTTTCGCCCCCTTAAGTTTTCTACTTCTCCTGTATGCACCTCATTTATCTTTTCTTCCCTTTATGGCCCTTTTCAGTTCTTCATTCACTCTGTACCCAAGTTCCCGTGTTGGCACCCTGACCTTTCCTACACTTTCCTTTCCTGCCTCCACCAGGCTCGCAACTATGACGTCCGGCATCTTCTGGACACTGCCTCTCTTGGGTACGGTTGCAAGCTTTGGTTTCAGTTTTTCACTGAACTTCGCCCAATCAGCATCTTGAGTTCCCTAATCTCCTTAGAGCTTCCTTTGCTTTTTACTAGAGTTTTGGCCCTGATCGTCACTGTAATCAAGTTGTGATCACTATCCATCTCCATTTTACCCTCATCATCCACTTCTACCCCTATCACCTCCCTCCATAAATTAATATCTGTGAGAATGTAGTCGATTATTGATTTTCTGTCGTTCCTCTCCCAGGTCCATTTCCCCTTACACCTCGCGTCCCTCTTCAGAATCTTCAGACTGAGCTCGTTTGCGAAGTTCAACAGCTTCCTTTCATTCCTGTTGACTTTATTGTCCCCACCCTCTGTGCCTTCTTCATCATTACCTATGTGGCCATTAAAGTCGCCCATCAGAATTATACCGAGCCCCTTGTTTTGTAGTTCGGTGATATTGGACCTTAGTGTTGAGTATATCGAATCATTCCATTCGAGTTTGCTGCCCTCCACCGCACAATGCACAACCCCAAGGGCAATACTTTTGTTTTTCAGACTGATCCTTACTCATCCAATTTTTTTAGATACCCCAGCCGGGGTGCTGATGTTTTCCAGGTCTGTGATCCGCGACAGTTTTAAATCCTGTTTATTGTACATGCCTACCCCTCCCCCTTTTTCTGGCCTTTCGTTCGCCCTACACCTATCCATACGTACCCCCTTACTTGGTCTACCCGTTCCTCGTGTCTTACCCACGTTTCGCTTAAGCCCATGACGTCATGTCCTCTGCCTCGATCAATGTAGCAATTTCACTTACTTTCCGGTGGAGACCCTGGATGTTGCTATAACCCACTTTCAGGATATCAAGGTTCATTGGCTTCCGCCTACTGGTCCCATTATTATCTAGACCCTGTATGCTTGTATATCCTATTTTGTGTACCTGTGCTTTCCTTGGGAAGCTATTCCTATTGATTTGGATTTTTCGTCCCTTTTCCTTATCCCCCTTGTCCCATATTTTTACACCTATGGTTCGTGACACATTTCCTGTGTTCATTCCCCCCCCCCCTTCACTGATCCCCCTCCCCTCCCTATACCAAAAAAGGCTCCACCACCTGCAACATATTTTTTCCAAAAACCTCTGTAACCCTTGGGCTAAGATGGAGACCATCCCTTCCATGTAGGCCTTTTCTGCCCCAAAACGATCCCCAATTGTCTACAAAGGGTATCCCAAGTTCCCTTCAATACTCCCCCAATTCCTCGTTGGTCCCAATGATCCGCGAATTACGCTCGCCCCCACCACCTAGTACTGGGAGAAGCCCCGAAACCACTACCTGTGCATTCTTGGCATTCAGTTGAGTTATTAAGTCCTTGTAAGTCTCAATAAGTTGAACTGATTTTCTCTCCCTGATGTTGTTGGTCCCCACGTGTACAACAACCACTGGGTCTGGGCCTGACCCCTTTACTAATCCACCCACTCTGTCCCTTAGGTCCTCCACCTTAGCCCCCGTAAAGCTCAAATTGGTCCTGTTGACACTGTCGGGCCCACACACCACCCTATCTAACCCCCACACTATACTACTCCCTGCAACCACCAACTGCCTCTTTCCTGTCCTACTACCCCTGTTACCACCTCTCTTCCCACTATACCGGCTCGAAATCTTGCACTCCGCCACACTAACCTGCCGACCTCCACCTCCATCTCTTCAGACCCAGCCTGCTCCTCAGAATTCTCGAAATTACCTAAGACACTGAATCTATTTTGGACACAGCACTCCACCTTCTGCCCACTTCCACTACAAGCCACCTTGTCCTCGTTTACCACCTTCCTAACCTTCCCTCTGACTCCTGCCCTGACAGACTCCACGTGGTCGTCGCTATCTCCCTCACTATCCGATTCTAAACGAATACGCCTTTTCGCCCCCCGACTCACACTACTAGCCTGGGAATTTGACGATCTAGCCCCTACTTCTCCCCTACCCTCAACCCAACGCACCTTCCTATTCCCAAAAGACCCACTATCCACGTCAAAAGTCCAATTCCTACTACCCACCACCTTCCATCCCCCATCAAATGCCACCCTAACTGGGGTAACACCAGACTTTCCTGCCTTCCCCAGTTTCCCCCTCACCACCTGCACCTCTTCCTCCAACTTTAGGTATGCCTCTAGCAGCTGCATTAACTCTACGCAGATGGCACACATCCCCAACTCCCCCAGCTCACGCCCATCCACATACACCATATCACAGTGCCTACACACATCCGACCGCTGGCCGTCCGTTGGTAACTCACTTGCACCCGCTGTGCTGGCCTCAACCACTCCCCCCACCTGTACACCTATACTAACCGTCTCTACCCTGCTGGTCTGGCCTCTCGCGTCACAAAACACTTACCATCCATACCAACCATAGCCAAAATTAGAATGAGAAGCTTGAATTTTGAAAAACCGGTCGAAATCGTAAACAAAACAAAAAACAAAACACCTAAAATGACCCGCGCGAAGATAGGGAACACGCCACTGATATCCGATAAAGAAACTAAACAAAACACTAATATAACTATCTTTTATTAAAAATCACATCTATACAACACTAAAATAATATATATATATATCTACAGTAACACCTGGAAGAAAAATATAGATACTTGAGCTAACTTTTGACAACTGAATCGAAAACACTCCCTGTTGGTTTGGATATGGACACCTTTGACAATGAAATTCGCTTCATAAATATGAACTGTGAACTGTGCAAAACAAACGTAAATCACCGTGTGGCCGTCACGGTTGGCCCATCGCGGCCAAAATATGACATTCTATTCTAGACATTATACTGGGACATCCTACAAATTTGCAATGAAATTCCTTCGTAAATGCAAGCTGTAGACTGTGCTAAAGGAATCTAGGTAACGTGCCCCTGGGCCCTCATGGTTGCTTGAACCCGACAAAAAGGACGATTTCTTATCTAGCCATTATGCAGAGTCACTATACGAAGTTATAATAAAATCCTCTCATAAATACGACCTGTAGACTGTGCTAAAGGTTTTCTGAGGTCCAGACTGCGTTGCCACCACAGATGACAAAACGCAACCAAAAGGAGACGTTCTCCTCTAGACATTATACAGAGTTATCCTACCAAGTTACAATGAAATCTCTTCAGAAATACGACCTGTAGGCTGTGCTAAAGGTTTTCGGGCTCGCGCAACCGTCACGGTTGGTCGATCACTAATAAAACGGGGCGTTATCATTTAGCCATTATACAGAGTTATCCTACCAAGTTGCAATGAAATATCTTCATAAATATGACCAGTAAACTGTGCTAAAGGTTTTCGGATGGCGGTCTCGCGCAGCCGACAGGGTTGACAAATCACAACCAAAAGGGGACGTTCTCATCTGGACATGACAAAATAAGACGTTCTTATCTAGACATTAATGTCACATTATACTGAGTCATGCAACAGATTTGCAATGAAATCCCTTCATAATTGCAAAATATAGACTGTGCTAAAGCAATCTAGGACTGTCCGCTTATACCTCGTAAAAAATAGAACATTGTCACCAATATTGAGGGGGAGGGGTGGAAGTACGGCTTTATATATCGTGATTACCGGGAGAAGTGGATATTAGAAAAATGTTTTAATACCACAGGTAAAAAATTCTAACCGTAGCATTCGGTATGTATAGGCGTCCATTATGACGTAAAATAATATTTCACTTCATTCCGCTACCGACCTCATTACTCAACACAACCCCTTCTTTCGGTCGAACAATCTATAATCTCCCGAGATTTCGCCTCCATTAGACATGACAGATGGCGTTTCCAAAGGTAGGTGAGGAATTGTGAGTGGTGGGTGACATCGGAGTCTAATATCACCAGACTAAAATGTGGAGTCTGCAAACACTGGGTTAATTCAGATACTCTGAGAATAATGGATTTATAAATTAACGAATTGATGGATTAACACATTAAGATGTTTTTCACTCATACAATCCATTACAATGGCCACTTGATTTATACAAGTATACGTTGGGCGGAGAGTTTGGTAAGCGTTCCCGTCAACAATTTATATTATATGTAGGCTGTAGTCTAGTTAATACAAGTATACGTTGGGCGGAGAGTTTGGTAAGCGTTCCCGTCAACAATTTATATTATATGTAGGCTGTAGTCTAGTTAATACAAGTATACGTTGGGCGGAGAGTTTGGTAAGCGTTCCCGTCAACAATTTATATTATATGTAGGCTGTAGTCTAGTTAATACAAGTATACGTTGGGCGGAGAGTTTGGTAAGCGCTCCCGTCAACAGTTTATATTATATGTACGCTGTAGTCTAGTTAATACAAGTATACGTTGGGCGGAGAGTTTGGTAAGCGCTCCCGTCAACAATTTATATTATATGTAGGCTGTAGTCTAGTTAATACAAGTATGCGTTGGGCGGAGAGTTTGGTAAGCGCTCCCGTCAACAATTTATATTATATGTAGGCTGTAGTCTAGTTAATACAAGTATACGTTGGGCGGAGAGTTTGGTAAGCGCTCCCGTCAACAATTTATATTATATGTAGGCTGTAGTCTAGTTAATACAAGTATACGTTGGGCGGAGAGTTTGGTAAGCGCTCCCGTCAACAATTTATATTATATGTAGGCTGTAGTCTAGTTAATACAAGTATACGTTGGGCGGAGAGTTTGGTAAGCGTTCCCGTCAACAATTTATATTATATGTAGGCTGTAGTCTAGTTAATACAAGTATACGTTGGGCGGAGAGTTTGGTAAGCGTTCCCGTCAACAATTTATATTATATGTAGGCTGTAGTCTAGTTAATACAAGTATGCGTTGGGCGGAGAGTTTGGTAAGCGTTCCCGTCAACAATTTATATTATATGTAGGCTGTAGTCTAGTTAATACAAGTATACGTTGGGCGGAGAGTTTGGTAAGCGCTCCCGTCAACAATTTATATTATATGTACGCTGTTGTCTAGTTAATACAAGTATACGTTGGGCGGAGAGTTTGGTAAGCGTTCCCGTCAACAATTTATATTATATGTAGGCTGTAGTCTAGTTAATACAAGTATGCGTTGGGCGGAGAGTTTGGTAAGCGTTCCCGTCAACAATTTATATTATATGTACGCTGTTGTCTAGTTAATACAAGTATACGTTGGGCGGAGAGTTTGGTAAGCGTTCCCGTCAACAATTTATATTATATGTACGCTGTAGTCTAGTTAATACAAGTATGCGTTGGGCGGAGAGTTTGGTAAGCGTTCCCGTCAACAATTTATATTATATGTACGCTGTAGTCTAGTTAATACAAGTATGCGTTGGGCGGAGAGTTTGGTAAGCGTTCCCGTCAACAATTTATATTATATGTACGCTGTTGTCTAGTTAATACAAGTATGCGTTGGGCGGAGAGTTTGGTAAGCGTTCCCGTCAACAATTTATATTATATGTAGGCTGTAGTCTAGTTAATACAAGTATACGTTGGGCGGAGAGTTTGGTAAGCGTTCCCGTCAACAATTTATATTATATGTAGGCTGTAGTCTAGTTAATACAAGTATACGTTGGGCGGAGCGTTTGGTAAGCGCTCCCGTCAACAATTTATATTATATGTACGCTGTTGTCTAGTTAATACAAGTATACGTTGGGCGGAGAGTTTGGTAAGCGTTCCCGTCAACAATTTATATTATATGTAGGCTGTAGTCTAGTTAATACAAGTATACGTTGGGCGGAGAGTTTGGTAAGCGTTCCCGTCAACAATTTATATTATATGTACGCTGTAGTCTAGTTAATACAAGTATGCGTTGGGCGGAGAGTTTGGTAAGCGTTCCCGTCAACAATTTATATTATATGTAGGCTGTAGTCTAGTTAATACAAGTATACGTTGGGCGGAGAGTTTGGTAAGCGCTCCCGTCAACAATTTATATTATATGTAGGCTGTAGTCTAGTTAATACAAGTATACGTTGGGCGGAGAGTTTGGTAAGCGCTCCCGTCAACAATTTATATTATATGTAGGCTGTAGTCTAGTTAATACAAGTATACGTTGGGCGGAGAGTTTGGTAAGCGCTCCCGTCAACAATTTATATTATATGTAGGCTGTTGTCCAGTTAATAAATTTATAACATAGTGTAAAGACTTTTAGTGTCAATAGTTTGTGGAGTGAGATCCCTGGAAGGAAATATCTTCGCGACCAGTTCCTCCGGTCAAACTAACTTAGAAATATGAGGAATATGAGGCCTCTGAAGCCATCGTCCACCCCTTTCCCATATTTCTCTGGAACTTGAAGCATTATGCACGCTTTGCCTTCCTTGCTAATGATGCCACTTCCAGGATCAGTATACATCTGAATCCATCAACAAGTTTAGACGATGAGGCGATGGCCATCAATGCCGGAACTCGTCGATAATTGTTCAATGTTTAAACTTTACAATATACACAGAGTAAACTCAATGAAGGTATATTTATTTGCGTACACATGTCCAAGGTGCGCCTTGTTGCACCTTAACGGCAATGTTGGCCCTAGGAGTTCCTCGACAAAGCGGCTTGTGCTCCCGACAAATGAGAGGGGGGCGGGGGTGGGGCAAGGATATTCCCGGACAAGTCCGCAATAAAGGACGCGGTTTCCTTGACGGGGGGTGGGGGCTATATCTCCTCCTCACTGGTGCCACCGCTGCTTGTCGGATAATATATGGGAAATGCTTTAGGTGGGGAAAAGGAGTTAGATAGGCCATGTCCAACGTACAGCCATCCAACATTGGTTCGTCCTACTCTAGAAAGGTATGTGTGGCGATTGGGGGAAGGGGTCTCTCTTCGTCCCTTTTCTAGTTCGTCTGCCTCTAAATTTTGCTACACCGAAAGCGTCATCGTAAGTCTAATATATGTTAACCCTTTATACAACGAGGATGATCTCATAATATAACATTTTAAATATCATTTTTTTTTTTCAAATTTTTAAAATATTTCAACAAAACCATATCATGAGAGCCCTGAATAGAACGAGTTTAATAAGCTCGTTCCAATAAAGGGGGAACATGATACGGATTTGATGAAATATTTTGAAATATATTTTTTCAATTACTGAATTTGTATGTTACCGGATGGTTGCGTCAGATTCCTCAGTAAAAGGTTAAGAATTCATGCGACTAAGTAAATCAACGGCACTTGCACTTTCCAAGCAACAACGACCTGGTCGGGAGGTATGGGGGGGGGGGGGGATGGGGGCGAAGGTATATAGCACACACCTATATTGGGGTAATAATTTCTCCAGATCAGGCGGAACTGGATTCTCAGGTCCATTCACTGAATGTCTGGGGACGCGGTGGCGTTGTGGTATCCGTTTCTCGCCAGATCACCGAAGTTACGCAACGTCGAGCCCGGTTAGTCCACGGATGGGTGACGCATGAGCGATCGATTCTAACTCCCGCGTTGTGTCCTCGGGAAAGGCACTTAACCCCGATTGTCCACACGGGGGCACGATGACGCCGTGTACTAAGGCGTACTACACGTCGATGGTGCGCACGTTTTCAGCCAGTCTAACACTACCTGTGCTGCAGTGCGGAGTTACGGTGTTGGGGAGCTGGCAGCTGCTCGTCGTTGCTCGGTGATTCTCTCCGGGTACTCCGGCTTCCTCCACCCGTAAAACTGTCACGGACATTGTGCATAAGTATGTGACCTTAAACACCAATAAATAGAGGATATCTAATGTTTTCTTGTGAGTACCGGGATTTATCTGATGAGTGAGTGAGAGAATTCGAATTTTCACGAGCAGCTTGCTGCGAGTGAAAATACAAATTCTCTCGCTCACGAATGAGATTAATCCCGATATTCACAAGAAAACATTAGATTTTTTTTTTATTATACCCCTTTCATTCTGAAGCTTCAACTGAAACGATCCAAACCGACGCCCATACCACGCAAGAAATCTGTTTACACAATCAGCTGATCGCTGTTTCCGCTAACACAGATCACGTCTTGTTATACTCACTGGTGGAGCGAAAACAACTTTTGTTTTGCGCTTTCAAGTTCACACGAAAATGTTAATCACCGCCGTGTTTGATTCCTCATAATTCACCAGATACAACATGAATTTATGTATACATGTGTTACTATCAAGTAATATTCTATTTACTTCAATGGCTCAACTTATTCACTCAAATGTTAAAAGGATATTTGAGAATATTTTCTGTTGTTTACTCGTTGTCATTGCTTTAATATTATGACGGAGAAGGAGTGCAAGTGAATTGATGGTGACAACTGCCCTGCTTGATTGACAGTTCCAACGCGCTTTCAAATTTCAAATATTGTTGCATGACCAAGTCATAATATATACTACTCAAAGTTTGCAAAACACCAAGTACTTCCAACTACCTGTTTTTCGTTTTAGTTGAAATATTGTAATGAAAAGTGTATATATTTTTTTTTATTTAATTATACCCTTAATGATTTAACTACAGAAATTAAGATTTTATTTGTGTTAGACATTATTTTTTAGCTTTTGAATACGATAAGCATGGAAAAAATGGATATTATTGGTAAAAGAGGAAACTTGTCATATCTGCCAAAAAGTTGACGGAGCGAACTGGTTTGGGTTCAATATCGAATATGAGGCCCATTACTGTTAATTACAGCTTGACAACGCCTTCTCATGCTCTCAGTCAGGTTCCTGGTGGTCCTTTGTGGGATGTTGTTCCATTCTTGGACCAGCATGGCACCAAGCTCCTTGACACTTCTTGGCTGGACAGGACGGGTTGAAATTGCAAGCTGCAACTCATTCCAGACATGTTCGATTAGATTGAGGTCAGGGGATCTTGCTGGCCAGGCCATACGCTTAATCCCCCCCCCCCTCCTCCGTCGGTACTCCCCGACAGCATGGGCAACACGGGGACGGGCATCATCGTCATTCATAATGAATCTATCACCCATTGCACCTGCATACAATCTGATGTGGACATCCAGGATCTCATCAATATACCGTCGTGCAGTCAATGTACCACGCTGAAGGACACAAAGCTCTGTACGTCCATCCCAGCTGATGCCGCCCCAGACCATAATTGGACCATCCACCATAGCGGTCATGCTCAGCAATGTTGGCTGCATGGAATCGCTCCCCTGGTCTTCTCCATACCATAGAACGCCTATCTGTGTGCTCTGGGCAGTACCTTGGCTCATCTGTAAAAGGGACAGGTCGTCAATCTTCTCTGGTCCATCCAACGTGGTACCTGACCCATTCATATCGTGCCTTGCGGAGGTTCTGGAACAGCGGAATACGAAACATGGTCTTCTCGATCGGAGACCACCTTCGTGCAACCTTGCCCGAATAGTCTGCGTCGAAACATTTACCCCGCATGCATTCTGAAGGACGTTGCGAAGCTGGGTTGCTCTGGCAAAACGGTTCCTACGGGCCTGAATGATCAAAAACCGGTCTTCAGCTGCAGACGTTGCCCTGTCTCTGCCACCACCATGCCGTCTTACTGGTGTGCCATACTGCTGACATCTTGCACAGGCTCTGGTGATCACCGTATGGTGCACACCAAGGGCTTCACCAACCGGGCGATGGGTAGCCCCTTGTCCCCCCATCCCTACAGCCCGTCACATTTCTGCTTCAGACAAATGTCTTCTTACATTTGCATTCGCCATATTCAATCATTAAATCAAAAGGGTTTGTGTTGAAATGAAGACTGAATACCCTATACATCTCATGTCCATGAGGACAGTGCAATAAAAACATCATGAAAATCAAGGGGTACATGACTGTCACGAAAAGTCTGCTCGTCAAGAGATGGGGCCATCTCAATACATTCCTCAAACATATCCACCAAATGTATCTCAAATATGTCATAAGCAAATTTCACAATGATGTGTCAAATATTTGGTGCTTAGCAAACTTTGAGTAGTATAATATTCAGTAATATAGTTTAGTTTGCTATTATTGTGTATTCAGACTTTATCACATGTGTCATTGGTAGCTTGAGATTTTGGAAAATTGACAAATATCATTTTCAACTGATTTTTAATTGAGATTTAGGCAAAAGTAAACAAAAAATAAATAAACCATACTAACAATGTGAGGGGGGGGGGGGGTGGCTCGGTAGGTAGAGGTGCAGGCTACAAGCCGAGAGGCCATCGGTTCGAATCCCACCTGCGCCAACCGCGTTGTGTCCTTGGGCAAACCACTTCACCCACATTGCCCATGTGGGGGCACGGTGGCGGTGTGTACTAAGGCGTACTGTACGTCAATGGTGCACTTGTCTTCAACCAATGCTAACCCTGCTTGTGTGGAGTTAGTATGTTGGGGAGCTGACAGTTGCTTGCCGTTGCTCGGTGGTTCTCTCCGGGTTCTCCGGCTTCCTCAACCCGTAAAACTGTCATGGTAATGATTAGCCATTGTACAGAAATATGTGACCTTAAAAACCCCAATAAAAAAATAAATAAATAAATAAATAAATAAATAAATAAATAAATAAATAAATAAATGACAAGGTTAGTACTTGGAGTCACTTATGGAATCCAACATACAGACTCTTTCCAGAATGAAGTAAAAAATAAATAAATGGAACCGACCCGAGAATCCAGTACCGCATGATCTGGATAACGTCAAATCACAGGAAGGGGGCGGGGGGGGAGGGGGGGGGGGGCAAAAAATTACGGATACAAGGTGGAAAATTTTACATTTTCAATTTTTGGGACCCACCACCCCCCGGAAAGCAAATTTTTGCCAGTCATGTCTTGGACGCCAACCCCTCCCACACAGTTTTTTCTCAAAGATAATTGGGGACCCACCCCCAATTTATAAAATCTGTTTAACGAAGTATTCAAATTACCTAAATCAAAAAATAAAAAAATAAATAAATACTTTTCCCAAACATGAAAGGTGCCGCAAACCAACTTGCCCGTTATCCCAGCCCTGCTCTTGGGCATCCAAGGCATCCCTAGCCACAGATGGCCCTAAAACAATCTCTCTGCATATAAAGCCACAACGGAAATGCAGCATCAGACCCCCAGGTAATCACTGGAACCCGCCACCACCAACTGAATTGCAGATATACACCCATTCATGTTCCAAGCAACACAACCCTTACCCCGATGTACAACATGTCTATGCTGTTCAGACACCAGTCGAATCCCACCACCAAGAAGCCCTGCCCAAAATATATTGTTCCCACATGGATATCTTCAACTGTCCACAAGAAATAGTTGTTTTTCATTTCATTACTTTTCGGTTAAATGTTTAGTTTGTACAGCTGGTCTGAGAGAGACCTAATACTGAAGTGCTTTGACCCATGCCAGGGTGGCTTGTCTGAGATGAATTGCCTCTTATTTATTTTTTTTATGTTAGTGTCACTAGAATCATATTTACCTTGAAATTATACACGTTTTCCACAATCAAGATTTTTATTCTATCAGTCTTTCCAATTATTCCATACATGGAAGTACACTAGACCAATGGCATCAGGCACCCCGAGGCTTACAGAAGAATCAAATAATAGGAGCTACAAAGCACTAATAAGAGGCAGGCTGCCGTAGTAGAAATATAAAGGAGTGAAAATCATGACGAAAAAGCTGGCAATCACTTTTTTGTTTTGCAAATTTTTGCCAGACCCAGAACAGGACCCACCCCCTAATGAAGTGCAAAACATGGGGGAAAAATTCTAACATGGAACCCCCAACACATTATCAATGCTCTATTCTGTTCTAAGTTATGAATCTAAGCACTTGAATTCACTTTGGTTGTAATTACTTGTCTGTAAAATGATATTTGGCAAAAAATTGTATGACACCGGCAAAAACTGCACTTTGGGGCTTGGAACCACCCACCCATCCGGACCTTGTATCCTGGCATTTTTTTGCGACCCCCCCCCCCTCCCCCCTGAAAATCAGGGGAAAATGAGGTTGGGCATATCTTAGGCTATCATTCATACTTTCATGACGTTGAGCTGTTCTGGATAAGTTTTTAAGATTTCTGGAGCCTCATTTTACAAACAGGCATTGAAACTGAGCTTTCTTGATGATGAAAAGTTGTAACAAGTACCTGGATTGACTGGTGGAATGAAACTAATCAGCAAACTATACTTCTTCCCATACCTGTTATTGTTAAAGCAGTTCGTAATTTCAATGGAAAAACGGGGTTGGGTGTCTGAAAATGGCAGTGGAAAAATTGCACAAGGTGGTGGATGAGCGTAAAAAGTACTTAACCGACAAATGGGACATGTCACCTGCAAATTTCCAAATTTCTAACCCCCCCCCCCCCCCCCCCCCTTCTCAAAGTAAGTTTTAAGGTTGAGGATATCTCGAGCCCCGTGTTATGCAGTGCTACAGTACAGCCTTTATAAATACACACAGAAACACCCTCGGGGCCCTGCCCTGAGAATTTATCATCTTATCACCGTTTCTTGGTTGAATGTTCTCTGCACCATATCGTTGCTGCTCGTCCAATATATTATTCTGGATTAACTTCCTCGGACGAAACCCAACGACAAATCAAATCCATGAGTTAATATCTGAACTCCGAGAATCCCACCTGCGGCAACCGCGTTGTGTCTTTTGGCGTTCTGTACTAAGGCGTATTGCATGGCGATGGTGCACCTGTCTTCAACCAATGCTAACCCTACCTGTGTGGAGTTGGTATGTTAGGGAGATGACAGTTGCTCGCCGTTGCTCGGTGGTTCTCTCACTGTACTCCATCTTCTTCCACCCGTAGAAGGGTCGTGGTGATGATTAGCCCTTGTGTAGAAATATGTGACTTTAAATATCAATAAATAAACAATTAATGAGGATTATTCTATATAATTCTCATTCTTAAGACTCACTGGTTATAATATTTTGTTATTTGGTATTCAGCATCCTGTGTAGGGTCCCAATCAAATTTGTTTAACTCTTTTGGCGCGACAGGCGACTAAAGTCGACAGACGACAGACCGCGGAAAGGTACTGCAGTAGTCATTTTAGCCAACTGTGTGTGTCCATTTCCAAGTGCTTTTAACCCTTTAACCAACGCTTACGATATCAAGATTTATTATTTTAAATATCATTTTTTCAATTTTTTCAAAACAATTCAACAAAACCATATCATGTGACCCCTCGTTGGAACAAGCTCGTTCCAACAAGGGGTCACATGATATGGTTTTGTTGAAATTTTTTGAAAAATAATATTTTTTCAGCTGCTGAAGTTCCATATTACGGCCGATTCGTTGGGTAAAGGATTGAACAAACATACGTATTCAAATGTTTCATGCACCATTTTGTCCTATCCATGAACAACGATACCGTCCCTTGAAAGTGTAAAGGTGCCATTTAAATATATACAGGGAATCATTTGAAAAACTGTCAATGAGATCATTAGAACATCTTTTAAAATAATAACGCTTTAGTCTAACAACCTATACTTTTTGTAAAATTTCCGATTGATTTCAGGCGCTAAGAATTCTGTTTCTCAGATTATTCCGCGCCAAAAGAGTTGAATCAAGTCCCTGGATACATATTCGGGATTCATATGGAAGCCCGACTTAAAACGTGGTGCGATATGAGAAGTATGTTTAAAAATCTTATTGATCTTCCACCAGTCAGAATCATTTTATATTTGTCATATTCCTTATAAATTTGTTAAAATTAAGTCCCGTTTTATTTGGTCTGAAGTATTCTCGGTAAGGTCGAATAAAAAATATTATTAGTTTCGAAATAGGACACTACAGGAGATCCCTACTTCATCACTGAACATGTTATGTGACTTTTATTTTTTGGGCTGCCAGCGAACCTCAAACGGCATTCGGCAGGCCAAAACTGTATTTTTAGATAATTTGTGACCAGAGGAGATCATTTCCTGAAAATTGAATATGGCTAGGCCAATGGGGCCCACATTGTGTGGGTAGGGGGGGTTAAAAGGACGACGAAATCAAAGCATCCTGACAAATCTTATTCTCTTGGAGAAACCAGCAGAATCTTTCTGATAATTGGTATTAAGACTCAATTTGAATCAAAGATATTAATTAATCTCTTCAAACTGTTTCTCTCGGTTGCTTCTCGGGAGCTTCAACGTAGATTGAACGGTAAAACAATGGTGGTACAAACGAGGGGACAGAGGATGGGTTACAGCTTAGCCCGTCGTGAAGGGTTAACACACACTCCCTCCCGTCTGGGAAACTGACTCCTTTAGTGTGTGATTACCGGGCACCCGACCCCAGAGCCCCCGTGACGGGGATCACAAACCTTCCGCCGCCCCCCTTGTCGGGGAAATTCTGTGGCCACAGCTGTGGTAAAGAGAGACGTGCAATCAGTAACACTATAATGTCAACGCGTATTTATTTTTGTTGAATAAGACTTTCCTATCAGCCCTCAAAGTCACCTTCAGAGCGACAATGTCATTCGGAACTTCAAATTTTGTGTATTATGAGACACCAGACAGCGGAGAATATTTTCTTTATTGTCGCAGACAGACTAACAAAGAAGAATCAATTAACTGCAGCTTTAGGTTTGAACAGTGTGTTATTTATTTTTATATAAATACATGTGTCTTTGTAATATGTTTTTTATTCTGAATAAAGTATTTCTATAAAGGACGTCATTTAGTTTACCCCTGGTATAAAGAATATATTCTTCTTTAATATGGTCGTTATGGCAATATAATACATGGAAAGAATTAACCATTTCATGGTGAACAAACTTTGTTTACGCCAATAGTATTGAACCCACTCCTCTGGTGGAAATCTCCTGAAAACGGCAGCATACGTATAAACGATCCGCTAAACTCGAGATCATACATAAGTTGCATAATAATATAGACACATAACTCTGAATCAAATCATTATGAAAATCGAATTTCGATAAAGTTAAATCCCTTGAAATTATCGGGGGAGCGAGGAAGAACGAGTTGAGAAGCAAGTAATTGTAGAGGAGTCACCTTTGTCGTCAGTAGAATATAAAGTCAAGTTTCCTTTTGTTATTTTTGATAAACTAAAACAACAGACAGATGATGAAACCAAAATATAATAGCGAAGAAAAATCGGAAGAAAATGATCTGTAAATAGTGACGTAAATGTAGTGGTGGGGATGGGTTGTAGCGCAACTCCATAAATGGAGTGGTGGGATGGGTGGTGTCCCTACTCCGTAATTGGAGTGGTGGGGATGGGTGGTGTTCCTACTCCCTAAATCGAGTGGTGGGGATGAGTGGTGTCCCTACTCCGTAAATGGAATGGTGGTGATGGGTGGTGTCCCTACTCCGTAAATGGAGTGGTGGGGATGGGTGGTGTCCCTACTCGGTAAATGGAGTGGTGGGGATGGGTGGTGTCCCTACTCCGTAAGTGGAGTGGTTAGGGATGGGTGGTGTCCCTACTCCATAAATGGAGTGGTGGGGATGGGTGGTGTCCCTACTCCGTAAATGGAATGGTGGTGATGGGTGGTGTCCCTACTCCGTAAATGGTGTGATGGGGATGGGTGGTGTCCCTACTCCGTAAATGGAGTGGTGGGGATGGGTGGTGTCCCTACTCCGTAAATGGAGTGGTGGGGATGGGTGGTGTCCCTACTCCGTAAATGGAGTGGTGGGGATGGGTGGTGTCCCTACTCCGTAAATTGATGTGGTGGGGATGGGTGGTGTCCCTACTCCATAAATGGAGTGGTGGTGATGGGTGGTGTCTCTACTCCGTAAATGGAGTGGTGGGGATGGGCGGTGGCCCTACTCCGTAAATGGAGTGGTGGGGATGGGTGGTGTCCCTACTCCGTAAATGGAGTGGTGGGGATGGATGGTAGGCCTACACTGTAAATGGAGTGGTGGGGATGGGTGGTAGCCCTACTCCTTAAATGGAGTGGTGGGGATGGGTGGTAGGCCTACTCTGTAAATGGAGTGGTGGGATCGGTGGTGTCAGTACTCTGTAAATGGAGTGGTGGGGATGGGTGGTGGCCCTACTCCGTAAATGGAGTGGTGGAGATGGGTGATAGGCCTACTCCGTGAATGGAGTGGTAGGGATGGGTGTTAGGCCTACTCTGTAAATGGAGTGGTGGGGATGGGTGGTGTCCCTACTCCCTAAATGGAGTTGTGGGGATGGGTGGTGTTCCTACTCCGTAAATGGAGTGGTGGGAATGGGTGGTAGGCCTACTCCGTAAATGGAGTGGTGGGGATGGGTGGTAGGCCTACTCCGTGAATGGAGTGGTGGGGATGGGTGGTGTCCCTACTCCGTAAATTGAGTGGTGGGGATGGGTGGTGTCCCTACTCCGTAAATGGAGTGGTGGGGATGGATGGTAGGCCTACTCTGTAAATGGAGTGGTTGGGATGGGTGGTAGGCTTACTCCGTGAATGGAGTGGTGGGGATGGGTGGTGTCTCTACTCCGTAAATGTAGTGGTGGGGATGGGTGGTGTCCCTACTCCGTAAATGGAGTGGTGGGGATGGGTGGTAGGCCTACTCTGTAAATGGAGTGGTGGGGATGGGTGGTTTCCCTACTCCCTAAATCGAGTGGTGGGGATGGGTGGTGTCCCTACTCCGCAAATTGAGTGGTGGGGATGGGTGGTGTCCCTACTCCGTAAATTGAGTGATCGTGGTGGGTAGTAGGCCTACTCCGTGAATGGAGTGGTGGGGATAGGTGGTAGGCCTACTCCGTAAATGGAGTGGTGGGGATGGGTGGTAGGCCTACTCCGTGAATGGAGTGGTGGGGATGGGTGGTGTCCCTACTCCATAAATGGAGTGGTGGTGATGGGTTGTGTCCCTACTCCGTAAATGGAATGGTGGTGATGGGTGGTGTCCCTACTCCGTAAATGGAATGGTGGGGATGGGTGGTAGGCCTACACTGTAAATGGAGTGGTGGGGATGGGTGGTGTCCCTACTCCGTAAATTGAGTGGTGGGGGTGGGTGGTAGGCCTACACTGTAAATGGAGTGATGGGAATGGGTGGTAGTCCTACTCCGTAAATGGAGTGATGGGGATGGGTAGGCTTATTCTGTAAATGGAGTGGTGGGGATGGGTGGTGGCCCTACACCGCAAAACTTTTGGTTCGACAGGAACATTTTGAAGGGCCTTGTTTGAAAAATATTACAAAATGGAAGGATTGTTGGTGACATTGTGGCTCCGACCTAACCAATTAATTTGGGGTTCCAGTAGGAGGGAGGTGGGTTGGGGTCGAACTCCCAATTTGAAATTTGTTTGCTCAGACGAAATACCCCCCCCCCCCCCCCCCCCCCCACACACACACACACACACCACCACCACACCCAATGAAATGTTCTCCAAGTGGTTTAGAGTGTTTGATTGATTCAAAGCGTCCACGGCCTGGATTTAAATGCAGGTCTTATTAACGTCATTTCTGAGTTTAGGTATTTTGCCTCTATGTATATATCTTCCATTTTCATACAGAATCTGGATACTTATGGACACAAAACAGTCGACCAAAAGCGTACATACGTCTTTCGTAATGTTTCAATAAATAACTAGACAAACAGTTGTCATGAAATACATAAATACATGAACTCCTTAAATTATTCAACCTACAACATTTGACAACTAGTGTTTATTGTCTGTGTTGTATAAAGGGTTAAACAAATCTTACCCCAAAACACTCTCATTCAAAAACCTTTTATATTTTATATGTGTATAGGTTTAAATTCAGATTTGTTCAACCCAAGTTCCTGGATCCGTATTTGTGGTTTGCCTGGGAGATGTATTAATAATATGTCTACCAGTTTGATTTGAATCACATTCTGTAAACAGTGTTCATACTTGACCCATAAAGAAACAAAAAACCCTCTGTCCCCCGTGGGAATCTCTAAAAGTAGAAACAGCCAATCAAACCCAAACTTACTTGTAATGTGTATCGACCGAGCTCATTTGTCTCCAAACAGATAACCACGAAAGGAATGGTTTCACGCGCCGTAGGCGCCAGGCACGGTTTGGGGAACAAGCCTCTTTCGACCTCAGTGACTGTATATGATCCATTTTCTCATGTCAAGGCGTGTTGAAGGAGGAAAAGGTTCAGGTACTCGGCAGATGTCTCCGGTCGATGTGTGATGGGTAGGTGGCTTCATTGATTGATGTAGGTTGGACCCTCGGGTGAGGACCAGTGTGGGAGGTTGGGTCCTCTCACAAAGGTACTATCTTTCCCAGAGGGTGCAGTAGTCTTGGGTTTTCAGGCAAGTATAGTCTGTCACTTCGGAGGTGATTTTGAATGTTGGCCATCACTGGCAAGTATAATCTGCCTCAGGCTGTCTCTGTTTGGTAGGACGTCTTTGAAAGAAAACAACAACGACCCCTTTCGGGGACCACCAGAAGAAGACCCGAACTTTCCTGGTTCGGGGGCAGGCCTGCATTATAATCCTATTTTGGTGTGACAGAAAATGCGCAGTGTGGGCGCTTAACAAAAAGGGGCACAAACAGGGGCAGAGGCGGGACGCAGGACCAACGTTCGCATCCCTTGAAGTGGTCGACCACTTATAGGGATGGAGTGGAGGATATTATGGAATCATGGGAGTTGCAATTTCCATAGCGGTTATAGTTTCCATAGCGGTTATTGGTGTGTTGATCAAAAAAGCATCTTCTGTGTACCTGTGTTCTGTGTAGAATTTGTAAAATATAGAAAATAAAAATAGCATATTTAGTTGGATGATTAAGTCCATAACGGTTATAGTTCCATAGCTGTTGTTGTTTCCATAGCGGTTATTTCACTTCCATAATGATTAGATGGAGAAAAAGAGAGGGAAAAAAAATAAATAAAGAAGAAATGTGTCGGTGTTTCTGTGCATGTATATAATGCTTGTACGTGTTCTGGTTGTGATGAGCGTGACTGTTGAGTTGGTGTTCCTTATCAGTGTTAATGGAGGCAGAGTGGTTTGGTTCAACTATTGTAGCATGCCTTAAAAGGACAAACTCCACTGTGGGGACGCAGTTGTGTTACTAACAATAGCTTAGCCTCCCCAAGGTTTCCCCGTTTTGATTGCGTGGTTGCTGGGTATATGTTGTATATGGGGGCAGAGTGGTTCGGTTCAGCGTATTGTAGCATGCCTTAAAAAAGGACATGTCGTACTGTAGGGTTGCAGTAGTGGTGCTAACAATAGTTTAGCC